>WBNM01030664.1:86581-209310 GCA_013399055.1 Ramphastos sulfuratus
CCCCCCCTTTTTTTTCCCAACCCTTACTTAGCTCCATGTTTTGGTTGAAGAACAGAGTATAAATACAGTTTGTCTCATACATGCAAGCAATAAAAATTTGTAACAAACTAGAATATTTGCAAACCCCAGCAGCTTTACAATTGGATTTGAACAAGTGAAATGTCTTGTAAGTTAGACCTCTTGAGACAGTGCCAGGTACTTTCCCCTCTAGCTCTATGCTTTTTCCATTAAAAGCTCAGTAAAACACCAATGTTTTTTCAAGCATGAAATAAAAAGGATTGGGAAAAAATAGATCTTTAATACTGATAGAAATATTTCCTTGGCAGTGTAGGACTTATACTTGTTTATATTAACATTTTTTTGTACTACTGAACTTTTCAGAAGTTGAGAATCTAATTGATAATAGATTAGAGTGACTTAATTAAGTTGGTTGTTCAGATGGAGGAAGCTGAGAGGAAGTTAAAATAAAAAGATGGTGCTTCAACACTAGTGTACTGATGTCCTCAGCTGAAATAATCAAAATTATCATATCACTGACAGGGCACTAGAAATTCTGTATAGAGGCTGCTATATAGAATCATAGAATGGTAAGGTTGGAAGGGACCTCAAGGATCATCTAGTTCCAACCCCCTGCCATAGGCAGGGACACCTCCCACTAGTACAGGTCACTCAAGGCCTCGCCCAGCCTGGCCTTGACCCCCTCCAGGGAGGGAGGAGCCACAACCTCCCTGGGCAACCTGTTCCAGTGTCTCCCCCACCCTCACTGTACAGAACTTCCTCCTAACATCCAGTCTAAATCTCCCCTCTGCCAGTTTAAACCCATTGCCCCTTGTCCTGTCATTGCAAGACCTTGTAAATAGGCCCTCCCCAGCCTTCCTGTAGGGCCCCTTCAGATACTGGAAGGCTACTATAAGGTCTGGAAGCCTTCTCTTCTCCAGGCTGAAGAGCCCCAACTCTCTGTCCTCATAGGAGAGCTGCTCCAGCCCTCATATACAGCATTGTGTTCAGTTAGGTCCAGCATAAGCATTTAAGGATGATCAGAGTTGGGTACTGTGGCTGCATGAATTATGATTCAGTTTTAATTGTTTCAGATCTCTGGCAATTCCAGCAGCCTCTCTAAAACCACTTCAATGTTTAGTAATTGTTTTGTTCATTTTCATAACTCTATACTTGGACATAATTCAATATCTGCTAGCAATAATCATTAGCAAAACTGGTGGTTGGTCCTCCTCTGTTTTTAGGTTGATTGTGATCCTTGAGTATTCTGTGAAGTTTATTGCTCACTGGGGTCAAACGTTTAAAATGAGATCTCTTTTAGATGGTCTCGCAAATTCCTGTCTGGATATCCTGAAGAGTGACTTAGCGGGAGACAAGAAAAGGAAATGTTTTCACCTTCTCTAAGGGCCAAATACCTGGAAGTTCTCATTAGTGTTGCTGGTGAATGAAGCAAGGTAGAAATGGATAGAGAGCTGTATAGGGGGCAGATAGTCACCTCCTTTTAGCTTCTCCTTACTGCTCTCTCTCTCTCTGTGATGGGCTTCTTTCTTCTGTGGTTTATGCAAGTAGGAGTGCAGCACAATTGTGCCTGCTTTGGGGCATGTTGCAGAAACTGCAGCACCTGCCTCCAGGGAAGACCCTGTTGCAGCCAGGAGGGTGGCATATGGTAAGGAGAGCAGGACTCTGTCTCCCCCTGCTGAGTCATACCCTGAAGAAAGGTCACAAGATTTTTTTTTTTCCACTGAGTTAATTAACTGCTGTCATTAATGAAATAGCAGTTAGTAAATTGAATGTTTAATTAACATTTTACATTTAAGGAATGCAATTCATACAATGAAACACACTGTAGTGAAGGTATATAGTTTTTACTTGTCTTCATTATGTGTCTGGCTGCCAGTTTGTTCTGATACAGTCAGTGATGGGAGTGGTAACCATTAGCACTTTAAACTGTTGTTCTAATTTATAAATCGATTTTAAGGTAAAAGTCTTCCAACATTCATTTCACAGTAAATTACCAGCTTGCAGCTGGGCTATACTGCTATGATATAATAATGATGGCTGCTATATTGATCTGCAAAGTCAGGATCTCCTTCAGTTCTTGCACAATGTGTTTTTAGCACAGCACTTGGCCATGTTGTGTTTTTTTTTATTTTAAAATTTTCTGGGATTTTGCAGCTGATCTCCAAAATAAAGGAATAAATTGCTTTATTTCATCTCAGTATAAATATGCTGACTTTCCTTTCAGAGCCTTGTTGTTACTTGGAGATGTTAATAAACTTCAGCCCAGACGTTTCCATGTCTAGGAACTGCTTCTGATAAAGATTTTTTTCACATTTAGGATGAAGTGGTGAAGTTGACAGATAAATGTCTTAACAATGCGATTGAGAACCCGATCGCAGCAGCATGGCTTCCAGCAGATATCAAAAGCAATATCCTGAAGGCACAGGCAGAAGCAGGACACAAGGTAAATACTCAACTGATAAGGACTGTGACATTCTCAGATGTTTAATTTCTCTTCAATTACCTGGTGTTGGGGAAGGTGCCTTGCAGGTAAGGCTGCTCCAACATCCAGAGTTGAAGGCAGAGTAAGAGCCTTTCAGCCTTTCTTCACAGTAGTAGTGGTCCAGTGTTGGGACAACTGCCCCAGGAGGAATCTCCATCCTTGATGATACCCAGTGTGTAACTGGACAGGGTCCTGAACAAGCCCTGGTTTCAGTGGTTATTGACTTGTATCACCTCTTAACAGTTGCCTGCTAACCAAGAAATTACTCTCTGACTGAGACTTTGCTTCTATCATGTCTTAGTAGATTTGGTATTAAGTAATGGGTTTTTGTTTGGCTGCATTGGTGAATTGCTTTTTCTGCACTGAGGTTTACACACAGAATTCATGTTTTAAGTCCCTGAGCAGTAGACGAACAGCAGATTTTCATGCTGGAAGGGAGGCACTCAGCTCTTCTGTGAATCTCAGAACTTACAAAAGATGGAAACAGGTATCAGAAACTTTTATTTTTGTTCACTTTTTCCTCACAGGTCATAAGAGAAGACAGTTTGGCAGGTGTCAAGAATTCCAATGTTCAGGATGCTGTTACAAGGTACTGAATACGTTTGGAAGAAATCAGTGATCTAGTTACTCAAGTACAACACTGAGAACCTGCAGTTCAGGGTGGTCTTACTCAGGGCTCAGAGACCATTATATTTTACCTCATCATACTGTAGCTTAACCTGGGGAGTTGGAAGTGCTTTTAATATGTCAACCAACAAGCAGTGTAGCTGCTAGGTTTTATTATATATAAAGTAACCCGGATACTGTTTATTCTTCCATACTTTAATTTGATAAGTGCTCCAACAGCAGCTTCAGTCACTGCAGTTATTTCTGGCCTGTGAACAAACTGATTGTGGCAAAAGGGTCTGGGTCTTCAGTAGCCATTTTCTAGTGGAAGGAAAAAAATTGTGGACAAAAGCCCAACACTGATAGTTGACTTCCTGCGAGTTCTGAATCTGAAACGATTGGTGGGTCCATTGAAAAAGTCTCTTGACCATTTGTGAAGATGAGCACGTGTCAGGCCTCAAGGAACACATGGGGATAGTGAATAAAAATTTGCATCTGAAGATCTCAAAAAATAGGCTGTCACAAGCAATGCATGAAGGGCTTTCCATGGAAGGTTGTACTTGTTTTTTGTTTTGTGCCAGGAACGTTCTCCCTTCAGGCAAAACACAAATTAATGCTCCAGCCACCAGTCCAGTATTTCAAGACTCAAGAGAGCTGCTTAAAGCAATCCCTGCTTCAAACACCTTTGTTCCGTAAGTGATTCAGGAGAAACGTGTTTCGGGGTAAGGGAACCGTGTGGGGATTGTCATGAGCAGGCCTGAAAAGATGAAGAACAGTTGCTGAGCATTTAGACTATATCTAATTAAGCAGGTTTACTGATGCATCTTTAATTACCATTGCAATAGTTGATGGGTGTAGGCGGGCCTTGGGGTGAGTATCCTAGCATGCAGTAAGCAAATCTCTCATCTTCTGAAATGACTGAAATATCTGACATTCTGCTGCCCCTGGCTCCAGAGAGGAAGATAAGAGGATGGCAGGAAAGGCCTCAGACGAATTAGAAACCAGCTGAAGAAGCTCCTTTGAGATAGAAGACATTGATACTGTTAGGTATATACACAGCTGTAGCTGAAACTGTGAAAGAGAGCAGTTATCTGCAGACATTTAGTTCAACATACTCAACAAACATCAGTCTTCTGTCTGCATTATGCAGAACTGCTGTTGGGTTTCTGGGCTGAGCCATCAAGGCTGAGCCTGTTTCAAGCTATCCAGGCAGTGTGCTGATGAGAATGTTTTCTCCTTTCAGTAACACACTAAATGAGGACAACACTGCCTCTAACCATGAGGACCTGCTGATTCCAGCTACTCAGCCTCCTCAGCTGGAGCCAGCTGTTTCAAAGGTATCACCACCTGCCAGCCGGGAAGGTTTCTGTCTGTCACAATCTGAGCTACTGATGCCTCTGGGCAAGCACAGCAGACCTTGCTACATGCCTGTCATAGCTCCCTGAATACCAGTCGTTAGTGAATGCCAAAGAGTGCTTTCTGGAGCAGACAGGGACACTACAGATCTCTCCAAAGGCCATTTCTGAGTGTCCTTTCAGGTTCTTTGCCTGACCTTTATTTTTCTAAACTGTTTTCCTCACTGGTGGGGAGCCTCTTACAGCTTCTGATGCTTCTGGAAAGAGACTACAGGGGTGAAATTGTGAGGTAGGCAATCCTTATCAAAATAACCACAGAAGGAGAAGCTCAAATTGAAATGGTTAATTGCTGTATTCTAGTTACTCTAAGGATAAGGTAATTTTTAAGTGGACTCCATGAAATGTACATAGTAATTCAGAGACAAAGTTTTCTTTGTCAGTCTCCAAATGAAAAGTGGAGTCACAATTGAACTCTGCTATTACTTCAACAGTCCAAGGGATTTGTCTGGAGCGCTGAAGCACAGTGTGCTTTAGCTGTTGTCCCTCTACACTGGTATCGTGTAGCTGATCCCATTGAATAATTACCAGTTTCATCCCCTAGTTTCAATGCTCAGCTCACAGACCACTGACCTTGTCAAATGGTGCAGTGCTCTATCTTTGCACAGGAGAATGGGACAGTTTCTTACATGGCAATTCCAATATGTTAATGAGAACAAGTGAAATGAAAAAAAGATAATGTGAAAAGATTTGAGAAAACAGACCTGATGAACAGTGGTGTTCATTAAGGACACTTGTTTATAACTTGGGAAGCCGCTAGAGTATTCAGCAGACCTATCTGGTTACTACTGGGAATTCAATTCAAAACTGATTTATTCCATAGAGCACTCCAGATGACCAGGACGTTTCCTTAACATCACTGACAGAGAATCTAATTGACTTTACAGAAGCCACACCTCGGGTAAATGTATTTCAAAACCAAACTTCTTCCTTCACGCACACACAGTGGTTTTTACTCATCAGCTCTCTTCTGGCTTTAGTATCTGTTCACCAGGCCTGGATCTGCTGCAGTGGTGATTAACTTGGATCACACATTTATGCCTGCTACTTGAAGGATGGCTGTAGACCCTACGGCTTTGTAATTGAAGCGAAGGAACCTGAAGAGTTAATTTATATCAGTGCCACAAGAGCCTGTAGTCTTATTTTCGTACACCTGCAAGTGTCGGCCACCCTGTTACTCAGCCTTTTGGGTACATACAATTACAGAATGGTAGAGATTGCAAGGAACCTCTGGAGGTTACTTAGTTCAACCTCCCTACTAAAGCAGATTCACCTGGAACAGGTTCCACAGGACCACATCCAGGCAGGTTTGAATATCTCCAGAGAAGTTACATGTAAATGTGTATATTCACACACAGACATATATGTTTGTGTCTGTATAAATAATATAGGGATTGGACAAGATGACCTTCGAAGGCCCCTTCCAACCTCATATAATCTGTGAAATACTTGAAAAATAAACATTTAATACAAATCATCCCTTTTATTCAGATACAGAAAACAATATAATTTCTGCTGGTGAAAGAGGAGTTCTACTGTGTGCACCAAAAGGAGGGGGAAGGAGTAGAACCTTTAAACTGTTCACAGGAATGTGTTCTCAGTTAACTTTGTCCACAAAGCAGAAAAAACCAATGGGTTCAGTTTCCTTTTAGAAGGCAGCACTATGCCAAAACTGCTCCCAGGATGCTGCTGTGTGGATGCCAGTTACCTTTGGGTACGAAGTCGCATCACCTGTAGCTGACCACTAGCACGGTTCAAAGACTAGTGATGGACAAATACCTGAGCTCATGTTGGGGGGGCAGTACTGTTTTAGGAGGCAGTATTTAGAAAGTGTTCTCAGCTACTTGTAACATTTTCTAATGAGCATTTGTTTGCTTTTTGTAGGTGTCTTCTCAGCCCATAACAGCGCCGAGGTGGCTAGTGCCAGTGAGTTACTTGACCATTCCTTAATAACAAGTTAAAAAAGGCTTTTGCCGTGATTAAGAAACAGGAGTTCAAGTACAATATAATAACTTGTAATAACTTGAAAGCCCATAAAATAATGTACCAGACCAAAAATAAAGCCAGCAGAGTCTGATTTACTCAGCTGGAGTAAATCAGACAATGTACTTATCCTGTTAGTATTTAAACTTCATTTTTGCTATGTTACATTGCAGATAAATGCCATAAAGTTTCTTCAAGAATTGCTTTTAGTGAAGCCCACGCTGGAACTTAATGAATCTTAGTTTTTACTGTTATAAGTAAATCATATTGAAAAAAGTCAGCTTGCCTTGTCCTGGCAGGTTTATTTCACTTCCCTGTTTCATTCTTTATAATTCAGACTGGACTGGTTTCCAACGGACCTTTGGGAAATGATGTTACCTTGGCTATGAAGGCAGTGAAAGGCAGCACAGAGACTCTGTTGTCATCAACTGGATTGCCACCATCCCACCAGACATCTGAAGTCCTTGCAAGGTAAGGTCTCCTCAGCACTTACTCCAGAAGCCTGTGTGTGGTGGAAAGGAGGTATATGCTCTTACTGATTCCATTTAGCTGTAGTGGCCATGTGGGCACAGTGCCGTGTTTTGGAGTGCACATGACCTCTAGTTCCCACTTTGATACCTGGTCAATAAAGAGAGCAGCTGATGTGTCTACACTTTTAATTAACATTTTGATGGGTAAGAAAATGTATTTTGTAATTCAAGTAAGTGAATGAACAAAGCATGTAAATTTAGGTGGAGTTGGAGATAAGCCTGTTGTCATGGGAAGTGCTATAGAATCAATTAATTCTCTTAAATTATCATTTCACTTGTTTTCTTTCCTTATCTGCTACCAAGTTTTAGTGCTTGACTCAAACAATGGTGCAGGTGATTTCTGCCCTCCCCCTCTTTTTCCTCAGAAATGTCTTGACGCTGTTTCAGTACTTGTCAGAATAGTGGCAGAGATGGGGGGATGTCTTCCAGTTATATGCAAGCTGTAAGGAAGTCAGAGAACAGAATCTGCTGCAACCTGTCCCTCCTTTGCTACTTCTTTTTGCTGTGCTAGCGAGGCAGAATGCTGGCAGTGACATTTAGTGAGCCTCTTCTAGTGCAGATGTGGATCGCAGTGATGCTACTGCTGCACTCTGTGGAATTCATTCACTTTGCTCTTCTGTAGTTGTCTGTTGGCCTCATTAAATTGTGAGTGGAACAGCTATTAACTCTTCAGAGCAATATTAATCTTTTTCTTTTTGAATCCATCATGGAAGGTCTTTTTGAAGATGCGTATTTACAGGCCCTTGTGTTATCTGTTTGTTTTTTTGGGTTTTTTTGTTTCCCCCTTCAGCCCAGTTATTGAGGATGCTACAGTAAGAACAAAATGTTTACTCACCACTGAACTCTAGAAGAAGGAATTTTTGCACTTCTCGCCTTGTAAAAACTCAAATCTTCTTGTACGTCTCCAAGGGATCCTTCCAAAATACTTGCTTGGGACCAAAGTCTTGCTGAATGGGAATCCAACAGCCAGCTGCTTTGCTAGGATCCAGGAAGAGACTTCAGCATTTACTGCAACCTAACTGGAATTACAATCTAAACGGATATAAACCCACGTGCACATTCGATCTTCTTCCTCAGAAGTGAAATGCCACGCGGAAGTTAGTTCTGAACATGAGGAACAGAATCTAGTCGTGTTCTACTCACCTTGTGCTGCCTCTCAAGCGTTAATGGAAAGCGTTAACTGTTTTGTTAGCTGTGATGTAGTGTATGAGCACGGTATCGCTCACCTCTAGATTAACGTTGGAAAGATTAGGAGAACTTGTAGGGCCACCTTGTGGCAATGCTATGTATGGTAGCTCACAGTAGTGACGACTGCTTCATACCACCAAGGGCGTTTTCTTCTGTGTTGTTATTCCCTCTGTTTTTCCTTTATTTTACCAATACATACTGCCCTTTTTGGCCTTAAATTAATAATCCTTGCACCTCTTCTTAGCAGTACCTGGGAAGAATGGAAAAAAAAAATCTAGTCCATCAGTGACCAACTGTGCTAACTGGATTTGAGCTGCAAGCAGGAAAAGGAAAATTAACCTGCCCAACAGCTTATGGCATTAGCAGGCTACAGCAGAGGTGCCACCTTTTGACACCGATTAATTCATTCCTGTATGACTCAAATAGATGCATTCTGAGTTGGGGATGTGTGAGTTTTAACCACTGAAGCAGTGACGGGATGAGCACAGCTTACTTCAGGAACTGCTTTTGGGTAGTTTTGCTGTTGTACAGGACTAGGAAGGAAAGGAATTTTCTTGTTTCTCTTCGTTCTGTTTCTGGATGTTGTTTCCAGATACTGTGGCATGAGGGTATATCTAGATCAGTTGTTAACACCACCAAGTGTCACTGTTCCACTGTTGCAAGTGTCATCTAATAGTTGTGTGTAGAACAAAGAACAGAAAAAATAATTTGAAAGCAGGAGGAGGGAAAAAAAGATTAAAAAGTTTGTGCAAGCAGTTGACTACTTTGCAGAAGGAAGGTAGGGAGCACTTGCAAGAGCTCCATAGAGGCGGCAAAGGCCTTTAGGTGCTCAGGTGAAGTACGGGGTACAGTTCGAGTTCTGGTCAGCAGGATTGTCATGTGGACCTGTAAAGGTGAGCACATGGACCTTGAGGGACAGTCTGTGAAAAAGGTCAATGTAGAGCCAGAGGTAGGAGAAATGAGGATGGAGCCTGGTGATGAACTCCACATCTCCTAATATGGAAGCACAGCTGAACGAACTGGGATCTTTCTTAGGAAGAAGTTTGTACATATGACTGGGGTTGGAGGATGGTTTCTGCATAGTGCTGCTGTTTATGAATATTTATATATATGTGGTTCTGAGAAACAATTTAGATGTGAGAGCTGGTGCTGTAACCTGTGTGCGCACAGCTTCACTTCTGCACACCTGCTGCATGCACGTCTCAGTATAGACAAAGATTTGGACCAAACCACTGTGGGTTGTGCAACCATGCTGATGCCCAGCTAGGCTGCTTCTTTCAGAGCAGGACAGTTCTTACTGCTCCTCTTGTGTTCTTGTTTGTGAGATGCTGAATGAGTGTTAAGGAAGAAGCCATGTGGCATTTGTGTGGCCCGCTGCCACTCCTCAAAACCCCTGAGGCCTTACTAAGTGAAATAGAGACCCATGGGCAGCTCTTAGGACTAACATACCAGAGTGACTCTGCAGACAATGATTTGCAGCCATTTCCTCAAGAACCGAGAGTCAGAATTGGTGGCAGGCATTTCATGTCTCCTTTACAGCCAGCCCCGAAAGCTGGGCAGACTCCCTGCTCCCCACACTGCCAACCAGGGCAGCTGCTGCTCTTAGCCAGGTGGAGTGTTTCTGTTCACCAGCCTATTCAGCTCTGCTATTAATTCCAGTTGAGCACTGGCTTTTTTTAATATTTTTAAGTCTGAGCCTTATTGCATATCAAAATGTACAAGGTTCCCAAAATCAATCAAATGTCTTTGTCTCAATTAAGTTGCCAGCAAAGTTGCTGCAGGAAAAGGGAAGCTATGGCTGCAACAGCCTGCTTCCTGCATAAAGCCAGGACTGTGTGGGGAAGCTTGGCACTTGCTATTGATCTGTTTGCTCAGCAGCTGAGCTGGCGCACGCTAGCTACATGTGTTGGGTGTGTAAATAGACAGAATGCAGTAGCAGCATTTTCTTTAAGACACATTTGATATTTGACTTTTCTCATTGGGTTCAGGAGCTCTGTGAACTGGTATCTTGAATCTCTCCCAAAAGCAGAATAACAGAAGTTTACAGTTTCACAGCGTTGTATGTCGAAATCACATCTTAGAGTCCTCCCGAACAATCACGTGCAGCAGATAACGAGTAAGTAACACATGTGGGGAGTGTGTGTCCCTAAAATCCAAGTGGTTCCAAGTAGCCGACTGGTATTTCAGCATAGTGGGCATAGTGGTGATGGGAAGAGAACAGTTGTGTTTGCACACATGCAAGCAACGCCGTTTCAGAGGGGCAAGGTTTTCCTCAATTTTCAGAGGATGCTTGAAACTGTATTTAAAAATTCAGCATTCTCAACTCTCGAATTGGAACTTGGCCACAAACCCAACTTAATTTCCAATGATGCCTTGACACTTGGAGCAAATATTCACTCCACTTAGTGTAGTTTGTTTAGCTAATAGAAATCGCTGTTCTTACATATATAGGGAGCCTGGTGAGACTTAAGGTTCTGTGAGCTGAGTAGACACAGAGGTAGATACCTGAACATCCTGCAGTTTGGCATTGTTGTTCAGCTGTAAAACCGTAGGTCTCCTGATGTATCACAGCTGGCTAATAGGTAACAGCGTTACTCATCGCCTGCATTTTATCAAATGCAAATAGGTATAATGCAGTTAAAGTTTATAAATTAAGTTAATGTTATAAAGTACTGCCTGTGTACTACTGAAGAAAGTGGATTTTCTCACTATTGCTATAGTATTGATTGTAAGATCCAACCAGCCTCTAAAAGTGGGGTGTTTTGGTATTTATGTATAGAGATTTGGCACCGGGATGTTGGCAGATTTGCCAACCACTTAAAGGCTGTAAGAGTTGACAGGAATGAATCGACACACATTCTGTTGCAGTCATTTGGCAAAAGCCAGCTCCCTGTTTAAAAGAAAAACAAAACAAAACAACAACAACAACAAAAAAACCCACAAAACCTCAATAACCAGAAATCTCTCATTTTTTTTTCTACCAAAGTTTTCTCCTATTGACTTCCCAGTGTATGTCCCAGCCTGCCTTCATTCACTGGCCCTGTGCCCTCTTGCTCTCTGTGTGTGTGCAGTGCTGATCAGAGAAGGATGCTTTTAATTCTAAAATGAAAAAAAATGCATCTTTAACTAAAAATGTGACTGGATCTAGAAGTAAAAGTGATTTTACTCCATAAGCGGATTAAAATGTTTGATAGAAATCTTAACATTTGTCTAACAAAACCCCCAGCCCATATCTCAAACTGATTAATCTTAGATGATGATGGATGGCAGAACTGCATTTCAGCCTCATCTATTTAGTCCAGCAGGAAGAAAGCAGAGTCTGTACATGCTGAGCATGTGGTAGTGGCTGTACAGGCTTCTGAAATGTGTATGAAAATGTGGGAGTTCAGGCCCTCTTGAACTTGAATAAAGGAATCTCTGTAGTTCAGTGGTGAGGGAGTTTCATACTAGGTTAGTCTTCCAACCTGGTTGATTCTGTGACATGAGATAAAGTACTTAGCTGTCTATCAGTCATGGCTAATGAATTGGCTTCAGTGTATTTGATTTGAAATTTAAATCCCACAGATATTTTGTCAAAGGCAGCTGTGTAAAAGCTTATGTTTTGGAAAAAATATTGGGCACAACTTTGGCAAGAAAATCTGCAGCACTGGAAGAGCAGCTTAGCTGAACAGTGCAGTTCCATTTGCTGTTTTCAGCCCTTGGCTGTTACCCATTTGTCTGCCTCTAGCTGGTTCTTGGTTCTTGAAGCAAAGACGTGCTGTGAAAATCAGCATCTCCTTCACAAGCAGCACCGGATGTATTTTTCACATTGTGAACCTATTCTGGTACAACCCTGACCTTCTGCAGATTGTTAGCAGCTATGTTTCATGGCCAGCTAGCATTTCAAGCTCTATGTGGGCACACAGAGTGCTTGCTAGTCTAGAAAGCTATAGGGTATGTGTGTATATATATATATATGTAGAGCTGTTAGACACAGGAATGTCACAGCTTTCAAATGCAGCTGGACAATCATAACTTTTATACCAAAAAAATAAACTTAATCCATGCTAATGGCCTTTCAGTGGTGCAGGTGTGATCCATGTGTGTTTGGTCTGAGCAGGAGCACCACAGTTGCAAGCACGGGGCCCTCCCTACCCTGCTCAAATGGAGGTGGATAAGAGTTGGTGTGATGTCATTAAGTGCTGCCCTGTCTTGTGGGGGTGTTCAGGATACCCAAGTGGCGGGCACAGGAAGCTTGGATCTGTGATTCAACAGCATCACAAGTGGCTGTGTGTGCCCACTGGGAACAGGCAGTGGGTGCTGCCCTGCCCACAGTGTTGGAGCCTGTGCAGCAGGGAGCTGCAAGGTTCTCCTACAGAATTCACCTGCTCATCACTGTTCAGCTTGAGCACTCTGCTGCGTAAACACACAGACACTCTCCCTACCTGTAACTGGACAAACTTATTTTTAAAGTAAATAAGACTATTTTTTTAGCTAGATTTTTTTGTTTTGTTAAAGCCACACTAACTACTGTATTTTTACTTTTTATATGTAAAGCTTGGCAATAGCTCTCAATGTATAATTTATTTGTTGGTTTTTTTTATAAACCAAACTGCACCCTCTTCTGTTTCACAGTAGTGATGTATGAAGTGTTTTAGGAACTGCACTGAGATCTGTATTGAAATGTACATGGGAACAAGAAACTGTGATTTGTAGGCCTCTCAATCTTGAAATGTTTTTACTGTAGTTTTGTCTTAAATATACCACATCGGCACAAATGTCTCTCAGAGTCATCCTTATACACTGCTGTGGCAGTAAAAGGCAGGTGGTTTGACGAGGTGGAAGGTGAACTGTGAGGGGGGTGGCTGGTGGGCTGCTGCACCCCTTAAATTTAAGCCAAGGGTCTGTGGAAGACAAGTGCTGAGCACTCTGATCCTCAGCTGGAGGAGTCTCTGTGGCAGCACATTCACTCTCTGCAGGACTGCGTTTTGTCTGTGTGCCAAGGTCCCTTGGCAGTTTCCAATTTAAGGGAAGGGTACCTGAGCTGGGAGAAAGGTTTGAAAACTTATTTGGCATATCAAAGCTGCAGTTTGTTGTCAGTTAAAGTGTACCTTCAGATGGCATCTGAATTTGAAGGTAGATGGTACAGAAATAGTTTCCTTCTTTCCAGAAATGCTGAGGTTGTCCACAAGGACCGTCAGGTGTTTGGTGGTTTTGGGTATCAAAGTACTAAGGTGTATGCCTCCTGGTCTGAGCTTCCAAGTGTAGTTCCATAACATGCAGACAGAAGTGCATGCTGGTTAACTAAGCAATCAGCTTTTATTTCCCATAAGAAGTGTTCCATCTCTGAAGCACAGTGGTGCTAATGGTCATTTAAAGGAAGCTGTTTATTTCCAAACCCTGACTTAGATGAAATGCTGAAGGAGGCAAAGGATGACCAAATCATTCAATCATTTCACAACAATTAATAAATTCAGGAAAAGTATCAAAAGGCAAAGAAACAATTCCATTCTAATTGCTAAGCTCATAGAAAGTAATTTCCCTTGGGCAGTAATTTGATGTCCATGATCCCACGAGTAAGTCAGTGAATTTTCTTCAAATCCATTTATAACTGAAAACAGTGAAACATGTTTGGTTTAGATTTTTATTTACAAAAAAAACCACAATCTCTGTGTCTGCATTTTAAAATAAAGTCCTTCTGCCATTCATGCATTGTAATGTTCAGAAACCAAATGGTAATTAAAGACAATGAGTCTGTAGAGACAGTTAAGGCTGATCACTTTGTTCTCCTGTAGGCATGATCTGACACAGAAGTGAACCTCCTGTCTCGGATGCAATTACTAGAGAATGCTGCATCCTTTTGCTTTTATTCTCTGGACTGCATTAGACTGTGGGCACATCAAATACACCTGCAAGCTTCCCTTTTGTTCAAAGACATTTTAAATCAGCTAGCTTCAGTGGCAACCCTTCTAGGCTGTGCTCAGCCAAAAATGGTGTGGTATGTTTTGTTCTGTTCCCAAGTAATTGCCATTAGCTGGAGTAAGTCCATTCATTATTTCATGCAGGCCACCACAGAGCTTTCAGATGGCAGCAGCTTTTAGTCACTCATTTGAGGCTGGGATGAATTACCATTAACTGCTACAGTGATGGAGAGAAATGTATCACAAGCACATCCACAAAGGCTTTTCTCTTCCTCTGTCAAAAGGAGACTTAGATAAAAATATGCCTGAAAACGGGTGTGAAACCACTTGAGATGCTCTGAGAATCTTATTACATGTAGCTGGTAGCACTGGCTGAGATTTAGGAGGGAAGATGACAAGGGCAATGTGATGCAGTGTTGTGAGCAAAGGTGGTGTGCCTAGATCGTAGTTACTGGCTTGTTTGTCATTTTAGGAAAGAACCTGAAATGCAGGTCATACCTGCCCAGAAGGGACTGAGGGGCTAGGTGCTGCTGGATGAGTGCCTGAGGGATGCAGTCACTTTACATCTCAAACACCTTACCCTTGCTTTTTAAAGACCTTAGAATGGGTCAGCAAGGGAAGAAACAGCCTCCAATAGCTTCAGTGACTCTGGTGTAGCACACAGTCCCACTTCTGGAACTGGAGCTTCCTTCATGGCATGGAAGAGCCTACTAGAGCCTAACTGCAATTAAACCTTGCACCAGCAAACTCTAAGTCCGCATCTCTCCAGCCACAGTTGCTCCCCTCCCTGAGTTGCTGCACACCTTGTGTCTTCTACAGGGGCTTGGGGAACCAAGATCTGTGCAGCATTGAGCCAGTTTGAGAGGTTTAGGATCTCTTGGGAGAAGCTGGTACTATGCCAAAGGCACTAGTGTAGACACCTGACCTGGCATGCCCGCAGAGGGGAGGAAGCAGGGGAGATGGGCACGTTCTGCAAGCTGCTTTTCCCTGCCTGTGCCAAGCCATTGCCTTTGGGCTGGCTCATGTCCTGCCTGCATTGGCTCCAAGCAAATGTTAAACCCTTCATGAAGTTGCCAAAGAGAGGAGAGTTTGGGAGGGAGGAAGAAAGGAATGGCAGAGGCTGGATGGCATTTTCCTGGGGCTCTTGCACATCCCCAGGATATCTCTGCCTGCCAGGAGGCCTTCATGTGACTTGGAAAATCACTGGGTTACTGTTGCCCTTTGCAATTAAATTTCCTTCCCTCGTCAACCCAAGCCTGTTACGTCAGCGCGCTGGAGAGTGCCAAAACAGACACGTCAGTCAGCCAAGGCAAAACATGCTGCGGATCCACCAGTGTGAAGTGCTCTGCAAGTGCTCAGCTCAGCTGCTGTAGTGAACTCCTTTCTGAACGTGCCTCCTCAATTCTTCGTTCTTGGAGGAGAAATTCAAAGCCTGGGCAGCCCTTATGGCATAAGATGACTGAGGCCAGTGGGTATATGTTCCTTGTTCACAAAGGTAAGTTCTCGGTTTTATCTGAGAACATAAATATATTTTACATTCAAGAAAGCTCAGAAAATGAGCACACAGTGGTATTAAGTGCAGCAGGTTTCACTTACAGGACAGCATGCAATCCTCTCTGATTCCAAACAAACGACAAGGAAGGTCTAGGTAACTCCTAAGTAGCTTTTTGTCAACTCATCTATAACTTTCCTATGGAATTCATTTGCCAGTTACTTGTGAAGAGAGAACAGAAGTACCTGTAAACACTTGAAATTCATTTTTCCTATGAAACTTTAGAAAAGTGATCATTTCAAATATCCAGAAGTATTAAATTATGCTTTCCAGCAACTTCAGACATCAACATTTCTTCTTACAGGTGGATGAAATTGTCAGGCCAGTAGGATGGTAGATTTAGACTGGGTATTAGAAATAAATTCCTTAAAATGGTGGTGAGACACTGGAACAGGTTGCCCAGGGAGGTTGTGGATGCCCCTTCCCTGGGGGTGTTCAAGGCTGTGTTGGATGAGGCCTTAAGCAATGTAGTCCAGCTGAAGGTGTCCCTGCTCATGGCAGGGGAGTTGGAACTAGACAATCTTTAAGGTTCCTTCCAACCCAAGCCATTCTATGAACTTCTACAGAAATAAATATTTGAAAGACTGGACAGTGTTACCACAGCCCTTTTCAACAAACTAAAATGAACTCAGGATTTACCAGTATAGAGAGGAAACATGTAACAAATACTGTATATGTTGACAGAATGGGGAGAAGTGGACTTGGAAAAGCAGAAATCCCTCTGTGGCTGAACTCTGAGTTACCTATCAGAAGAGCTTACATTTGTGCCGTTGCTGTCAAGCCATCCCTTTCTTTTTCCAACAGAAAGTCAAACCCTTTTGATCCTGTGCTCAGTCATTAAACCTAGTGTTCAACAGGCAACTGTTTTATTCTTCCAGGTATAATGCACTTCTGCTGGGTGCTGCACATGGTTTTCAGGGGGGGAAACCTGTTGGTTTTACCTCCTCAGTTTTAGATGCATTTCTTGAATATCTTCTACATGTCACTGCTTGTCTGATGGGTTTCTTTGTTACAGGCCATCTTGCATTGCAAATATATTTGTGCAAAGAACATTCTCTCAAGGAAGCAAAATCTTAAAAAACTTAGAAAACACTGCCATTAACCACTTCAATGTGACCATAATGTGGACTAACTTGATGCAAATACAGGTCCATAAGTGGAGAATGAGCAGGCTTTGCCCCTGAAATGGCCACTCTGGAGCCAGTGAGGGTTACTTGCAGTAATGACTTAGGAGGCAACATCAGCCACAGTAATGTGAAAGGCTAAAAACTGACCAGAAGAAATGTAACAAAGAGGAGCAGTATTCCAACAGCATCCTCTTGGAAACTGCAACTTACATGTAAGTGGCGACTTAAATATGGATTTTTGTTTTGTTTTTTTTTTTTCCATGTTGTATATTACCAGTTCACAGCAAGTATGAGAAGGTTCAATGTTTTTTGGTTTTGTTTTTTTTCCCCAGTATACTGATAGGAAACTGAAGACAGTGGCAAGCAGTTGGTTTACTACCTACTGGCACATTGGTGGAAATTTATTCTTTCACTCTCTAATCAAAGCAATTAGATGGTATCAAACTCTATTTGCCAGAATGAGATCTCAGAGGAGATGGACAAAGGTTTGCCCCCAATGAGCAGCAGCATATTAGTATTACAGCTAACTTCATCCACTGTGGTCGTGTCCTGAGTGATGGTTCTTTCCTCTTCTCCTGCAACCTGAGCAGCAGCAAAAGTCTTTTTTTCTGAAGAGACACACAGACATAGAGACCTGTCCTTTGATTCAACATCTGTTGCCCTGTTTGGGTATAGCTGTGCCTCTGATGTGGATTGAAAGGCACAAAACCCCCCTGGCTCCAGAGGCAAACTAAAGGTTTTCATCTCAATTGCATTTCTTTCCTCGTTGCTGAAGGGTTGGTACGCTGGCTGTTGACGGAAGTAGTTGCAGAAACGAGTGTGCTTTGGGATGGTCACCAGCTGGTGATGGTCCTTCTGTGCACTCTTCCAGTGGCTGGGGAGTGTCTTAGTGAAATCTGAGGTAGTTTGGAAATCGACACCAATGCCCAAGACGCAATGATACATCTTAGGAGAAAAGTTTGCCTTTGTAATACTACTGAGCTTCTTCCATGTCTGTGTATGGAAATGGTACTTCCAGAGGTCGTCACTAGGGCTGGAATTTGAAATCCCTCCACCAAAAACCAGCATTGAGTCTTTGAAGACTACTGAAGCATGACCTACTACTGGAGGAGGTCCCAGGCTAAATGTAAGAGAAACCAGCAATTAAAGGGAGACCAACAGGAAATGAATGCTGATTTTTTTTTTTTTTTAAATTTTTTTTCTTAGCCTGTTTTCATTCAAAACTGTGGCTGCTAAACAGCTGCATTGGAACATCAAAATTTCACTGCTGACAGCTGCCTCAGTGCATTGCCAACAGCTCTTCCCAGCAAAGCCAAACGGAGCCCCAGGGATGGCAGCAGTACTACACATGATCTGAACAACTCCTACAAGTGCCAAAAGGGCAACATCTCCCTCTCTGCCTGCAGGCACTATCAAATGGTAAGATTAATTCTCTCTTTGTGTGTTAAATTAGTGTAACAAATAGTACAGTTTACCTTGTTCTGATGTTGGACCAGCTGCTGCTTACAAAGTCCCACTTCCATAAGTCCTTCTGTTCACTCAGTCCCATCAGTCCTCCAAAGAGGTACATGCCTGTGTGATAAACAACCGCAGAATGGCCATGCCGAGCTCCTGGGCCAGCACTGTCAGATGGGGTGGAAATGCACAACCAGTTTTTTGTATCTGAAAGCAAAATATTCATTTATAGATGTATCAAATTTACCCTAGTATTTGAGAAGGGTTTTATTTCAAGGACAAAGTAAATATTCTGTTGGAGACTTTGAGGGTTTCTGCTCTAATCTTCTTATAATCTGTTTCAACATTGAAAAAGGGCATTTGAAAAATGAAACACTGAAACAGTGCATTTAAAATACCAGTTTGAAATAAACTTTTAACAGAAATGTCAGATGCTGTATGACAGATGCCACAGAAATGTTATTTATAGAGCAGTTTTTCCTATGGCTTTGCTAATTCATTAACTCTAACACAGAAAGATAATTTCCTGGCTATAAGGGGCTGGGGGGAATCAGTCAACAAAAACATTCCTTTGTTAATCTCTCTGCTTATTCTCCCTGTGAGGGAGTGAAGGCTAAGATACAACCACCATTCATTTCAAAATAGTGACCGAATGGCTACCAGATAACAAAAGTTACCCATTTCAGTCGTCCCTGGGAATCATTTGGTTTGCAACCAGCAGATTAATGATACTAATGAAACCGTCTCCTGTCAGGTTTGGCTCCCCATGGTCAGTTCTCAATTTGAGATGCAAAAGATGGCATTAATAATCTGAAGTCAGAGTCTCTGCCACAACCAAAATTTTTTGGTAATCCTTGAAGAACTTAGTGTATGGGGAGGAAAAAAATTCTCCCTAGTTTTTGGCTCTAAAAATACAGCAAAAACTTCTTGTATAATACAGCTTAATTAAATACTGCAAAAACTTCTTCTAGTATAATACAGTTTAATTAAATTCAGCTGGGTATTAGTTTAATCGACAGAATTCATCACTAAATGCTGCCAAAGAGAAGCCAAAACTAATTACACCATCCCTACTGAGAAGAATGTTCTTTCCAGAGCAAGCTGCGCTTTCCTGCAGCAGTCATTCTTTTACACTAGATGATAACCTTATCCTGCTTTTTAACTTACCAAAATGGAAAGTCCAAAACTCCTGCGAAATGCCTCTGATGCCAACATACCCCCCGTAGATGTACATGCTGGAGTGGTACACTACTGCACTGTGACCTTTTCTGTTAGTTGGTGCCAAGCTCTAAGGCAGTTTAATAATAAGATAAAGAACTGTTAATAGACCAAGTCCCATCAGTAGCAATGTCTGTCTTGGGAGTATTCCCAAGCAATGAATAGCATGGATTTGGGTTGTGTTAAGTTTCTTTCAAAACATAGAATAAATCCGCTATGGATGCAAATACAAACCATTCTTAAATCCGAGCAACTCTTCCCTTTTTAAGACCACCACACAATCACTTGCCTACAGCCTCCCCTTCTCTGCACTCACATTAGCAGCAGTGCTTCACAGCTACTGCTAGGCAGTGTTTCAGGACACGTTTTAAGTATATCAGGCTACTTCTGGGAATGTGATAAAGGGAGTGTAGCTCTTTCCACCATCAAGCACACCCTTTTCACACTGAGGAAACTTTAGTCCAAAGAGTAACTCTCATTCTGCTTGGCGTGGATTTGCCCTGCCACAAGTCCTAGGCTACACCCAGACCCTGAGCAGGAAACCAAGTGGTTCCTACCGTGTCCAAAGCAGTATTCAGCTCTGCTGAGACTTGCTCACCCAAACTTGGGGAGACCCAGCTAAAGCCGAAACAAATATACTAGGCAAGTGTTTGGCTTTGCTCTTTTGTTCTTCTTCAGTTACTTCTCAAACAGCCTGGGTTGGGGGCGGGGAGGGGGTAATAATGTTTTCTCTGTTCACTTTAGGACAATTACAATAAACCATTTACTCCCATATGCAAGAAAGAGTTGACATATATTTCCATCATATTCTTTGCACATAAAATTTTATCAACGTATAACATCTTTTTCTTTCCCCACAAAAAATGAGCAGGCTGTCTCAAACTTTCTCATGAATCCTCCATCAAACACAGGTAACCACAGCAGTAATAGGGCCACATCTTAACAAATTTTGTGTGCAATTTCATATTATAGTAAAATTGTGAGAATGAAATTTGAGTAGCAAAAACTGAGTCATTCTTTACATGAAGTGATATAAAACAAATATCACAAGACCAAGACATAAATCCTTCCCCTGAGGTTTCATTTAGCAGTGTCAGTAACTTGGTGAGTCCATGCATTAAGACTGAAGAAATGAAAAATGCTGCACTTCACATTTTGAAATTTATTAGTGTGACTGCCAATCTGTTTTCACAACTCTACTTTTAAAAGCACAGACTTCATGCTCAGTTGCAACATTCCATTTAAAATTAGTTTTCTTGATAAGGAATTCAGAGAAGCAGAAGCAGTAGTAAAGGAGAGGACTTAACTTCTTTTATAGCACTTAAAATTTAAGAGCGGTATTTTTAAACACTGTTTTAAAGAAAGAAAAAGCCTTAGTTGCTGAAAGTGTAAAGAAATAAAGTATAGCCACATGTCTCTGAAGAGATGAGATTGGAACTGTTTGGGGGAACATATTTCAAAGCAATCTGTTTAATCAACAAAGCAACAGGCATTTGATTCACACATTCACCACTTCCTGGCTCCTTACCTCAGTCTCTGCTGGTACGTTACGGCACTCTGTCCATCTTGCAGAATCTAGGGGATTGTTTTAATAAAGAGCAGTTTACATCCCAGGCCACAAGAGGACACTCCTCCAACACTATTTTTTTTCAAATTACAGATCTAATTTTCAAATAAATCTCGTCCTGGTGTTTCCCACTGACAAAGACAGAGAAATTGGCTTCCCACTAAGACAGCCATACCAAGAGACTCACAGGAAACATAGTTTAGTTTTCATGTATACTTCTCTGATCTGAATTGTGGAGATACTATCCTGTTTTCCCTCTTCCCTAAGGCAGAACTTCACAGTGCAGAAATGATCTGTGGTTTCCAGCATTTTCTGAACTTGTGGAAGCCCCAGATTCACTGGTGGATGTATGGCTCATGATTATAATGACGTAAACCTTATGATAACAGCCTAATTTTTCTTGTTCTTTTTTCACAGACTCTTAAAAGTCAGAAATAACTGATTTATGATCACCATGATGGAGAGGAAATACCAGATAGCCAGCACCAGAGGCAGAAGGAAACAGCAGTGCAAGCTGTCACTGCTAAAAGCTAGATGTGCCAGGACAGATTTTTAAATAATGACCATGAGAAAAAAAAAGACATGCAACAAAATTTGAGTAACTCATTCCCAGTTTTCACTGATAAGTTCTGTGAGTAATAAGAGGCTTTCCTCTATAAAATATATTCTACCTGAGAATCTCTGTTCTTTCAGCAGATATTTCAGAGAATTGATAGAAGAAAGGATTTAAAGAAACAACAACCTTAACTTAAGGTTATATAGTAAAGTAGCAAAAGAAGCCAAGAAATTAAAATGTTGGTCTTGCCACAAGATTTACTAACTTGAAAAGAAATCAGTATCTCCCTCTCTTTCCTCCATCTGACATTAAAATAAGCAGACATTATTATACATACTATTTCTAGAGGGATGACATGCAGTGTATGACACTGCTATTAAATTCAAATGTTGTACTGCCTTTATTAGAAAACACACTTGAGAAATCCCAAATGGTTGTTCTTAACAAAAATAGCCTATGTTACAAAAAGCTGATGTTAATTATGCACCTTCTTATTTACTTACGCTTGTTTTTTCCTTATTCCGTCATTCAATCTGTTGCCAGGTTATGTATTTATTCAGTAAAAATACAAGATGGGATCTACTTTCTTCCATAATAAAACAAAAAGCTTGGTTTTACAATTTTATGTAGCATAAGAAAAAAAACCTGTAAATATTATATGCAATAATTATTGAGGTTTATGATCAAATAGTAAATTTGGTGGGGGGAGAGGAAGGAAAATTCTGAGATCTTCAAATACATTGAAAATTTACAATCAAGTACTTTCTTTGATAGATTAACAGTCTCATTTTAGGGGGGAAATGTGCACAGAGTTTTAAACACATTATTTCTTGTGAAGCCTAAGGAAGCTGTGTTACTAGCAGCAGAAAACGATTTGGTTCTTACTCTTTATTAGTACTTATGGACTTGGAATGGCTATTGTTATCATACCAATATCATATATCCAGAGAGGAGTTTTTGCTTGTGTGAAAGCAGAGTCCATCATCCCACCAAAAATATACAGGGCACCCTGCAAAACGCAAACATATTTGTCACTTACAGGTAGGCACATAGCATTAAAATGAATTTTTAATCAGTTCTTAAATGAAAAGCCTGTCACCACTGAAATATAATTAATAATAATGCATATGATGTTCTATTAACATTTCAAGAGGCAATCACAAAAAGCCACCAACTTTTAATGTGTTTATCTTGTCCCAGTAGGAAACCCTGATAAACATTCTGCTATTTCAACGGGGATGGCATTTCAGATCTACTTGCTCACTTCCTCGTCAATCTGGGACAGCTTCGGGGATGCAGATCTGGAGTTCCTAGAGGCATTGCTCAGGTAATAGTAGATTATGCATGCTTATAGAAGTATTTGACTGTGTTGCAGCTCTCAATATCTTAAATTCTTTTTTCCCCTTATAGTCAAAGTTGTAATTCTTATTTGCCTTCACTCCTTCGTCCCTCTTCTATACTGTTGCTTATCATGCAAATGAATTCAGAGCAACTGTTACAACTACACGACTAAGTCAAAGAATGTGCTGCCAAGGTCTTTATTTTGTATTACTATTATGTGTGGAGCACTGACTGAGGAAATGGGGGAGCTCCACACTGCTGCAAAGCTGAACTACTGTCACTTTATTCAGAAAGATTCTAACACTGTTACTGCTACATCCAGAAGTGCAGGGACACAAAAGTATTTCCTGGGTATAGTCTTTCAGTGCATAATTATGGCAATTTATTTCATAGTATAATAGGAAATCATTGTGTAATAGGAAATAGCTTTATGTCAGGATATAGACAGTATAGTTCTGGCTCTACTACCTTATAAGCCACCATTGAATGCTCTTCCAGTTCTTCTGGACCATCTCTTGAGCAGTCCAGCATTTCCCATTCATTTTTCACTATAAACCAAAGCTGAAGTTAAGACAGTGGTGCACTCAACACATAAACCTTAGAGAAAAGGCTTTGAATTTGGCTGCACTAACAGTCACTAGGGAAAATGAAGAATTTTAGTATCTTTCTCCTCAGAGGACTGGAGCACTTTGCCTAAAATTAAATATGTGCATTTTTCTATTTAGTAAAGTTAAATGTAATAGAAGTTGATCTTGTTACTGCTTTTATTTTAATGCTATACTGCGATCTACATCAAAATTCAACAACTCTGTGAGCATGAACCCAGCACAATTCTGCTTTATTCTAGTAACAACAATCAAACAGGGAACACTACAAGTTAAAAATATCTACAAAGAGTCATATTTAATAGTGCACTATTAATACAATCTCACAAGGTATTGTATTCATGTGTTCCCTTTGTGCACTTTTCCATGCACAAACTATTCCCTTGTTAGAGTCAAGAAAGCAATGTGTCAGATATCCCTTACTAGAACTGGAATATTTTGAATAACTCAGTATTCCTGGTCAAGAAAAATAAAAATAGAACTGAAATCTAAACTTTCTGGGACACCTGCAACAGGAACAAATGCATACCCATTTGCCCAATAACAAAATGCAGTTTATCCATCATTTTGATGGAGACACTTTAAAAGTGGTTAACCTGTTCACGACTGAGCATCCCCAGTTTCATGATGGCTGCATGCAGAAATCCCTTTAATCCTGACATACAAGGGAAGGGGCAAACTTACCTATGTCATACTTCCAAAAATCCCCAAGACTGGTAGTGTTCCTTCCTCCATAGAGATAAACAAATCCTCTGCAAATAACACAGGTGTGCTTATATCGATCACAGGGAGAGAGCTGCTTTTGGGGTGCAGATTTCCAACCACAGTGTGCAGTTTGTCCTTTCATGCTGAAAAATAGGATCTTATCCAAGTATTAACTTGCAAAGGATAGCCATGACAGGGCTTAAATCCTGCTTGGTGTGTGTTTAAAAAAAAAAAAAACCAAAAAAAAAAAAACCACAAAAAAACAGAGAGAGAGAAAAAAAGAAAATAAGAAAAGTCTCAGCATTACAATACAGATTTAATGTGTTTTCTTTTTATTCCTATTTTAACTTTGTTCATCTCTGATAGTACATTAACATAAGCAAAGCATTTAAAATCCTGACTCCCCAAGTCTTATATCAATCCCACTGGGACAGAAGCACTCCTAGAGCTCCAAGTTTTCCAAAGTGTGGGTGAGCTGAAGTAATAAATTCCAATACCCTGCATTTGCAGTGTGGTAGAAAGAAAGTCTCTCTCTTCTTGCGCTACTAGAAAGTACTTAAAGCAAAATATAAAATTCAGAAAGCACTGCTATTACAGATTGAAGTAATTCATTAGCAGCTGTCCAGCGTTTATTTAGACTTTGATCTGTAAACGGGCTGAAGTCAGGATTCATCTGGTAAAAATGAGTCGATCCCTTCACTTGCCACGAGATGGCACTGTGTTCCGTCAGGACAGAACCACAGACACATCCAGGTTGGCAAAGCCTCTCAGGATAACCAAGTCCAACCTAGAACCTTACTCTACAAAATTCACCTTAAACCATAGCTCTAAGCACCACATCCAAACCACCCTTAAACACATCCAGGATAGGTGACTCCACCACCTCCCTGGGCCGCTCATTCCAGTGCCTGACCACTCTCTTCGTGAAAAACTTTTTCCAAATATCTAATCTAAACCTACCCAGTCTCAGCTTGAGGCCAATCCCCCCTGTTCTGTCTCCAATCACCTGCGAGAAGAGACCAGACCAGCAACAGCCTCTCCACAATGTCCCTTCAGGTAACTGTAGACAGCAATGAGGTCTCCCCTCAGCCTCCTAGTGATTTCACGCTAATCATCCCCAGCTCCCTCAGTCACTCCTCACAAGATTTATTCTCGAGGCTTTTCCCCAGCTTCCTTGCTCTTCTCTGGACCTGTTCCAGCACTTCCACATCTCTCCTGTATTGCAGTGCCCAAAACTGAGCACAATACTCAAGGTGTGGCCTCACCAAAGCTGAGTACAAGGGGACAATCACCTCCCTACTCCTGCTGACCATGGCATTTTTAATCCCAGCCAGGATGCCACTGGCCTTCTTGGCCACCTGGGCACACTGCTGGCTCATACTCAGCTGCCTGTCTATTACAACCCCCAGATCCCTTTCTGCCAGGCAGCCCTTCAGTCACGCTGCCCCAAGCCCGTAGCATTGCCTGGGGGCGTTGTGACCCAAGTGCAGGACCTGGCATTTGGCCTTGTTGAAACTCATCCCATTGATGTTGGCCCATTGATCTAGCCTATCCAAGTCCTTCTGAAGAGCCTCTCTACCCTCATTCGAATCAACACTGCCACCTAACTTGGTGTCATCTGCAAACTTACTATGTCTGAATCAAAATTGTCAATAAAGATGTTAAAAAGAAGCAGTCCCAACACAGACCACTAGTGACTGAAAGGACCAGAAGGACCAGGAACAACATCGCTCTATTAATTCTCTTTAAAATACATCATGACCATAAAGCCTCCCAGTTCTAAGACTCTTTCAGCCTGATTGCAGACATATTGAGGACTTAGGATGGAAATTAATAGGTAACAATCCGTCAGTATCAACACACTGTTAACTCTTAAATACTGCAAAGCACTGCACCCTGCCTGTTCTTCCACAGTTAGTGTCTTCCACTCTTAAATTACAGTTAAGCAGAAGTTATTTAGCATCCTAGTGGGTAAAGTCAGAACTCTCAGTTCGTGATCATGCAGCAAATCCATTCTCTTAAATTGAGACTATTTCTAAGATAAATGTAATAAACCTATGCCTACCTGGCCCAATTATTTCTAATTTTAAAAATGGCAAAACTAACAAAGCAGCAGACATACCTGGTTTGTTTTGGATGTACAGCAACAAAAGCATTTACATCCACAGAGAATTTTCATTGCAGCTGTTGCCCACAGCCTTTCTGAGCAAAGCAGGGACAAGGCTGGAAATTTTTCCTCCCTCTCTTCAGAAATGTGATGACAGTAACAAAGCTTTTACAAAGCCTGGTCACTTCATGTCAGCAGCAGCAGTGCAGCCAGTCACTGGGGCCATTCATCAACTTCCAGCTTAGTCCATTGGGGGCTTCACCTGTGTGTGCCAAGTGCATTTTTCAAAGTAGCCACTGCGCTTCCCAGAGGCTATCTTTTCTGAAGAGATGCCTTAGATTAAAAGTTTCAGTTTCCCAGTATAACTCTCAAGCATGCTGCATAAAAGCACCAATGCTGCCATCAGATCAGAAAACACTTCCAGGTACTGTCTGAAATGTAAATTATTTCCTGCAAACAGTAATTCAAACTTTCTTTAAGCCAGAACAGTTACTCAAAAACACAAGAATGACCAGGTGAGGTTAAACAAAGCCCTCCTCCTCAGATTTGCATACAAGTATTTTCACTATATGCATTGCCACATTGTAATTTAAGACGCATGAACTATGTCTTAAATAGTTCATTGTGTAAAACTATATTTCATTGTATGCATGGCAGTGACAGTCAATGTAAGCACAGTTCCCCCGTATGCATCTGATGGCTGGGTAGGGGGGTATCTAGAGAGAACACAAAGTATCTGCATCTCCATCAAAAGCTGCCATGTTACAAAAAGGGAAGAGCAATGTTCTTCCAGATTCATCGCGAACAAGCAGTTAAATTAAAAAGAAAAAAAAAAAAGTTCTGTAAAACAAGTTTTTATGTCCATCAGTATGCTGAGTAACAGTGGCCAGCTACACAAACCTTTAGTTATTTTTCTACACACTTCCATAATAAGCTTTCCTTTTCATTTTTATCTCAGAATCATGCATGTCTTCATTTTTCACTCCACCCATAAACAATGGAGGCCCCTCGTTGTCCCTTCGTGTCACCTGCTTCCTTAAGGCTTCAACAGATGAGCCGTGGCTCATCAGCCGCAACATGACTGCTCCAGTTTGCTGCTCTACAAGGTGTAGAGGCAAGACACTCCTGTCCAGAGACTGCTACACATTCCCACACGGCCCTTGCTGTAGGAAATACCTGTCAGCAAAGTGCCAGCATAAAAATCTATGAGGAAAGAAGGCCTTTACACCTCAAATTATCCTTTAAGCCAGTAAACTATCTGGAGTAATCTGGAGATGCTGGCACTCTGGATCTGAGTCTGCAGAGCTAGCACAAGTGTGGCTATCTTCAAACATTCACTGTAACCTGCTTCAAAAGCTGCCTCCAGGCCAGAACAGCAGTAGCCTCCTCTACTGCTAGAAAACAAAGACTGGTACCTACTCATCTCCCTTTTTAAAATCAGATTGCCTCCATCAAGCTTGTGCTGAGCTGTTGAAAACTTAGCTGACCTCAAGCCAGTATCACTGGCTTTTTGTAGCATGCATATTGTCCCAGGTCCTTGCATTTTCTGGAGTATAACCACAGCTACTGTCCTAAAAATACTAAGCAAACTGTAGCCCAGTATCTGCCTGATATGACTGCCTTCTCTGCCACACATAATCCAAAATATGATTACTCTGGTTACTGAAATCCAAATAGACACAGTTAAGGCAACATGCTACAGTGAGATCTGTCAGGTGTTAAATAGTCTGTTTGAAAAATGTGTGTATTTTCATTATCTGAAATCTGGATTTACCGCTATTTATTGCCAAAGAAAGTGAACCCGGGAAGTGTTTACAAGATGAATCCCTACTGCATCCCTGTCTTCAGGCACTTACAAAGAAGTCCAGAGGAAGTTGCACATACTTTGGGGGAAAACAAAGATTACAGTAAAACAAGTTAAAGAAGAGACAGACATATTTTATATTTTATGTTGTTGGCTTTTATCTGAAGAAATGCACATATCTAATTTATCATCTAATTTCTACTATTTACTATTTGTAAGACTGGAATATATGCAGTGACAAAAACATGCTAGAGAATCTTTTGAAGGATATTCTAGCTATTCAAACTGGGCTAATTTTTTTTTTTTTAATGCAAGCTAGCATTGTAAGATATTGCTGAAGAAAATGGAAGTACGTTCTTTGTATGTTGTCTTTGACAGTATATAAGATTGGCAGCATTTACAAAGATGTGCATTTCTTTTTTTTCCAGGGGGATTAGCAGGTATGAAGTAGTGATGCATTAGGGATGTGCAAGTCCCTATCACTTTATGGCATGCCACTGGAAAGAGAAAAGTATCTGAAGTCATGAAACAGATTCTCTGCCTAACTCTGCCAAGCTTCTGTGTAACCACAGCCAATTCATTTATTTACTTCCACAGAAAATGGGGACAGACACCTCCTTTAGTAAAACACTTCAATTTTGCTGATGCAATGTTGTATGAGTGTGCTAAGGTATAAATGCTGTCAATATAATTTAATGTGGAAAAAAGTGATAGTCTCTGCTATCAGTGCTGTACAAAGCGAAAATAAGCTTGTGACTTGTCCCCTTGAGTTCTAGTTGGGGTTTTTTGGTGCCGTTGTAGTTGTTCGGGGTTTTGTTTTGGTTGGTTGGTTCTTTCCCTAGCTATAAAACTGGTTATTCCTCTTTCCACATACCTCCGTTTGTTATTCTTGTCTCCTGTTATACAAACATTTAGAGAAGGTGGCAGTCCTGATTTCATACAGATTTGCAACAAAATCCTGTCCGCTTGTTTGTCTACCCCAGCTGAACTCTATGTAATGCAGTGAGCTGGATGGGATAACAAAAGACCAATCAGAGATTCCCTGAATGGGTGTCTCCTCCTTATCGAACCTTCTGAGCATCAGCTGACCCTTGTGAATCACGGCCATTGACTCAGTAAAGCATTCTTGGAAGCAGAGCTACAATCACATAAGCAGATCAGTTAACAAAGTGCTTAATTTCAGAGTTGGGGGGGAAAAACACATTCGAAATTTTATCTTGAATCTTGCCTTTCATCAGTGGTATTTTAAATTACAAACTTCACTCCTGGATTGCCTTACTATAGAACAAGACTTACTGAAGTTCATCGACCATCTACCTTACCAGTTCCATTTCTAAGGAAAGACTGCTAGGTTTCTGAGAACAATGTCACTGAGCAACATCCTGTGTCATGCAACACTGACCTCAGCTTCAACTTGGTCGGTTACCAGTAAGAAGCTCTAACTTCAGCAGAATTTTCTTTAAAAATACCCAGTGAGACAACTCAGAACATTTTTATCCAACTTCTTTTCCCCCTCCAAACAGCTGTAGTACGCAGAAAAATGTCTGCTGCTCTCCAAAGGCTTCTGCCATTTCATTCTAAAAATAGCTCCTGTGCAATCAAACCCAATTGTCAAAAGGCTGGAGGAGCTGTGAGATGAGGACCTAAAGAGCTGCAATTAGCACGGTAACTATAGCACAGAGTGCTTATCAATTAATGGCGCCTCACTACTGTTTCATAATACAAATAATTCAGGAAATGTAGGAAGACAGGAATCACTTCAGGAAATGTAGTTTATATGTTCATTATATAATTATTTATATTTCTATTAGATGTGGTTTCTCAGACAAATGATTTATTTATTTAAAGTATTGCATGAACAGATCTTCATTAAGGCTTTTTTCCTACTTTGGTCCCCTGATTAATACCCATCTGTTTTTAATATGCTTAGAAGTTTCAAATTTTAAAGGATCAAGCCTTTTGAAATATAAGAAGATATGAACCACTCATATTAGGGGGGAAAGCAGGAAATCTTTTATGGGGGTGGGGTGGTGGTGTTTCCTGGTGGGTTTTTTGTGTTTGTTTGCTTTTTTTTTTNCTGAGCTTTGATGTGCCTTTTTTTGTTTGTTTGCTTGGTTGGTTTTTGGTTTTGTTTTTTTTTTTTGTGGGGAGGTCTGTGGGTTTTGGTTGGTTGGTTTTGGATTTGATTGGTTGAGTTGGTTTTATTTTATTTTGTTAATGACCTAGTTTTCTTAAATCAACTCTTGAACCCTTCTATGCAGAATGCTTTATCTTCTTACTAGTCAGCTTGATGTCGAGACACATCCATCCTGATTTCTCAGTTCAGAAAAATTACTTTCAAGTAAAACACCACCACCCTTGTTATCTTTATAAGGCAAACGTAATGAAATATACAGAAAACGTGAAAGGCTTTTATGTTCAGTAACTTTTACTTGAATTTTACCAAGTCTAGGGGAGTATTCTTAAGCACTATCACTGTTACAGTTCAGTGTTTCAGAATGTTTTTTGTATTGAGCAGGTATTTCAAAGGTGGTAACTTTTCTAAAACAGTAATGTGTAATGACAGTTTCTATATATTGTAAACCTATATATGTAACTACTGCTTCTGGAGTGTGCAGTCATAGACCACTGAGGGCATTGGCACCTCTACTGCAAAACATATGAGTGCATCACGAATCTCTCCTCATGAACAGCTTGTCTGCTTGTTTATGGAGCTCTGCAGGTAAGATACTGCTTTTCTTTTATTCAGGTTCCATTGATATTGAAGCTCAAATTTTAAAATATCAGAACAAATTTATATGTTTGTATGTAACTCCAAAATTGAATTTTGCAAATGGATATTATTCATGCATTCCTTTTTTGCTTTTTTTTTTCCTAGAAGCTTTTAACCCAGAAGATAAATCCTTTACATTCATTACTGTCTAGGATTACTCCGTCTCTGCTACAAAGTGAGTTCTACAGCAGTAAAAATGTAAGAATTCAGTAAATAATCTACAACTGGATATTTTTATATTTCTTTCTATGATCTAGGTTTTGGGTTTTGTTTTTTTCAGTAAACAAATAGTTCTTGGTTTGGAATAATGCAGTAAATATTTCATCTGTTGCCCACATATGGTGGTCTGGAGAAAAGAAATTCAGTATTTAAGATATTTCTACAATTGTCACATATTTATATACAGGTCTAATATGTGAATAAGGAAATTACCTTTGTCACTGATTCAAAATAAGTTTTTATGGTACAGAAAAACCCCAAATACTTATACTACCTTATTTTCATGGTTTATTTTCCTCAGTAAATTACAATTTCAGTTGCTGGGCTTTGTTTGGGCTTTTGAGTTGGGTGGTTATTTTGGGTTTGGGTTTTGTTTGTTGTTTATTTTGTTGGAGTTTTGTCGGTTTGTTTTTTAAAAGTGGGGCTTTTTTCTAAATGAAAATTAGAATATACGTTTTTCAATAGCAGATCTTCCCAGATCATCTGTTATTTATGATTTCTAGCACTGCAATTAATCATTTAACTGCAATCCAATTTTGAGAGGAGTTTCTGAGAAAGAGATTCCTGAAACACACATCTGTAAGGTGGCACAAGTACAGCATGTTACGGACACATAAATCCAGTTGATTAACCATGCTTAATCAAAAGTTTATGCTGCTAATCAGTCTGTATATGGGCTTTATTTATTCTTGGTCCTTAATAAAATACTTACTTCAGCAACCTCATCTGCTTTTCAGATCTTATTTAAGATCTTATTGGTGACTCCATCCACAGGCACTTCAAGAGCTTAGTCTCCGTTCTCCTCCCACGTAACTGGGATAGACATCCTGACTGTAAAGTGTCGCTTCAGCGAGATGGCTCTTTGGATCTTAGCTGAGACAAACAGGTACATTTTCATGTTCTAGATGTGGCAGAAGGAGGAAATGCAGTTCCTGGTCCTCACACTTTAACATAAAAGGAGTGAGAAACTTCCACCATGTTCACAGGGGTTTCTAAGACATATTTGGCCTTTTGCCCTTTCTTTGGTGGTAATTTATACTGTCACCACTGGAAACAGGTTATTTCAATGCATGGGTCATCACCCTTTCCCCCTGGAAACAGCAGTTCTCAGTGTTCCTAGAAGGCATCATTTGGGAATATCACAAAAACTTACTAGTTGAATTCTTTCAAGATATAGTAGGTGGATGCCCTGGAGATTCAACATAATAAATCTGTACTTAGGTGTGACTGAATGTATCTTTTTGACAGCTCATGACCTGCTGCTAAAGCAAATTCAAAATACTTTATTTCCTAAGGGAGAGTCTACTTGTGCTAATTCACAGAATCTTCTAGGTTAGGAAGACTCACTCTGGTTGACAAAGGAGTGGCTGCCCAGTCTGCCTGCTCTCTTCAGGCAGGAATTAGAGTACTATAGTGTATACTTGATAGGTGAGAGTATATCAGGTGAGAGTGGAAAGCTATTATCTTCCATTAACAAAAAAAAATATTAACTGATTTTACTTGTTCGTTCTTTATATTCCGTGACTGAGGAAAAGGAACATCTAATAAAACTCAGCCACAATTACAACTTAATGCCACACTTCATGGAAGACAGTGTGTTTTTCTTTTTCCCAAAATATTTTGTCCTTAGGAAAACATGGAACAATGGGATAGAAAAGACACATGAGGTTATGAGAGTAGCAGAAGATGTAGCTTGAAGAAATAGGAGGGAGGAAAGAAAGGACATTTGGCAATGAGAATAATAAAACATTCCAGCTGGCAAATACTAAAACTTCCAGATATCATGTTAAAATCAGTATGAATTTAGACTACACAGTGTGGGAGAAATCATGAGAGACTTGCATGAGAAAGAATCCAATGGCACAACTGGAAAGACTGTCAGTAATGACTGGAGGAAAAACTGAGCACAAAAAGAATCTTTTCTAAAGAAGATGAATTTTCACAGTCAGGTGAAAGATGGTTGCTTTGTAGCGTACAGTTGCATAGCTGGAATAGATTGCTTGGAGGGGAATGGCTGGATTTTAGTCTGGCAAAGAAAACAAGTGTCACGCAGGCCAACAGTAATAATAACCATGAATGGTTCACAATAACCTTGATGCCAACAGTTACTGAAATGCACCAGCAAGTGGAAAAAAAATAAACCCACATAATATACAAAGGAGACAGAAAGCATATGAGTAACTTTACACATACACATTTTCTCTCCAAATTCAAATGGAATTACCCATGTGAATAAAACCAGTGATATGCATGAGCCTGCACAATGTAGCCTAGATACCAGAGCAAAAGAAGGACCAACTCTTTTGTTAAAAGTCTGAAAAAATGTTTTGCAAGCTGTTTTCATATTCAGACTCCGAATGACAGGGTCCATTTTTGACTGGAGTCTGGCTTTCTGAAAAATCCTCACTCTCAGCTAACATGGTCCAGTATTCATCCCAAGCCAGACGCACTTTGGCTTGAGTTTTGGATGGCTGCATTTCTTTGTTTGTCTTTTGCTCAGTAGAAAGCATTTTGTTGCTTTATGCTCTTTGACTGTGGAAAAAGGAATGAGCAAAAGGGTGGTGAATCTCCCAAAGTGGAAGCAAGGAAACAAGAGTTCTGGCTGGCCCTAGCACAGACCTCCTGCGCAGCATCGCGGAAGGCACAGGTTCCCTTTCCCCAGCAGTCTCCTGGCTCCACAGCACTTCCTTCCTTTCTGTGCTTTGTTTCCTTTTGTACCTTTGGACGGAAGCAACTTTGTGTACAACGGTACAACTGTGTACTGAAAGGCTAAGTGTTCCCTGTGATGCTGTGCATGCATTAGAGCTGGTCAGTGTCCTCACCAACTTCCCTCTGCTCCTCCGTGTGGCAGCAACAGGCTCTCAGATGCTGGCTTTTCCTCGGCAGGCACCGGAGTTGCTCTAGCAGGAGCCACTGGAGCCCACCACCCCTCCTGCTGTGCCCTTGCTCCAGACATGCTTCACCTCTGCACCTCCCTGAATGCTACAGATCACCACCTCACCTGGGACATGTCCTGACAGGGCATGGAACATTAACAACAAAATATGGTTAGTTTGGGTTTTTGTTTGTTTGGTTTGGTTTGGTTTAAAAAAAAATAAATCTCCTGAGCTACCAGGGGTCCAGAATGATAGAACAGTCTAAGCTATAATGGGCTTTAAGGATCCTTAAGGTTCCAAGGTTCCTGTAATGAGCAAGGCCACCTTCCATTGGACCTGGCTCCTCAAAGCCCCATCCAGACTCATCTTAAACATTTCCACGGGCCTCCACAGCTTCTACAGGCACCCGTTTCTGTGTCACACCATCATCACAGTGAAGAATTTCCTTACATCTACATCAACCCTCTTTCACTTTCTTGATTTATCCCGTTCGAAGCCATTACTTCCGTCTGGGTAAACCCAGTTCACCTGCTATCTCCCCTCAGGTTTGCCTTCAGACTGGCACACCATACCCTGCTCACCCCTCGCCCAGGCGCTAAGCGGGAACACACTGAACGGCGGAGTGGGGAGGGATCTTCCCCAAGCGCCCTGGCAGCTGGCACCACAGCAGGAGCGGAGGCCGCCAGCCCTCAGCAAGGTGCGGGGCCTCTCCGTCCGGAGGCCGCTAGATACAGCGTGAGGCAAGGGGCGCTGCCGCGGGCGAGCCCGTATGGGTGCCGGGCCTCTCCCGTTCGCCCGGCAACACCCGGCAGCGAGATCCCCTCCCTCGAGCGGCAGCCGAGGGCCCTTGGCTGCCTCCCCCCCCTCTCCCCGGCTTCCCCTCACCTCACGAGGGCGGCGGGGTCGGCGGTGAGCCAAGGGCGGGCGGCGGGGGCGACAGGCAGGGCCGAGTGCTGGAGCAGCTCGGTGTGCTGCCGTCTGCCCGCGGCGCTGCGGCTTGTCCCTCGGGTGGGGACAGGCTCCGGCAGGAGCTGGCGGGCGTTGCGGCCCTAGTGTGGCGGCCGTGACCGCCGGCAGGCCCGGCTCTGCAGGCAGGCGGGGAAGCGGGTGATCTCGGAGGCGGGAAGCCGTGATGCTAAGCGGCTGCGGAGTCCTGCGGGCTGGGTACACTGCCGGGAGGAGCGCCACGGAGTCGTTTAACGCTGTGGCACAACCCTGTTAGTCAGAGAAATGTGTAAAATCCTGCTGCTGGCCTGAACGCAGCCAGAAACAAACTTCCCCCCCCCCCCCCCCCCCCCCCCCCGCCCTCCGCGTGGGGGNCCCCCGTGCTTGTTGTTGGGAAGAGAGAGTACGGAGAGCAGTTGTTTGTTTCTGTACTCGGTTCCAAGCCCTTTTAAGTCAGCGTTTAGCCCAAAGATCTGTGTACGCTTTCTTTTAAGCCACAGCCCCAGTGCTTGCTTGGACTTGTGTCCTTAGGTTTCTACTCATCTGGTTCAGCTTCCACCGGGTTTGCCTTTCTTTGTTTGTTTGGGTTTGTTTTTGTTTTCTCCTCGCTGTTTATCCTTTACAGCTACATAGGGCATCATAAAGTAGTCACAATGAAACTACTCTGGCCACATGTGCTTCTTCTGAACTCTGACAGATTTTCGGGTGCAGGCTGCTACTTTTGACTTTGTGTTGCTCCTAAAAAAGAGTGTAATTATTTTTTTTTCAGTTACTGTATGTTGAGGCTGATACATACACCTAGTCCATATCAATGCAAAGCATGTGGCCTGGCCTAGCCAAATAATATGAATACCTTCAATTATATTATGCATAATATATCCAAGTATGGTAACAATATATGCTGCTGATGGTTTGTTTTGTTTTGTTTTTTTCTAATGCTAAGCCTTTGGATGTTACTTAGAAGCAAGTCCAGACCTACTGTGGAGAACTTTCCCTAGACCCTTATAGTTGCTTCCTGCTAAGAATTAAAAAGAAAACAACAAAAAAACCCAAACAAACAAAAAACAAACCAAGGAAAAATCAAAACCAACCAACCAACCAAAAAAAAACAAAAACCAAAAAACAACCAACCCCAAACAGAACACAAAACCCCAAAAACAAACCCTGAAACAAACCCACACATTCTTCATAAAAAGAACTCTGAGATCATTAACTAACATTTGGAAGTCCCTCAAATTAACATGCATGAAGGACTGTGGCCAAACTCCCACTGGCTCCCATAAAAGCAGTAATCAGTCCTTCAAGCAAGATTCTCTACAAAATAACACCCAGAAGCCCCTGCAGAAGGGATTGCCAATCTCACCATCTGACTAGATTAAAAACAGCAGTAACAATGTGATAATTGACAGGAGAAACTTCCTTGACAAGGAATGAATCAGTGTTTATTTTTAGCTCTTTTCCCAAATGCTTTATTTAAACAAAAGATTAACTAATCATTTCCATCATTATATTGTCCACACTAGAAACAGGAGGTGGCAGATCCTTAGGTATCTGCAGGGAGCGCTTCATTTTGGCTCATCCTTTGAGGTCTGTGCCCTGGACGGATGTGATTGTGCCAGTTGTCCTTTTGTTTCTGGTCTGATCAAATACGAAAACTCAACATTACACTAAATTTACACACCCTTCAACCAATAGTTTTTATTACCTAAATAGCAAGCCTCAAAAAAGGCTTCAGAAAATGTAAGTTGTGGTTTTCTCTGTAGCCCACTTTTGCTCAAAAGCTTCTCTTGGACAAGTCAGTATTAATCCTGTCACTGCAACTGCCCACTGCAGAGGAGCCAGCAATAAAATATTTTCTAGGAGAAGGCAGCTCACCTGAGAAAAGACTTCGCAAAATATTTGTCCCATTTTATTGAACAAATGCAAGGAAACTGTATCAATCCTGAGGACACCAAGTAATATCTGTTTTCTGGTAATAAATTTTGGGGTTCTGCTTTATTTTGAAGTGGAAATGTAAAGTTTTTCCCTGAATTTTAAGTGAATTGTGGGTTGCATCATGAGTTTCATTAGCAGAAAAGGAACCAAAATGTCAAAAGTGTCAGAACCTTTTTTTTTTTTTTTTTTTAAGTTTTCCCTTATCTGCTATGGAACTAAGAAACATAAATGAACCTTTGTTTCATTTTGCTAAACATCTATAATATGAGGATTGCTACAAAATACACAAAGAGATGATTTACTGGTCCCTTCCTTTCAGAGTCTCAAAGCAAGTGTACCACTCCAAGTTAATAAGTTGAATTATATTAATTTTAGTCCTGAAGAATGAGTCTAATTTCCAGCATTCAAGTATTTATTCTTCAATGGAAAACATGAGTGTAGATTTTATTTTCTACACTCCTTAGTATTTCAGGTAACTTTGTATATACTTAGGCTAGACCAATGTCCTGTGAAGAATAACTGAGAGAACCGAGGCTGTCCAGTCTTGAGAAGAGGCAGCTGAGAGGAGATCGTATTAATGTCTATAAATATATGAGGGGTGAGTGTCAAAATGGAAGTGACAGTGTCGTCTTGGTGGTGCCCAGTAATAGAACAAGGAGTGGGTACAAACAAACAAGTGGGTATAAACTGGAACACAGGAAGTTCCATGTCAACACTAGGAGAAGCATTTTTGCTGTGAGGGTGACAGAGCACTGGAACAGGCTGCCCAGAGGGGTTGTGGACTCTTGTCAGAAGACTTTCAAAACCCAACTGGGTGTGTTCACATGTGGCCTGCCCCAGGTGATCCTGCTTTGGCAGGGGAGTTGTACTTAATGATCTCTAGAAGTCCCTCCCAAGGCTGAACATTCTATGATTCTATGGTTTTAGTGCATACCTGATCATTCTTGAACATAGTGAAATGTGAAGTAGAAATAGCAGATAATCATAGAAGTAATGCAGAACTACCTGTTTCTTTATATGCAGCCCATTGGTCTCTTGCAGAGGCTAGAGAGAGAAACTCCACTGTTGTATTGCTCATAGGAACAAGTTGAATCTTCAATATCTCACCTCATATATTAGTGCAAGAGATGCATCAAAGTGGAATTTTACCTAGAAGTGTCCATTCTGCTTATTCTACATCGCCTGAAGAGACCATTGCAGACATGGCTGCTCATTGGGATGAGCTCTCCACCTTGCAAGTGTTTTCTGCAGTGGTGGCCCCACAATCCCAGATAATTTAATTTATATTTAGAAGTAAGATGAATGTAGAACATTAACAGGAACATTGTACAAAATGATTTAATCTGTGGGCAATCAAGCCAAACAAATTCATGAATTGTTCGATTGCATCTACATTGCAAGAGATATAGTTAACTACAAAGGAAAACTTTACAGATGCTGCGGAGGGTAAGACCAAGAATAAGGTAGATCAGTAAAATCTACATGAAACACATGGAGTTTTAACTAGAATTTATTTTACTGGCCATAGGCCAAGTCAAAGAAGTAAGGGGCTAGGGCAGAATTTGGGAATTTAAAACAGAGATTGAAAACCCCCAATGAGCTGTGTCTGACCTTGTATTGTGTCTAAATTTCCATGACACTTTATGTCTTTTTTACAGAAGCTACTCTGCTGTATAGAGCCTCTCCCTAAGTGCCCAGATCTTCACCAGTTCAACAGGGCTAAGCAGCTTGGCACTCCTTTGTATCTCAACTCAATCAGGAGCTAGAACACCATGTGTTACTCCATTCAAGTACCTGGAGCAGTTCAAGAGGTAATCTTCAAACCCCTTTAATGAATGACTGTGGCACTGAGTCTTCACAACTGCAACTGTACTTATTCCTTCTAAAAAGACATTTTTATGATACACTAGAGCAGGTAAAGCATTTATCCAGGAAGTGGAAGGTCTGAGTTCAGGGCTTGTTCTTTGCAGATCAGAGGTATCAGTAGTCACATTGATGTCTGAGTGCCTAAGTATTCAATTGAAACCAGCCTCAAAGCTTAATCATTTCCAACCCTGTTGCCTGCACAGGACACATCTAGAGCTAGTGGTGAAGCTCTGTACAAAGATGTTTAAATTAGCACTGATGTTTTCCTATCAAAACTGAACAATAACCATGCTGTCAAAGGGGCTGAAAAGTAGCAGTTTATTAGCCAAGATGCAGCATACGCTATGAATGTGGTATGGACTGCTTCTGAGTCTAGCTAGCCCAGGAGCCTTCCACTTCAGTGTGCTCCTACTCTGAAGCAAACAACAAACATTCATTATTTAAAGCATGGGAAACCGATCACTAAAAAAAAAAAAAAAAAGAAAAAAATATTAGTCTTTAACAAAAATGTTCCTTTCAGCCTAGCAGTACCTACTTGGGAATTTGTATGTGTAGCTATCATTCTGGTAGCTATAACCAATACTGGCTGCTAAAAAGAAAGTCAAACTTCGTGTGAATGTCTCCCGCAAACATAGATTTGAGAGCTACCACTGGATGGCACTCTTATGCCACAGAGCATGTAACTGTAAGTGATTTTATTTGGCTGCAAATACGAACATCTTTTGAGGACAAAAGAACCAAGTTCACTTTTTCGTTATATCATCATAAATTTGGAGTGTCTTTACATAAGGCATTCAATTTAATTTAGAGTGTACCAGCGTAACTGGGAGAAGAATATGAACCAGATGTTGAGAAGCATTATTTTGGCTATTAATTCTATAAATAAAGTTTTGAGCAACTTATTAAATACAAGGAGCAGGTATAGAGGCTGTGACCATGAAAAACCAAGAGCACTCAGCTTCAGTTCTGTGTTGTTATGGGCTACACTAAATTCTAACGATTGACCTTAATGCTTTTTTACATGCTGGTGTTTTAACCCCTAAGGCTGCTATATGCTACACATTATTCTATAAAGATACAAGAAAATTCTTCTGTGGCTGGCTGTAAAATATGAAACTACTTTCACTACAAAAATCATCATTTGAAGTCTTTGTTTTAAAGGTTCCAGTCTATATATTTAAAATATTTGAAGAATGTTTCTGTAATTTTTTAATCCTAAATAATATGCTTTTATTTTGAAATACTTGGAAAAATGGCTCAATTGTTTTCAAATAGAATTATAATTTTGTAAATATTAATTTTTTTTTTTTTAGAAAGTAATTTTCTGAGACAAAATCAGTTTGGGACTAAATTTGCATATTAACAACTGGTGATTAACACAGCTTTTTAGTGAAATAGGATCATATCCAAATCAACCCTTTGAGATAATGTACTATGCATGTGTTATGTATCAATGTAGCATATGAGATAACACTAGGAGAAGTCTGCAAATATGTTTGAACATGAAATTTGTGCTTCTGTTCCATTTCTGTTGGTATGGATGGTGATAGCTCTCTCGGTTGTAAAAAGCTTAATTTCCCTCATCCCAAATCTGAGTATTAGGAATGTCTGACAAGTTCAGGAAATCTTACAGTAAAGTAATCTTCTCCAACAAGGGAGCTAGTAATCAATAAGCTGAGGCATTTCCTATTTTGGGGCTAGTAGCATATCTCTGGTTTCAGACAGGGAAGGAAGTGCTTAGAGTGTTTTATCACAGCCAGCTCTTGTGATTTACTTGGCATAACTGAAAGAAGGAAATTGTGTCAATATGGGCTAAAGCTTATTCTTGGGAAATGCACAGTTCCATGGACTTGGGATCTTTAATGTGTATTTTTGGTTATCATTTGTATGCTGTCACTTCAGTTCTCTATTTGTGGCATGAGGATAATATCACACTAATTCTGTGGTGCTTGACAGAAGAGTTCTAGTATGTGTGTTGAGTGTACACAGAGAAGCAAGCCTAGCAGGCTCACAGTAAGAATGTCTCAATACACCTTTCCTCCCCTCCATAGTTCTGGCTTATTCTGAAGGTCATCATGGTCCTACCATAATGCTCCAGACTAAGAATTGTCTGTTGTAGTTGAATACACAGCAACCTGAATCTATTCATAGCATAGAATCATAGAATCATTAAAGTTGGAAGAGACCTTTAAGATCAAGTCCAACTGTAACCCAACTACTACGACCGCTAAACTATATCCTGAAGCCCCACATCTACAGACTTCTTGAACACCTCCAGAGATGGCAACTCCACCACCTCCCTGGGCAGCCTGTTCCAATGCATCACCACTCTGAGTAAAGAAGCTTTTCCTAACATCCAATCAAACCCTTCCCTGGCATAATTTAAACCCTTTTCATCTCCTCTTGTTGCTAGTTACTTGGGAGAAGAGACCAACACCAGTCTCACTACAACCTCCTCTCAGGTAGTTGTAGAGAGCAATAAGACCTCCCTTTAGCCTTCTCATCTCCAGATTAGACAACCCCTGCTCCCACAGCTGTTCCTCATATGACATGCTCTCTAAACCCCTCACCAGCCTTGTTGCTCTTCTCTGGACAAACTCCAGGACCTCAGTTTCTTTCCCATACTGCAGCACTCAGTATTGAATGTAGTGTTCAAGCTGTGGCCTTACCAGGACCGAGTGCATGGGCATGATGCCAAGTTTTGATACAGACCAGGATGTCTCTGGCCTTTGCTACCTGGACACACTGCTAGCTCATGTTCAGCTGGTTGTCCAACAGCACCCCCAGATCTGTTTTCCACCAGGCTGCTTTCCAGACATTCTTCCTGAAGCCTGTAGCATTTCTTGGGGTGGGTGTGACCAAAGTGCAGAACCCCACACTCGATCTCATTAAATCTCATTCTGTTCATCTCAGACCATTGATTTAACCTCTCCAGATCTCTCTGCAGAGCCTTCCTACCCTCTTCACACTAGGTATTGTAGATACCGGTAGATAAAGAAGCACTGTCGTGGAGACCTTACAAGCTCCAGGTGGCACAGGTTGAGAACAGAGATCCAGAGAAAATGAATTATTTGCCCAAGGTCACATACTAAGTTTGTGGCAGTGTTAATCTAACTAATCTGATGCTTGTTCTGTTAGATGCATTCAGTCACAGGAATGTTAAACTGGAGAAGTTTATTTGGAAAAATAAAAGAGAGTTGGTGGGAGTGGGGAAAGAAAGAAGTCATGCTTGGCATTACTTGAAGACTTGCAAGAAATTTCCACGTTACCATTCTTTGAATAATTTGGAAATACATAAACTCTTGGGATCTGCATTTTGAAATGTTGTTTCAGTCTGGAACAACATCTGTTAAATGTAGCCAAGAAACATCTGTTTTTCCATTCCTGGAGCCCTGCGCTGAGGCAGTCATTCTCCTGTCAGCTATGCTGAGGAGCAAAATTGGTTCAATAGGTCATTCTGTCCTCAGTTTCCTATTAAAAGAGTGGCCAACAACAAAAATAAGCAGGAGGGGAAAGGATATTCTCTGTAACGTACTTGTTATGGAAAAGAAACATTTAGCTTCAGAGTCAGTTAGATAACTGGTGAGAGCAGAGCTATTAAGCATTAGAAAAACACCAGGGATTATATGAAAATGTAAGATTTATTAGCCCCAAAATGGTTTATCTTTCATCATTGGAAATAACAGTCTGATATGAATTCCACTGAAAACAATGAATATCTCACATTGTTGGTCACTGGGCTCTGAATTTGATCATCTCTCTTATCACTGATAGATGGTGTAGTGGAAGCAGGTCACCAGTATACAGTGTATTAACTGCAAGGTTGTGGTTAACTATCATCTAAACAGTTCTATGTAGTGCAGTAATCGAAGAGGCAGAAATGGTCAATGTATTGTATATGCTGTCTGTACTCCAGTGGAGTCAATCTGATGATAGCTGGAAGGAAGGATCATTTCAAAGGCCTCAAGTAGACAAGACCATAAACATACTATGTAGATTTTAGTTCTTCCATTCCCAGCACTCTGTGCTTTGAGAATGCCTTCAACAAACACACACATTCTTGAAAACTGCATACTTTCCCCCTTAGATTTTAAGAACAGGACCAAGACTCATGAAGGCATTTAGATGCTAATGCTTCTCCTGAAATCATTGGACATTAAAAGCATAAGTAACAGCAAGAGCGTGCACCATGATCTGGTATTTAATTAGCAATGGAAATGTGTATCTCAGTGACATTAAAACTGGGAGATGAGCAATACAACAGTGGCAGAACCCTCTGTATCTACCCTTACTGAAAAATGGCTGCACCTTTGTTTTTCAGGATCAGTCTCAAAAACAACAGGGAAAAGACATGCTGTGACCCTTTGCTACAAACATTTTGGTGACAGAAAAAGGCCATTGTCATCCTGTTTCTTATACAGATGTAATTTGCCACTAGTCATGTGACCTAAAGTGGAAAACTAATCTGGAGGAAGGGTTTCTCATTTCTTTTTTCTTCAGATGTGACCTTTCCAGTCTATGAATTTAAACTACTGAGGAAGTGAATCCTAATCTGAGGAAGAGTTTCCAAAACAGAATTAGAGATGCAGCACTTTCTGTGGCATGGTCTTCCAAAGTGCTGATGGTATAAATTAACTAATGGGGGTCAAGTCTGTGCACATAGAGGAAACTTGCTAAAGAGAGATAGGATGCAGGAAGGTAAAAGGGAGTTGTACAGTGTGCAGGCAGTTGCAAGCAGCTTCCTGACACTATTTACTTGGCGAAGCATTTTGCTTCCTTCAGAGCAGTGTTTGACTTTGCTTTCACCATCTCTGGCGTAAGTCTTTATTGGTGTAGTGTCTGGTTTACACTGCCCAGAATTCAGAGTCTGATACTCATCATTCCACAGCTAGTCTATAATTACCCATACCCATGCTGTGGTATGGTCCACCCGTACCCCAACTGGACGGCAGTCAAATGTGTGCTTTAAGTAAATAAGATGTAGTTTGACTGCCAAAAAACACTGTGCCTTTTTATTTCAGCAATAGCCAAAAAAGTTAGTAATAATATATGTATGTGGAGAATGCTGTTGTCAATGAATAGTTTGAAACTGAATGATCCAATTTACTCTGTGATCCATGGGTTTGTAGCCTGTTTTGCTCAGTGCCAACTTAATCTGCTCTCTTCAGCCTCACCTCATTTTTTGCACTTGCCATATATACCCTTTTTTCCAAACAGTTACATTTGTTATGTGTTTGGCACATTAGTATTTCCAGCTGCCATGATATACAGATCGCACTCAATGGTGCAATTCAAAGGGCCAGAAGCCCTCTGCACGCTATGAATGCAAATACGCTTCTACACTGCTTGAGTCCCAACGTGGTCCCACTGATTGATCATGGATCTGGAGCTTTATGTAGGACCGAGGGACATCTAGTGGCTTAACAGAATATAGCAAATGAAGGTGTCACTGCTCAAATAAAGGTACACTGTTGTGCAAAGTAGACTATCCAAGGAAATAATAGACTAAAGACTTTTCCCAGTGGCTGAAATGCTGTGTGAAAATATGAGGTTATTTTAGCTAAGAGTAGAATAATCTATAAAGAATTTTATTTTTGTGTTTCTACGTTCTCATGAAAACCTAAGCTGACTTTGAAACTTACACAAGTGAAAATGATACTAGTTCTCAGGAGGACATAACATCCTCTTTCATGAGGAGAGGCTGCGGTACAGGGCAGACGATTAAGAAACAGGAACAAATCACGCAACACAGCCCTGTACCTCAGATGAAAATGTTTAGGCATGGTAATCCAGAATGTAATTAATTAGACTTGGTTATACCTGATAACTTACAATGAATAACAATAACTGTGAAGAGTAATTAAATGGAGAACTTTCTTTTCTCTGCAATGTGTTTCCTATTTCAACACTTAAATCATGGGTTTGTTTAACAAGTAACACACTCTGAGTCATGTTTTCCTCTCTTTCTTTTGTTCTTCTCCTATCTAATACCTACATGACATCCCAATAGCTTTTCTTCTAAAGATGAGATGCACACCAGAGAAGCAAAAATCAAATTATAAGCTGTTTTCTATTGTGAACTTCTGTTTGCTATTTTGTCTTATTCTAGTCCATACAGAAAGTCCAGATGGACTACGTTAGTGTATTACACTGTTCAGACCAGGCACAGTGCTTGATTTCTGAAATAACTAAAATTGAGCAACCAACATCAGGCAGTGTTGAGGAAAGGCTGGAGTATGCCTTGCACAGATTGTGAGTGGAAAGGGTAAATGGGAGAGCTGAGATTCAGCACCTGACATCATTTAAGTGTTAAGATCTGTTATATGCTGGAAATCAGCCTAGGACTCCTCTGCTCTTACTTCTGTTGATGTTGGAGTGCCAACTGCAAAAAAAAAGTTAGTACATATTTACTAACCAGTACCGGCAGACAGAAATTTCCACTGACTAATCTTCCTCTGGCAAGGTGAGTCATCATATAGAAAAGGTTGTTCCTGCTTGCTCTCTGTTCAGATTGTAATCCAGTAAGAGCTCTAAAAGAGGCTAGGCTAGTAGTTTCAAGACATATGACCATCTCTCAGAGTAACAGTGGGAAACTTGGAGAAATGTCTTTAACTTCAAGCTTTCTGCAGAGAAGGATCTTCTTTAGAAATTGCTTTGAAAGAAGATGGCAAGGATTCTGGTAAGAACTTCACCTTTTCTGTCTGTGTTTCTTCGTCTGACAAAACAAGGCATAATCCTTCCCTGCTTCACAATGGTATGGTAAGGACTCATCAGTTAACATGTTTACATCACTAAATGTGATCTCCTAAATCCCCTAGATTTTAGTTCTTTAAAAGACAAATTTATCTCACCCTTCTTAAAGACTTTTCTCCTCTTTTCTCACATCCATATTCCTCTTTGTTTTCTCCTACTGCAAATCGCAGTTGCTTCTAGTGTTCCTCTTGGACACCTGAGAGAAATTTTCAGTCACACTGATGTTTCCTAAGCACTTAAGTAATCAGCAAAGGAAAAGAATTCTTCAATTTCTGTTTTTTTCTAATTAGTGTTGGAAGATTATTCATACCCCATAGTGCTCACTGCTAAAATTTCTCATCACTGCTCCAGCTCTTTGGTATTGTCATAAAGAATTGCATTTACATATATTTACATAGTATCTTTTAGTCCAGATTTCTCAGAGGAAATTAATTGTCATCAAAACTAGAGCTTAGTAAACTAGAGTTATCTATAAATAAACTCCAGTATAAATATAATCTCTTTTCTGTATTTGCATGCTGCAGGATCTGTACCTTTTTCTACAAAAAGGAAACTTTCTCTGGAACAGAACAGTAGCCAACTAAAATACCTCCATTGTCTTAAATGCAAAGTATACTGTCTAAATGAAATTGCACAGGGAACCTAAGAAAGCAAAATTATTTTTTTAGGGATGTAAGAGGTACCCAAATCTGGAAGTGGCAGTCATTTTAGTTATGGTCCTGCTGCTTTCTCATTATCCAAGTTACCACAAAACCTTGCATGACTTGTGAAACAGCCCTTTCTTTTCTCACTCCCTGTCATGATCTCTTTTACTCATGCTCACCACTGTCTCTCCTGCTGCCTTCTATAAACCCCTGATCTTGGATTTTCATCATTGCTCCATATTATAGTTTCTTCTCGCCTCTTTCCCAAGATCCAAATTGCTTCTCCATCCAGGTTTACTGCCAGATGCTGTATGTTAACATAGGAAACATCCCAGCCTTATATATGCAGAGAGGAATGTGAGTTACATTTCATAGGGACTTAACAGTGAAGGTGGTCAAACCCTTAAAAAGAATGCCCAATGAGATTGGAATGTCCACCCTTGGGAATATTCACACCACCACACCTAAGCAACTTGACCTAACTGAAGATAGCTCTGATTTGAGAACTTAAAGGATGAGACAGCATCCAGTAATTCTTTCTGATCAAAATTATTTCACAATTCCATAGTTCTAAAGAAATGTTGAAGTAAAATAGGAAGAACACACAAAAATATAAGAGAAAGATAACTTTCTGGCAAAAAGAAAAAGGAATACAACAGACTGAAACAGAGCTGTGCACAATTAGTCTGCTTTTCATCTTGCTTGTACTAAAGTAATTCAGAATGAAGTTAGATGGATGTTAAATTCAGTAGAGAATCAAGAAAAGAATCAACACCAACATGTCTGTGATTAGTCTACCCTTGCTTTATCTGACTGGACTCAAGGCCTGGATGCTAAGGTGTGTGTTATCTTTAAAATATCCTAGGCTGGAGTATTTCAAGGTACCATCTGTTTTAGTTCCTGCAGATTCAGATTAGGAGCATGATGCAAGCATGAGCACCTCCTCAGAGCTTGGGCTGAGCAATGGCCCAGGTGCTACAGTCGGATGTGTGCTGTAGAGTAACTTTCTCGGGGGAACAGACAGGATGAGAACAGACCAGAGGTACCCTATCTCCCTTCACAGCAAGCAGCATTGCTAGCTTTCTCACCCTCTGAACATTTGAGAGTGTGATTTGTGTTCCAGTGTGTGTATACATGAAATGTCCAAGAGCTGTGACAAGTCTATGCTGTTGTAGGAAATCTCAAATCTACTTATGTAGATTTTATAGTACTACTAAAATTCAAGGTGAAAGCAGAGAAATAGGAACATAAATGTAAACTGTATCCCATTTTTTGAGAAAGTTTAGTGATCTTAATTCACACTCTTCAATCTCACAAACAATTTATGTTTGCCCAGTTTGAGATGTCACTACCATTTACTACATGGAACAACTAAAGATCCTTGATTTGAGAGGTACAAGTAGTTTTAAAAAGTCCCTAGAGTTTTTATCAAGAAAATTGTTCTGTATTCCAGTTAAATTTTACTACTGCTTCTGGTTTATTTGGGAGACTCATCACCACTGGACAAACAAATATTGATAATACCATGATCTGTTTAATAAATATTATATTATAAAGTACTGTTCTCCCACTATCCTCTAAAATGGAACAAGTTCCTGAAATTGAAAATTCAGGAACAAAGAGCACAAATAGAACAAGAAACCTGGCAGCAAAAGATTTCTTTTAAAGCAATAGAGCTGCCAGAGCAACACCCTGTTGCACAGCTCAGTAGGAGGGTACTGACAAATATGTTAAATGTCCAATCATTAAGCTATTTTAATATGATAAAATTCCCACAAATCCAAGCCATGAAACCAAAAGCCAATACAGGAGCTTGAATCTGATGGTAAGCTATAATATAGCACTCATGGGTGGCCTGTTCTGGGCTCCCCAGTTCAACAGAGGGCCATGAGGATGATAAGGGAACTGGAGAATCTCTCTTACAGGATGAGAGGCCTGGGGCTGGTTAGCCTGGAAAAGAGAAGACTGAGAGTGAGTCTTATAAATATCTAAAGGGTTGTATCATGAAGATGGTATGGCTCTTTTCAGTGGTGGCTAGTGATAAGGCAAGGGAAGGTGGGTATGGAGGAGGTTTCACTTGAACTTAAAGAGAAACTTTACTTTGAGGACAACAGAGCACTGAAACAGGCTGCCCAGAGAGGTTGTGGCATTTCCTTCTCTGGAGACTTTCAAAACATGCCTGAACACCTTCCTGTGTGGCCTGATCTAGATGATTCTGTTTTAGCAGGGATGTTGGACAAGATGATCTCCAGAGGTCCCTTCCAACCCCTACCATTCTGATCTATAATGCTAAATCTGTGATTAATTACATGGAAAAAAAACAACCCAAAAGCAGATTTTTTAACACACACACGCACACACACACACACACAATAATCAGAAAGTGACTCCCATAACAGAGAATTTAGCAATTCCAAATATGACATAAAAAAGTCATGTACTTGAAGGCTGTGTTAAATTTTCCTTTGACAGTGTTCTATGGGATTATAACAGAAATAAAAATGTCCTGACAATCTGAGAGAAAAAGGAGTGATTTATTAGACCAATTGATAAAGCTGGAAGGAAGAAACAGACAAACTTCCAGGCATGAAGGTGCTTCTTTGGATCTGCAATAGATAAAGCAGACTTCAAAGCTAAATTCAATTTAAGAACAATGGTGCTGAATTAGAACATCTGCTTTGCTTCAAGTGTTCGTTAATTTATTTTTTTAAAGCTATAAATTATGATCTGGGAAATATATTTATAATAATATAGCCCTGTAAGTGGATTGTTACCTCTAAAGCAGGCTTGCAATTATAAAGGGAGCTAAGGAGTAAAACTTACCCTAGCAAATCTGCACAAAATCACATTGGCTTTCCATGAGATTTACAAGCCAATTTGCTGACATTGCTTTAGAAAATATTAACTGGATTCCCAATTCACTTAGGTACTTTAGAAGGTGCTTTACTTTCACTGAAAAGGCAATAAACAAATCAAGGTACTGCCAAGCAGTGGATACACATGAGTCTTTGCTGCTTACTCAAACCCAGCTGTGGCTGCAGAGCCAGCTATGCTGGGGACTGGTGTATTTTCCTGAACAGACCTGGTAACAAGCTCCAAGTTTAAGATCTGATGTAGGCAGTGACAACAGATAATGCCAGGCAACAGTAAGCAATGATCTGAGATGGCATGGCTGTGATACATCTCTTAGGCTGTAATGACGTAAGTGTTGTTTACTGTTTGTCATTTGTATTTCTTGAAACTTTTCACTGGAGATGGTAGGGAAGGTTAGGCAGAAAAGTAATTTTCTATTTTTGGCCATTCAGGAATTTTTAAGCTGTTACTTTTTCAATCATCTACAACAGTTTCCTTGTTTTTAGAATGTGTGCATGATATCATATCCTGAGCCCTTCCCTTTTCTTACCGCTTTCCTAGGCACTAGGAGGAGTCCAGCTACAGTCATCATGCGAATTGTTCATAATACTGCAGTGGAGCTGCTTCTGCCATCATCTGCCTGCCTGCCTTATTCACACTACTGAAGAAATTGCTGCTGCAGGACAACCAACCTTTTGAGCCCAGTAAGTATCAGCTGAGAAAGCAAACTATCTCTCTAGCTCATAAAGTTGCGTTGAAGGAATATCGCTTCTCTGTGTGATCTATGTATGTGCAGTTAGGGACACAAATACAAGTGAAAGGAGAACTCACTGTCATTCATCACTGCAGTGAGAAGGGAAAGGACATTCCTGACCCAGATGGGGTGAAAAAAGGTATAGCAGCAACTTAGGAAGCTCTCAGGGCACAGAGACTGGAATAAAAGTGTGGGTAGGTGTAGGAAAGGGCCAAGGTACATGCACCGTGTGAGGCAATGTGCCCATTCCCTGCAGACAGACAGGAAAAAAAGAGCTGCTTTAATGGCTAGACAAGCAGCTGTGTGTGAGCACGTTGTTTTAATGCTGGGTATTTATCCCCAGGCCCACCCACTACTAAAGTGTGTGTGTGGGACTGTGATCAAGTCATCATTCCTGGTGGCCAAACAGTTGTTCCTTCATTAGTTGGACAAGACATTTCTTGGTTTTAGTGTAACTCCTTTGGTCAGCAGTGTTACAGGTGGTAAATGGAAGAATGGAATGGTGGGTCTCCTTGCCCCTCCATTCTCCAAAGCGCTATGGCAACATAGACCACCAGGTTTCCACCCAGCCTGTGTGCCTGCTCTGGTCACCGTGTGTTTACAGGCAACGTTTTCCACTGCTTATGCTTCCAGCACTCAGCCATGCCAGTCTCTTGCCTTGCTTGCTGATTTCTTACACCTGGGGATCAAGTACTTCTGCACTCTATGGAAAGTGTCCTTAAAGATAACAGCTCTGTTCTGTTCCCTTGTCCCAGAGAGCTGTTTCCCAGGGGGTTCCATTGACTAATTCCTCGAAGAGCTGGAATATTGCTTTCCCAAAATGCAGGATCCTGACTTTACTCTTTGTCTAACCCATATCCCTCAGGACTGTGAACTCCTCTAGTACATGACCACTGCAGCTCAGACTGCCTTCAGTCTTGATGTCACCAATTAGCTGACTTGAACTGGTGACCAACAGGTCCTATATATAGTTATCTCAATTGTCATGCTTAAAAAACTCAAAGATGAAAGCCATGAGTTTCCTTTACATAAACTACCTAGCTCTGCTCTTGTTTCCTGTTTACATATGTGCTTAATAATAAATTTTCCACCACCTTACATCCAGGAAATATTAGATGTGCATCGAATGTTTAATTTATTAATCTCATGAAGAACTTGTCAGGTAGATTCCCTGATTTTACAGGTGTGAGAGTGAGACAGTTAAATGACTTGAGTAATATCACACCACTAGTCAGTGCTAACACATAAAACAGAGTTTATGCCTTCTGTTTCCTTGACCTGTATTTTAATCATCAAACCAGTCGTAACTTTAAAGTTGAATGAAGTCCTAAAATCATTAAAACAATTGTTCTTAATTTCCTGTTGGAGTATTATGCTTTAATCACCTAAGCAGATTAAATACTTGCAAAAGTTTTGCTTGCTTAGGACTCTCTCATCTGTCTTGTTCAGATATCTGTTGAATATATTTTGTTTAGTGTCATCCTGAACTTCAAAAACATGCTCAAGCAGATCTCCATGATAAAATAAGGAACACACTTAAACCTCACAGCCATCTCTTTGCTGTCAGTGTAGCAATGCTCTTTTTCATTCTCTCAACAGCCATTCCACTTAATAATACCCATAACCTTAATTAGTGGAGCTTAGTAAAGTTATTGCCTCACAGAAAGCAAAAGATGGACTGCTGGTTACACTGTCAAGACTAAATGAAAATGTAGCCTGAAGCACAAAAGAGCAATTGCATCTTAAGAAATGCCTTCTTACAAGTGAAGCTCTGAACTGCGTGCTATGTCAAAATAAACTGGTGCATAAAGAGGCAAGATCCTTGAAAACATATTTAAATGATAGTACCTGCATGCTGCAGCAGCTTTATAGCTTTCCTGTAGTCTACATATTTGTTTATGCTGATAGGACATATATAATTTTTTTCTAGTCCTCACTATCTTACTTGTTTAATAGTGTTCTTCAGAATAGGAAAGAATAAATGGCCCAGAAAAATATGTACATAGGCATGAGACTGGAAGAGGCTCAGGAGAGAGAATGCAGAAATAATATTACCATGGCTCGCTCCCTATTAAACCTGAGTGTAGACATAGCTGCCTGTTACACAGCCTTACACAATGCTTTGTAGCATTATTTTTGGGGTGTGCATGACAAGCACAAGGTTGTGATCAGCTGCAAGATTTTCATAAGTATTTCTGCTGTATGTAATGAATAGGGCATTGCTGTGTAAGCAGCCTCCGAACTTAATCACAATTTAACAATAAAATACCTTAAAAATTCAACTGCTTCATTGTTGACTGCAAATAAAAAGTCTGAGGTGGTAAAATCAGCCAGTAAGCTTTGGCAGGCTGTATATATGGAAAAAACCTCTAATGTAATCTAACAAGTAGTCTAACAAGTAATATTGTACCTGTAAAGAAGGGAGTCACATCTTGCCTACTGAATTGAAGGCCAGACAGGTTTCAGATAACAAGCCAAGAAGAGATGTTCCAAGAAGTCTTTTCTGTTTCCTCTGTGGGGTCAATACTTGTAATTTACCATGTCGTTTTCCTTTTGAGTTTATCTTCTCCTCAAAATGGTAACTAGGAGCTATTTTACATTTGCACTAGGGCTCTGTCATCTGTGATCAGCTGTCCAACACTGGTCAGAGTATTGCTCTGACTTCAGTTCCAGTTTCTGTCAGATTCATTGTGTCTGCATCCATCTGTCAGGGCTAGAGATGCTGCCTTTCAAAGCGATTTTTGAAAACCAGGCACAAGTTGTGCAGTACAAAGCAGACAGGGAGACACTTCTGTGTCTTCCATAAACCTTCCATAATGTTTGAGAAGCTGAAAGTTTTAATCAAACATTAGATAATTTTTTTTTGGGGGGAGGGAAGGGAAAACCAAAACTAGGTTTGAAATTATAATGTGCCTAGGTGATCTGTTCTAAATTGAGAAAAGAAAGACTTTGTGATCTGTGTGTATGACAAAAACTAGCTAAAATACATACACATACTATTTATTTGAGGGTAGAGATCCCTTTTCAGCAACAATTAAGCCAATAGGTAAGAAGAATTAATCAGCTTGAGAAAACCAGAAATTGCTTGTGGATAATCTGAAAGAGAATGGATGATGCATAATACAGTATCACATTTGAGAAGAGCTGTCACAAAATATGGGCCTTGAATGTAGAATGTTGGACGTAGAGAGAGTTGTGCTTTCTTCATATATTACTGAAGAGAATACAAAACAAGACAGCCTTTATGACATCATGGTGTTTTACATAATTAGCTTTAATGAAGTTCCTCTTTGTCAGTGAAACCTTCTGTGTATCCTGCCTACCTTAGTAATCATATTACTAGTCACTGCCATTTAATAGATTTGTCATGGCCTTGTTCTGTTGATTCAGCACAGAAAAAATAAAAAAACATTTTAGTTAAGTCAGTTTTTCCAGCAGTGGGGATTGTAGGCACAGCAATAGCATATGCTTGTGAGAGGTATATACTGTCTACCTTCATTCCCCACATGACACTGAGAGGGAAACGGAGCACAGCCATAGTGATGTTCTGAAGAGTTAATATGATGAGTGTATAATTATGTATGTTTGATTTTGTACTAACATGGTGCTTATACGTTAGAGCCACAAAATGAAATGGAAAGTGAAAAGAAATACATTATGAGGGAGCTGGACAGTTTAGTTCCATTATGCAAGCACAGTGAAAGGTACAAAGCTAAAGAATGCCACAAGTGAAAAAATCCAGTATCATTAACCTTAAATTATATTAATTATAAAAGGTGGAGTTTGAAATGCAGACAAGGTACATTTTTTCCAACATTCCTTTTTATGTGCTTATCATGGCACTGTACAGATCCAAGAATCTTGGATCATGCAATGTGCAAAATACCAGTAGAATGTTTCTTGCTGGAAGTAGATAGAATGAGGCAAGTACAAGCTGAAAGTGTAAACATGGGGAAAGACTTCTCTGTTCAATCAAACATGCAGTTTCTGCTGAAACTAGTTTTGCTTGAGGACTAATTTGTGGTTCCAAGTGTCTTTCAGTGCTGACAGCTGAAGAAGGTAGCTCTGGGCCAGATTGTAATGTTCACTCCTTGCTCTAATGGGCGGATGTGTTTAATTAACCTTTGTTTCTGCAGAAGCAGACATTCTGGCAAGCTGTGGGAATGCTAAGGGAGGGAAATCTAAACAGCAGTGAACCTAGGCACATTCTATACATCTAGCACTAGGTGAAGAATGTTAATGCAGACAAATACTGTTTCCTAGGAGATAGTTTCTGTAAGAGAAACTTAATATAGTTCCCTCCTGTAGAGCTCTTTCTCATTAATTTCCCAAGAACCTGCTATGGTCCCATGCCTTTGGGACTCTTGTCTCTTTCACATTTGGTTAAAGACTGGGCACAGCTCTTCAACTGGGGGTCACAAAAGTGTGTATTTAAGGTGGAAATACTCTGCTTAGTATCTCTTGGATAGAATTAAATCTGACAGTCTGCCTGTTCCATGTCGAGCAGTCACTTCTCCAGATAACATAGCATGGACAGACCCTTCCCAGAGGTTCTTCTAAAGTGCAGCTCTTAAGGTTTATAGCTAATTCTTAAGAAATCTATATGGCAAATCTAATGCAAAACAGATATCCTTTGGATAGAGTTGTCCAAGGCAGTGTTTCTCACTTGGAAAACTAAAGCATCACACGTTAGAATTCATGAAAATAAATCAGATTCCCTGGACACCATGTCCCTGTCCCATGCCCTAATCTTTTGCCAAAAAGTCACAAACTTTGCATGAGTGTTTTGAAGGTATGCACATTAGAACTCATCTCTGCCCTTCATCAGCTCCACTGCCACAATAGCATCTTTGTTTCCTATCTCCTTTCCTTATTAAGCAGCGACCCTCTGTTCCTCTCATTTCCTTTCCAGCCCAAACTTTTCCATCTGAAAGACTTTTTAAAGCTGTTCTTTGTGCTTTGAAATCTAGTTTTGTTGCTACTGTGATATAAATGCCAACCTCCTTCAGTCCTAGTTATCTCAGTTTCAGTTAAGCCAAGACCCTGGTTTTACTCAAAAGGCACCTTTAAACGTGAGTGATGAACATTCCTTCTACTCTTGTAGTCTTACACACAAGGTGTATTTCCAACTGATAGAAACATTTATGTTACAGCATTTTACTTAGTAAAACTACACTGTAGCAGCACAATTATAAACAATCCTTTTCCCACCTCAGCACTGATGTAGAACTCTTTCCTTCATGTTATGCAACCACCTTGCCACAGTACACAGGAGATAGTGTTATGGCGACAGATAAGTTACTAAATTCCTAATCCTATGCTTTGTTCAGTGGGTTTCTGTTCCGGAATAGAGAGTCATGACAACAAATGAGCTAACCAAAGCAAAGTAAAACTGACTGCAGTTGTGAGGATTACAATTTCAATATAATTCTTCAGCTTGTTCACACTGGTAATCTGTTTCTAGTAAGAACTGATGAATCCAAAAGCCATACGCTACGTGTGAAGTTCTTGGGTGATGACAGTTCCCTTTATAATGTTGCCCAGTGTCTGAGATTATAGAGCTAGGATCTGTGTAGGCCTGCTATGAGCAGAGTGTCCTATTGCAAAGAGAAATTTGCACAAAGACTGAGGATAGAGTAAAAGTCTGTATGTTCAGATATAGATGGTGATTCCAAAAGCTCTTTGCATTGGCCAAACTCACAGCACAGTCAGTAGATGTAGTCAGGCTGATACGTGACTTCTGAAAATTCTTCACCAGAGTAGTTCAACCTGCAGCCCACTGGCCAAATTGGGCAGGACCTTTTGCCTGTCCTGAACCACCTTTTCTATGGAAATTCCAAATGGAGAGAGGATGCTTCTTGCCTACCCTTCTGAGAGATGTGCAAGAACAGCACAAATGAGTTGTGGCTGTCCTTCTATCTGAATGAGTTTGTGAGTGCTTCAGTATTTGAAAGAAAACACTCTTGCAGAACCTGCTGCCTTATCTCCTTGTTGGGCAGATAAGAACAGTAGCATTCCTCCACCACAGACATTCTTATTTGCCGTTTGTTTGGGGAAGAGGGGGAGGGAGTAGTATGGAGCAGGGTACAGTAGTATTCCCATTGCACCCTATTGTTCTGTTCAGCCTCCTCTCCAAAGCTGCTCCACTGTCCAAGTGTGAGATTGTCATCTCAAAGGCCTGTCTTTAAACTGGAACATGACTGATATAGCCTCTGGGGCTTGATTATCCTGTTAATGCACCTAATGTTGCCGTACCTGTGACTCACCTAGAAGGAATATACGCCAATGCCTTTTGTTGTATTTGTATTCTTTGTATTGTATTTTTATGACACAATTTTATTTCTCTTTCCTTCGTCCATCTGCATATGATGCATGACTCAATTTTCCTGCATAACTGCAGGAATTATGAGTTCCTTGTAAGTATGGATATGCTTTCAGTAAGCATGAATTCTAGGTGCACACAAGGATAAAGGACCTGTGAGTTAATCCTGCAGGCTTTGTATTCACGTGAATACACTCAGCAGGTTCTGGGTCCTATCTTCTTCCAGTACAGTAAGCATAGTGCTGGTGGGGACTGAAAAGAATTTGCTGTCCTTGGAGTTGTCAGAAAGCTCTTTTGCTAATGGGAACAGTCAATGGAAAGAATTAAAATATCATCTTAATTTCACCATAATCTAAGTATAAATTACTAAAACTGAGAGCCCTCACTTGAATATGAGTTGAAACAGTTACTTCATCAGGGAGACTCTCCAAGAAATCAACATGAAACTTCTGCTTGGAGAAAGTGCTACGAGATGTGTCCATGCATTCAGAATATGCAACCAGTGACACTACAAGGGAAAGCCACATTAACTTTCAGTCAAGCTTAAACAGCTATGCCTCCTGATTTTAAGACATGACAGTTAATTACATTTTTCCTCTTTGGAAGAAGCATACATTTCTTTCTTTTGTTACCATGTCTGATAATGCGGGGTTTTTTTCTGAGGGTAGTCTTGTACCAAAAGAGTGGCTCCAGGCACTCTGTAAGAAGCCAAATAGAAGGGAAGGGTGGAGTGAAGTTGCTCTTTGATAATAGGAATAGTCTACAAGAAAGTTTCCTTATCTACCTTCAATACTTCTTTTCCAGAAAGCAACTGTGCTGAAAAGGCAGAAGCTATTCTTCTCAGCTGTAAATTCTTTTCTGATAAGTCTCTTAGAAGAAATCACAATGCTGTCTTCATTCAAATCCTTCCTAGGATTCATTTATTCCATAAAGTGTTTCTATGCTAATCCACTAAGGCGTTGCTATTTGCATCTTTAGAAGAAATGAAGTACTTAACCTGGACTGAATGTTGATTTAGAATTATTAAGCTCATGCATGTCCTATGGAAAAATATCTATTGCCTCCTGGCAGTAGCTCTTTATATTGCGTTCTTATTTCTTACTGTGGATTGTAATATTTGTGTTTGTCTTTAGGCACCTTTGAGGCGTCACACATAGTCTGTAAATTTATGCAAATTAGTGAAGAACATGAAGGAATCAAGAAGTAATTTTACATTACAAATAAGGTTTATCTTGATCAGCAGTCAATTCCACTCTGTCATCTTAGTGTAACCAGATTTGCTGTTGAAGTTACTGGAATGGAATATGGTCATAGCTCTTGATACAAGGAAGACCGAAGGGAAGAGTAGGCCAGTAATGCTGCACCTAATAGATTGACTTCCATTACCTTAGGCTATGCAAACATTAAATAACACTAATCTGCTCTTCAGGACATGCTGACTCTATGCTGCCTTTTGCTATTGGCTGAGAATGTAACTCAAAAATGCACACCTGCTAGTTAACAGTGCATAAATCAGTGGTTCTCAAACCAAGTACTATTATAACTGGTGAGGTTATGACAGTTTCAAATGAGGTCACAAGCTATAAGAAATTCAATATTATAACATATTTATGCTAGTATTTGGGATTGCCTTGAATTCTTGCTCTACAATTGCAGGTTTTTGCTGTGAAAATTTTGGGGAACTGCTTTGTTTTACTCTGTGAAAGACTGGGTGGAGAGACTATTTCCTCTGAGTCATCAGTGAGAGAAGTCCATTATTACAAGAGTGAAACATAGGAACATGACAGCTAGAATTGAGAAAAAAAAAAATCCCTACAGCTGTGAACATACCCAAATCTTGATACAGCATTACTTTCCAAAACTGTAATTAGTCTTTATGTCCAAAGTATTATGTTGTTGTAATAATTATTATAACAAAGTTCATTATAGACCATAGAATAATTAAAGTGGGAAAAGACCTTTGAGATCACCAAGTCCAACCATAATCTAGCTACCTTGACCACTAAACTATATCCTGAAGCACCACATCTACACACTTCTTGAACACCTCCAGGGATGTCGAGTCTAACACCTTCCTGAGCAGCCTATTCCAATTGCTCACCACTCTCAGATCAGTACTTCACAAGCAAAACACACTCACCACTAAGTAAAATATGGCAGTTATTTATGTGTTATATATAACACATGAGAAGAAAGAAAGAAGATTGTTACATCCATCAGAAATAGCTGAACCCCCATATTTTTTTATCAGTGTATGTGTATCTGTGCTGGAATCTGGCAAGGATGCCCTGTCAGCAAAGGCAGCGGATGTTGTAGAGGCAGCAAGCTGGGAGATGGAAAGGAAGGCAATAATTCCTGGTAGTCATTAGCAAGCTCAGAGGAAGGAAAGCATCTTGCCTAGTCATGCTAAGTCAGCTAGAGAGCAAGTCCCTTACTTGCTGTTGTTTAAAAAAAGAAGGATATTCAGATTTGGTTAGGAAAGAGAAGCCATGGTTTTGTACATGAGTGTGCAAAGCACCCACTGAACTTCACTCTCCTATACTGCAACTTCCTAATTTGCTCAAGGGAGCTGTATAAAGAACATAAGGTCTCATCTGTCTTGTTTTGCCCCCCTTTATCAAGAACACTCCTCAGTTTTCATCTTTTTATGCCATGCCTTGACTTAAATATTTATGCCATGTCCCATTAAAATCCTTAGCTAAGAACTTCTGCCCTTTTAGCTGTACAACTACTGCATACTATTCGTTCATTTGTGAATTTAAAATACGTTTTGTGTTCCCTAGTAGTCCTTTGTTTCTTGTTTAGAAGTTTCCGGTTCCACAGGCAGTTTTTTGTAATATTAATATTTTCAAGAATCAATCACTAGTAGCCACCTTTTGTTTTCACTGTTTATTAGTGGATTTTATTGTCTTACAGCATTTAGACAAATTGACACAAATGACAGATTTAAAGCTGTCATCCTTATGAGATGACTCCACATATAAGTTATTATCAGCAACACTAAATTGAAAAAAACTGTAAAAAAGTTTGTTAAATAATATTGTGCTGGTTTGAGGCNGTCTATGCTCAAACCAATTTAAATAACAAGTCAAATAAACTAGAATGCTTAAAACCTCAACAAACCAAACAAAACCCAAAACCCAACAAAAACCTTAGAAAGGAAAAGCATACATGGAAGAATGTTGGTGTTAAGCTAAATTTTCAAGCCATGTTTCATTATTATTACCGTTACCGTATCTCAAGCATTTTCAAGCCAGTTCTGGTATTCGTCCCCTTTGTGTTTCTAACTTTTGTTGTTACATTGTTAATTTTCTTGTTCTTAGCTAAATTTGCTCTTTTAACATTCTCTTTGTCCACGTCATTTCTGCTCAGATATTAATCAGCAAAGCAGAACATTTCCTGTCTTTGGGAGGATGAATCTACCCTGGATATTATGAGGCTGTGTGTCATAGTTTTTAAAGAGAGACAACAGAATGAAGCTCTCAAATGAACTGGAGAGAAAACAGAATTATATTTGAAAAGAGAGATACAGAAAGAAATTACAAAGCAGATACAACGTCCATGGTGACCCCCTTGAATTTTTCCCCAACCCAAAACTCAATCTATAATTCCCAGTGCTCCAACCCCCTCCCCTCCCCCCCCAGCACCTCTGCCATCCATTGGCCTAACCACAAGCCTCTGGAAGCCCCAAAACAGGCCTGCTCCTTACATGTTTGTCCTGATAAAAGCAGCTCCCGCCTGACAGAGGGCTGGAGGAGGAGGAAAGGAGAGTGAGCTGGCCTCACTGTGAGTTTATAAAGAGATAGCAGAATTATGGGATTGAATAAGCATTTTCTAGTCCCTAGAGGGTTTTTTTTAAACCCTGTAGTTCCCGATCTGGGACACTGCGTCAGCACTATCAGGATACAGACCAGGAAGCTGTGCATCTTATTGTCAGGAATTACAAAGTGGCAAAATTTTGGCAGAATTAGAATGAAACATTTGTACGTGGAACACTGCAGGAACTGGAACTGCAATTTTTTATTTATAACTAAAATAAGGCTACTAGCAAAGTTGAATGATAGATTTGTAAGTCATCAGGAGCTTACGAGAAAAAGCTTATGCTCAAAGACTAGTATTTGAATGAAAGCCCTAGCTGCTTGACTGGAGCAGTGCCTCTGGCATGCTGGAAAAGGCTGCTTTGGTGAATTGAGAGTACAGATGAGTTACATCTTGGAGCCACAAGTTATGACTACTGACAAAGGAATAGTCAAAAGTTTGGAGTCTAAAAAAATGGAACTGGAATTAATGTTGGTCGAGAATAAAAATTGGCTCATATTTTCATGCTAGAACACAAGGCATGTGTCTTGGGGAGCTAATAGTGTATATGAACCAAAATAAAAATAGGAAAGTAGCTCTATGGTGTGGATCTAAAATAACACCAGCAGTAGCAATAGGCATGGTGTCATCTAATGTGATACTGTGAGCTGGTCAGCGCTTTCCAGTCTGGACTAACATCTTTTCATACATCTTCTAACAGAAACTCAGTTTTCCCCACAGTCCAAAACTGTGACAGAGCAAGCCTGGTTGCTGCAAATTTGCTTATTGAAATGGGAATGTGTGTTGAAAAAAAAGGCAATTGGTCAGCTTTACAGGCTGGTCTTCCCATTAGTTATGACTTTCAACTGAATGATGTCTCTAACAGGGACAGCATTAGCTAGCCAAAAAGGCATAAAAACACTTTATTTCTTCTGTAGTCAAAATGAAAATAGATTTATCTTGAGAGATACAGGAACAATCTTTATTTTCATGTTGAAACAAGCCTTTTTCACTGCTGATTTGTGATCCATGTAGTGTCTTACTTTGTGACACCTGTAGATTCATTCCAACTAACATGGTGAGGGGAGAAGCCCTATTACTGAACTTTTAAAAGGGAGATGAAGGTTGCTGGTGAAATGTATGCTGTAGGTGCAGCAACCAAGGACAAAGCATGGCAACCACACCTATTCATTTTTACACTTACAGCTTTTGGGAACTGACTGAAAAGATTGGTTTTGACTTTTGCCTATTTCTGAGAAGAGTTCACCTGTATCCTTCAACAGCTATGTCAAAAGCCAACACTTTTACAAAGCGGAAGTCATGTTTGACCAACCTCATAACCTTCTATGAGGATGTAACCAGGTGGATAGATGATGGAAGAGCAGTGGATGTGCTTTACCTTGATTTCAGTAAAGCATTTGGCACTGCCACTGATGGCATCCTCATAGCTAAACTGAGGAGGTGTGATCTGGATGACTGAGTAGTGAGGTGGATTGGGAACTGGTTAAAAGAAAGAAGTCAGAGAGTTGCAGTCAATGGGACAGAGTCTAGCTGGAGGCCTGTAATTAATGGAGTCCCTCAGGGATCAGTATTATTCAATATATTCATTAATGACAGGGATAAGGGCACAGAGTACACTGTCAGCAAGTTTCCTGACAACACCAAGCTGGGTGGAGTGGCTGACACACTGGAGAGTTGTGCTGCCGTTTAGAAAGACTCAGACAGGCTGGAGAGTTGGGCAGGGAGAAATTTAATGAATTTCAACATGGGCAAGTGTAGAGTTGTGCACTTGGGAAAGAACAATCCTATGTATCGGTATAGGTTGGGGACTGACCTGCTGGAGAGCAGTGAAGGGGAGAAGGACTTGGGAGTCCTGATGGATGGAAGGATGGCCATGAGCCAGCAGTGTGCTCTTGGGGCCAGGAAGGCCAATGCCATTCTGGGGTATATTAGAAGGGGTGTGGTTAGTAGGTGGAGTAGAGGTTCTCCTTCCCCTCTACTCTGCCCTGGTGAGGCCTTATCTAAAGTACTGTGTTCAGTTCTAGGCCCCCCAACTCAAGAAGGACAGAGAGCTGCTGGAGAGAGTCCAGCACAGAGCCACAAAAATGATTAAGGAAGTTGAACATCTTCCTTATGACAAGAGACTGAGGGAACTGGGGCTTTTTAGCTTGGAGAGAAGGAGACTAAGGAGTGGCCTCATTCATGTTTATAAATATGTAAGGAGTGAGTGCCAGGAGGATGGAGCCAGCCTTTTCTTGGTGATGCTCAGTGACAGGACAAGGGGCAATGGGTGGATGTTGTGGCATAGGAGGTCCATATGAACCCGAGGAAGAATTTTTTCTCTGTGAGGGTGACAGAGCTCTAGAACCAGCTGCCCAGGGAGGTTGTGGAATCTCCCTCTCCGGAGATACTAAAAAACCATCTGGATGCATTCCAGTGTGATCTGCTCTAGGTGATCCTGCTCTGGCTGGGGGGCTGGACCAGATGATCTTTCAAGGTCCCTTCCATGTCCCCTGACATTCTATGATTCTATGATTAAACACAAGGCAGAATTAACTTATGTGTGGAGCCACCCCATGAGGACAGCTTTAGACCAAACTGGAAAACTCTCAGGATGAGAAAGTATGTTTCTCACAGCCATTGAATAAATCTCATTTTCTTTTAACTATGATAAACTCAAGTATCTAAGGTCTCTTAAGGCCCTCTGGAATCATATTACAATGATTCCTATCTTTTATCTGACAATCGATTCTTCTACCACACATAAGAATCATAGGTAAACCTTTTACTTCTATTGATAAGGTAATGTCCCATTAGAGGTTTTTTATTTCTTTCATGCTGCAGTCTTTACCTGTTTATACTTTTTCACTGCATTGTTTGCATTACAAGAACAAAGAAACAAAACTTCCATGAAGATACCTAGAGCATTAATGACACAAAAGGTAGCTATGACTTAGTGTACTGATTTTTTTTCTGAGAACCACAGCTACCTCTTGGCAAGGAATTTTAGAAATATTTTAAAGATGAGTCCTGAAATTAATGGAAATATGAATTCTACAGACTAGTGCTGCAATTCTTCCTGCCATGATTCAGACAGTATTTAAAAATGGCAGCTTAGACCTATCTCCAGTAATATCATGTAGGAAAGTATAAATTAGCTAAGTCAAAAAGGAACTGAGTTTTACCATCATTTCCTGAATCAAAAGTTTCCCAAATTATCCCCAGAAAACCCTTGGAAAGGTGGAAGGAAAGTCACAAGGAAACTGTTACTAAGCCTTAGGTGCTGAGAAGTCAAAGTGTCCCAGCTGATCCCAACAAAGGATTTTTTACATGCTAATCAAAAGAGAGATTCAGCAGGTGGTCACATTGCTTAAGCTCTGTGAAAAGAAACTGGAACAACATCAAAATGAATCTAGCATGGACATAATAGGATTATTACATTTTACATTTGACATAATGGATATCTCCGGTCACAGCAGTAAAATCCACAGCATTTTTGCTTTCCAAAGAACAAAAAGGACTATCCTTTCTTGGAAGGAAGTGGCAGCTACCACAAGATGATAATCATATCTCAGCCTTGTTCTACATGAAGATCTTTTCTAAATCTTCAAGGAAAGCACTTATTGGGTTAAAATATTTGTCAAGAAAAAAAAATAGAACATTAAACATTTTGGATCTTCCATTTACTTTGCCTGTTGTCAGCTATGGACCTGCTTCTTAGCTGTCATAAGAGTCTTGCACTCCAAGTTAACTGTAACTGTTAAATGGAAGAGCTAGGATCAAACATTATTATCTACCCTTCCCTTTAAGGCTTTCAGGAAGAGAACTGGGTAGACTTTGGGGAAAATAGCATCTTACACCATTACAGTAACACTTTCTGATCCCTTCTCTGAATGTAATCTCTATAAACTAACAAGTTCAGTGGGAAGCTGGTAGGAAATGAGGGGAGAGTAGCAGACTTTTCTTTCAGATCACAAAAAGAATATTCATCCTTTGTCTGCAAAGTCTCAGGGGCTACAGGTTCTGTCTGGCATCTAATGAACCAGACATCAACTTCCTCAGGTGATTTGAGCCCCTGTACAGTAAGAAAATGCCCCAAGTAGCAGGTCAAAGACTACCCTATGATAGGCAGGGTTCTATTTAGTCCTTGTTGAAGCTGATCCATTTTGCACGGAATACTGTTCTCCAAACCAGAGACAGTATAGGCAAGACTGAGCTCTCTTATCGAACAATTACAGCACACACTGAGCAGTCTCTGCTCTCATAAAGGTGTCACAATTTACATTGACTACACTGGTGGCATCTGTGCCTTTATAGTTCTAGATGCCATAGGCAGGCTTACATTACCCACTTGGCTTTGTCCATCTATTTCTATGAACTGGCACCCTTATGGGAGAGTATAAATGACCAATTCTAGGCTTTAACCTTGTCAACTAAATTATGGTGACTCACAGGAGAGTTTAAGCTTTGATGTTTGCAAACATAAGTCTTCTATTGATCTGTAGAAGGGAAAAAACATAATTTCTTTCTTTATACAATGCATATGTCAATACCACTCTTTATCTGCCGAAATTAGTTCTTGAAGAGAATTTACTCTTTGTTCAACTGAAATAATGATGATCCCAGTGCTTCAATATGAGGGTGACTTTTACACTATATAAACTGTCCTGAGATCAACAATTACTTCGAAGTGTGCCATGAAACTGCTGACTTACAGCAACTCAATGTTCTCAGCTGGTACTAAAGTTTTTCAGAATATTCTCTCAAACTAATCAGTTTTCATCCCTTCTCTAATTCAAATCAAATAATTGTTCTCGTCCAAAGCTAAGAGCAAATAGTAAATAATCAAGTGACATTGAAAACAGTGAGGAAAAAAAGCAATCTCAGATGGTGCTGCTTAGCATCAGATCACTAGTTTCTTGGCTAATTCTGCAATTTCTGTTTTGAAAGATTCCACAATAATTTTGATGCACTGTGCATGGCTTCTGAAGAATGGAAAGATAATATTATGACCTGGCTTCTTCCTTATCTGACCATTTCTGCAGTCATTTAAATCTGCATTAACTGCCATTTAGCATTTTGCAGATGTTTTCACAGACAGGAACTGGTATGGAAGAAAAAAGGTAGAGGACAAGCAGGCCTTCTATGTGTTATAAGCTGGTTGTAATTCCATTAAAAATGTTAGAGAACTTCTTCATAGAAAAATCAAAGCCTTAGAAAAGGGTTATGTGGGGCACAAATATAATTATGTAAGCCAGATCAATTAATTTTGTGTTACTGAAAGTCTGATCAGAAAAAAATGAAGCTAAAGATATCTTGTTGCCCTTGAAGAAATCCAGTTTGAAGATGAAATTCATGCCTGAATGCAGAGAAGCAATTTTGAAAAGTCAAGGTTTGATTTATTGTTCTCTGAAAGGTTGCGTAAAGCTTCTTACTAAAGATCTCAAAGTTACACAAAGGTGGTTTGCATGATTAAGGGTAATCACAGTTCTCAAGGACTCTTAGAAGACACAGCTACAGCTTAGGTTTTGGTTTGGTTTTGTTGGGGTTCTTTTTCCCTACTGTAACTTTTGGTAGGGTTTGGTTTTTTTGGTTTTTTTTCACTCTGAATATATGGAACTTCTTTAATTTATTCAACATTTGCACTACAGACGCACATGATAGCACAGGTGCAGATATACTGTGTATGATATACACCAATTCTGCTCTCATCTATGATAATGCCAATTCCAGTAAACAAGATTTGAGAAACATGAGATATAACACTGTTCTATACAGTGTAGCTGATCAAAAATTGTCCCAAAAAAAGCCATTCTTTGGCCAGTCTGCTATGAGGCAGAAACTCTACAACACAGCTTGTAAGGTTTTAAAGCACGTAGCAGCAATGAAAGGGAAAAGACAAGATGAAATTAAAGCTAAAGTTCACTGCTTTCCAGCAATGAGCTGCAAATATCAGATGAATTTAGGATTTCAGTTGTTTTATTTTGAGCAGATTAGTTTAGGCAGAGGCATAGGTGGATTTGCTTGTAAATGCATAAAGCAATTATCTTGCGCTGTAAATCAGTGTAGATTCAATGACATTTGTGAAAAAAAAAAACATTTCTGACCCTTCAATATTATTTTAGTTCTGTTTAATCACAATGGCTTCAACTTTTAAAAATATATCTGTACATACATGCATATATACATATATACTCAGAGGCTCTTTTCTCCTGACATTGCACCTTTGCTTGCTCACATTACCCACTATACCAATAGTCTCAACTCAGGACTTTCTGCCTCTTGGTAATTATTTCAGGATTTATTTTAATAAATAAATTCTGATTTATAATAATTCTGAATTTATTGAATAAATAAATTCTTCTGGTATATTTTTATAGTTTTCCAGAAAGAAATCATAATGAAATAATAAAACTTGGGGATTGAAGAGAAGCTTGGGCTGTGGGCTTGCACTATCTGATGGAGTCCCATACTTTGGCCAAGACGCACTACTTTTGCAGACTGGGAATCCTACAAACCAGTACAGCTTTTCCCAAGCTTTCTCAAAGGAATAGGAGGCTTAATGTAAATTGCATCAGAAGATAAAAGATTATTTTTATTTACAATTAACATTAATTAGTTCACAGGTTGAATACTGGCTTATTAATATGTTGAATAGTAAATTGCTTCTACTGATGTAATTAGCTTCTAGCAAATACTGCTTTCTAAAAAGTTAGTATCTGACTCTTTTGACAGATCCTAAGTAGCCAGATCTTCACTGAAAAGATAAAACATATGGAAGCCAGAATGTAAAAGTTTATTTTCCAATTACTTTCCTCAATCCTCTAAAGTAAAGCATATTGTATTTTTACCAATTTAACTTGGGGAAAAAAAAAACCCAAACAAAACCTCTCAAAAAACCAAACACAAACAAACAAACACCCCAAGAAGAGCATGTTTGTAAGTTTATAGACTGTTAGGTTATCAGCCACAAGTAATATGTCTCTTCTAGAGTACAATGCTGTGTAAGCTAACATACATATGCAGCTCACTAGTGAAAATATTCTCAAAGGTAGCAATATTATCACATGACTGTATTATGTCCATAGAATCATAGAATGGTAAGGTTGGAAAGGACCTCAAGGATCCTCTAGTTCCAACCCCCTGCCATAGGCAGGGACACCTCCCACTAGTACAGGTCACTCAAGGCCTTGTCCAACCTGGCCTTGAACACCTCCAGGCAGGGAGCAGCCACAACCTCCCTGGGCAACCTGTTCCAGTACCTCACCACCCTCACTGTAAAGAACTTCTTCCTAACATCTAGTCTAAATCTTCCCTCTGCCAGTTTAAACCCATTGCCCCTCATCCTGTCGTTACAAGACCTTGTAAATAGTCCCTCCTCAGCCTTCCTGTAGGCCCCCTTCAGCTACTGGAAGGCTACTATAAGGTCTCCTTGAAGCCTTCTCTTCTCCAGGCTGCAGAGCCCCAACTCTCGTAGCCTGTCCTCATAGGAGTTCTAAAGAAGTTCTAAAGAAGTTCTTAAGAAGTTCTAGAACTGAGAATAAAGTGATATCGTAACATTGTGATACTTATATTAGCATATTCATAGACACACAAACTTCCTCATGAACTCCACTGGTGGAACAAGTTCCCACAAGTTTCCTATAACACCCATTTTATTCATTTCACCTCTGCATTGAAATATAGTGACTAATGAACCATGAAGTATTATATTGTGTAAATTTAGGGATTAAAGCACCCGTAGAGAAGTGAAGTGGAAGAGGAGTTGTGGCAGCCAGAATTTGTAGCCATTTGTTTTACCATCCAAACCACTCCATACAGAAATTGGATTTCCAGAAGAAATGTTCCACTCCAGTTCACATTCAGACCATCTTTAATTTGACATCTGCTAGCATGATAGTGCAAAGTTATGTTGTAGGTGCAAGCCGTCTGATGTTTTAGCCGCTGAGTCATATCAGAGTTAATTCTAGAAGGTGTGCCATTGATGAATAGGTAAAATACCATCATAACAATAACTATATGATAAAATACAAGTCTCAGTATCCCTCTTGAAAAAGTGAGGTATTTGAGAAAAAAATCTATTGCCACTTAGGCAAAGGGGCATCAAAGTCCCAAATATTTGCAATAAATGTTGTGATTAAACGTGAAAAAGAGAAAACTGCATTGATAACAATGAAGACACCAGACTAAATACAAAGGGCTTTTTTGGCATAAAAATATGTTTGCATGAGAGTTGCTCTGATTTAATTTACAGAAGGCATTTGAACCTCATTTTAAGTTACATCAACTTAATTAGAGATAGTAGACACAAGTAGATATTTAAAAATTATGTAATTTTAATTGACAAATCTCTCTGAAGTATTGCACTCACTCTGCTAGAATGGTGGTTGCTATCAAACCCAGTAATTTTAATTATTAGTTTAAAATATTTGTCAATAATTTAACCTGGACATTTTGATTAAAACATAAGGGACATAAGATCTGGTAGCATGAATATTTTTCAAGCATGCCCAAACCACTCTCCAACAGCAGCTATTCAGCAAAGTAGGACTGTTCAACTCAGTGTGCTATATTTTAAGTAATGGTAGGTGTCATCTTATTCTGGAAAAATCCCTTGCCTTAGCTATTTCAAAAGTAATTCCAGGGTTTATGCAGCTGGCTTTGGTGAGATAATGATAATCGCATCCAACTTTATCTGTAAGACACCAAAGTATGCTTTCTATCCTATATATAAGTGGCAAAACTGTAGTTAATGTATCTGTTTCAGCAGTGCATTTCAGGAAATATGCGCCAGCTGGAGGGAGTCCAAATAAGAGAGAGTAACTGACAATTAGGAAACCTGACCTATAAAGAACAACTGAAAAAAAACAGGTGTTATTTGAAGGAAGAAAAGAATTCCGAGGAGTGAAAAAATAATTATTTTTTAATATTTAGCAGATGTATGCAAAAACAATAAAAAAGTCTAGCATACAACTAATTAATATGCTTAAACTGCAGTAAGTGACATTTAAGGTAAATGTTGCAGAGTTTTTCCTTATGATAAAGTAATCCAATACTCTAAACAAACTGCTATGATGATACCACAATCTTAATTGCATTTAAAAAAAAAAAAAAAAAAAGTGCTAAAAACATTATATATGTATGAGTGATCTTGCCTTTGGGCCATGGAATAAGACTACCTAACCTGACATCTTTCGATTCTTGTCTATCAAGATATTTACAATAAACTTAGCTCCTTCTGCAAAGGCTCCAAGATCAGGCCCTAAATCTGTCAAGCTGTTGACAATCATGACGATCAGAAGTGTAACACTTGTAAAACTGGAATGTGAAATCCTTTACCTCACAAAATGTCAGCAAGAATCTCCTTAAAAATGACCTTGTGATATGATCCTGACAAATCCTAGCTGCATCTGAAATGGAAAGGGGATTTGACAGTGAACTTTATTTTAGTGTGGTGTCTTCCTGCTATCTGTAATAAAAATAAAGTGCATGATATAGTCAAAATGCCATAAACTCCTACAAGGCCGAAACCACAGTCATATTTCGGTTACTATCACTTGTTTCTGACATACTTCAGTTTACTGCTTTAGAGGGTTTGAATGCTGGAATTCATAAATCATGGCAAGGTCAGTTTTGTTCTCTTAAGTATACAAATAATCTGTACAATATAGTTCTTGTTAGACTACCCATGCCAAAAAAAAAAACAACAAAAAAAAACCCAACAACAACAAAAAAAAACCCCACCCCAACTATTTTTATTTTAGAACAAACTCTGTGTGCACACTATGTACATGTACCTCTTCTGACAAGTTATCCGAGTGTAGATTAATCCTGGCAGCTGAACTTTGCACATACAAAAAATGTGTTTTGAGAACAAAAAGGACATTACAGCATTCTAGATAATCCAACATTTCCCCCCACCCCAGTTTCTCCAATCAGCTTTCTTCTCTTGTCCCCAGTTTGACACTAGCATTCATTTTGATTGAAAACTGGTTCAATACGTAGGATGAAAAAAAATACTGTGGCTTTGGATTGAATAACAAAATATATGGGTCTGGTTACCTTCACTGCACTATTGGTTTGTGCCGCACAGGTGCTACAGTTGAACTAGCCATGTGTAACTAAGAATTCCTTTGGAGGGGAGCAAAACTTCCCTGCTATTTTAACCTGTTCTTATGTTTCCGGTTCATTCTCATTGCTGGAGATGTGGCAGGACCACTTCTTTCTGCACTAACCCCTGATCTTTGTGTGGTTATTACTGGCAACAGTTCCTGCCCCAGTCTCTTGTAAACTGAGTCTGGAGTAAAGGTTATGATTAGGTGTCCTGCAGCTGTCACTTGTCAGTGTTCAGATGTCAGCAGAGAAGAGAATCTGCCTCTTACTTCTGTTACTGCCAGAGACTGCAAATGCCGTCACTAAATCTGCAGACTGACTTCCTAGGTGGCACAGATTCCCTTGCAATTCAAGACCCTCCCTCCAAGCTCCTCATCACTTTATACACCTTTCTTTTTACCCCAAGACTACTAAGTGGTCCCTGCAGAAACAGGGAATTCCTTCTGTCCATCATTTGCAGCCTACTAGGCTTTATAGTTTCTCAAATAATTTTTTTCCAAAGTGCCTCCTTACCTTGCTCCTCTCATAGTCACAAAAATAGGCCTAAGATGTTACACAACACTGACAGAGAACTGGGTATGGAAATGGAGGTACTGTACAGACATAAATGACAAACATGGAGGTCAGTCCCATCTAGCATGAATTTTACCAGAAGGAAGAGGTAACAGTGTTGGCCTCTGAGATAGCAAAGGTAACAGAGATAACAACGTTGGCCTCTGACCCCTCATCAGTGGTGGATATGGCAATCCAAGGGATCAGATCAATAAATTCTGTAATGCTCACACAGCTGCCCTCTCTCCTGCAGCACTCGGGCAAGGTTTGGTGGTCTACTACCCATCTTACTAGAAGTGTCTACTGCATCCATTTCATTTAATTCTTTATAGACATTGTCTTGATTTTCTTTGACAATTACATCCAGAATAAAAATAAAAACACTTTAAAAAAAAATTCAAAAGTAGCTATATATCTGGGGTTTATATCTTTCCTATCACTAGTTTCTAAAACTAGCTTCAGTTAATTCTTGTTTTAGCTAACTATTTTTGTACTTAAAAAATGAAATTGCTCAGAAGGGAAGTATGAGTCCTAACCTTTGCAAATAAAAAACATTTGTTGCTCAGTCATCCCACCACACTTACATTGTTCATGACTAGCAGTGATACAGAGTGCCCTGTTACATTCTTAGTGGCTTCAAAACTAAATGCGTGCATCAAAAATACCATCCCTACAGCTAAGAATTTGCAGTTTAGAACACATTATGACATAATAAAGCAAAGACTGGAGATAAATTTTTCCATCTCTACAGAAACCTTACTCCTTTAGAAAGCGAACATTTATTGTCTGCAAAGCATTTAGAATAAAATAGATGCAATATAAAATGACAATGAAAAGAAATTTTCTTCCCTAAATTGCTCTACAGAATGTTTCTTCCTAAAGTACTGAAGCAAAAAATATATCTGTAACACCTATGGTAACCATGGAGATTATACCAGGCAACATGCATAATGATACAAAATGTGGCATCAGACAAATGTTCTTTGTCATGACTGGATTATTACATAGAAGAAGGTGTCCCCTAAACAGTTTGCAGAAGCAGGATAGATGTGGTTAATTTCTCAACCCTTTTTTATCCCATGGGGGAAGGGGAAATGTCAGCACTGTTGTATGGGCCGCAGACTAATAACTGTGTTTGTTTTGAAAAGAACAAGCTTCCCAGGTTCTTGGTAGTTTCAGTTCATAGGTATGATATGCTGAAATTATTTATCTTCTGTGAATAGTCACATCAAAGCAAGTGGTCCCACCATATTGCCCATGCAACATAAAAGATGGCCGTGGAGACAGATAGTTATAGAAGAAATATGAAACAGTTCTAATCAATTGTTGTTTTTGTTGGTGTTTGCTTGTTCTTATGATTACATACAAATGCACATAGTCTGTTTTACAAACAATTCATGCATAATTCTAGAATTACCAAGATTTGGGTGATTTAAGTGTTAGCAGTAAAACAACATTCCTTCATGTTTGGCAGTGTGTTTTTTCTGCTTATTCCTTTTCTGCATGGATGGCATCAAATAGGAAACAGCTCTCAGTCTGCCAGCTTCTAATGCAGGATTAATACTGATGCAGAGGGGAAGAACTACTGCAATCAAGATATATCCCAATAAATAAACATGAAAAGAGGAAATCGCTTTTCCACATAAGCAGTCAGCTAAAATCCGGTGGTTTGCAGTTGTCTGAGCTACAAAGAGAGATCGACGATGATGCAAACATGATGTTAATCCTATTTACTTGCAAACAATGCAGAAATCTTGGGTTTCCTTTAAGATGGAAGAAATATTAAATATATTTTGTTTTCATACACTCCTGAAGTACTCATCTGTTTCTCAGAGCCACACACTTTTTTGTTTGTTTGTTTGTTTCCTGCCTCTGTAACTTCTCTCTTTTCCAATTCCTGGCATTTTTTTGCCAGCCCTGAAATTACAGATTATAGGAAATATCTTTCCAATTCCTCCCCCCGTTTTATCTTGGTGTTGCAATAGGCCATTGTTTCACCACTTTTATAAAACTGGATTACTTTTGGGTTTTCCCCATTTATTTTAAGTGACAGGCTTTATTTGTGCTCTCCAACTTTAAAAGGCAATTTCACCTAGCCATCAATAGAGACAGGTAGAGATGGTAATTAATTCTTTTCCTTTCTATTCTGTAGAAAGCTACAAAGAGGGCCAATGTGAAAGCAGGAGTTAACTACTGAAACTATTACTTCTAACTTCCCAGAGATCAGTGGTAATAATGACTTCCATAATTTCCCAAAGTGAGTATTATGCAAAGTGTTTTTTTTCTAGAAGGAAGAATTTTACCCAGCATATTAATTTTAATTTCAATGTGTGGAATTAAAGGAAGTCAACATTTAAATCTAGAAAAACTAGAGAGAAAAAGGCATGCTTTCCTTTATAACTGGCAAGACAGCTGTCACATATGTGCTTAGGAACACTAGAACTGGTCAGAGAGAACTCGAATTTGGAGGCTGGTACCAATTGGAACAATGAATTGCAGTAAATACAGCAATAGCTTTCCCCCCACCATCTCCCACCCCCATCAGTTAAAACTGCTCTGTGCTGCACACACCTGACAGGATTGTAGTACAATGATTTAATAAAAACGCTCAGCACCCTCAACACGCTCATGAGGGGAGGCGGGGACACTGCCATTCTTTCGCCTTTTTGAACCTGCAGCCATCAGTGGAAGTTGCACTGAAACATGTCAGGTATTTAAGACAGAGCCCTTCCTAGCTGCTTTTGCGTCAGATCGGAACCTGTAGGGTCTACGAGCTCAGTCTCCCAGCGCGGCTCTTCACAGGACTTCGGCGATAATGAAGACTACAGCAGCCCCTCGCAGCCCGCTCGCTCCACCGCCAACCAGCACCTCTCGCGCTGCCCCGCCCCGCGGTCCCAGCCGATTGGCCTGAGGGCTTCACGAGACCGGGTGGGCGGACTGGGGAGGCGGTGCCGGGGCGGGCGCGCTCTCGCGGGGAGCCGAGCCTGGCGGGAGCGGCGCCGACGAGGGCGGAAGTGCGCGGCGGGGGCGCGCGGGCGGCGGCACCCCAATGAGAGTGCGGGGGGCGGCAGCAGCGGCGGCGGTTAAAGCGGACCTGGGTGCCGAGCTGGAGCTGCAGCGCGGAACTGGATCTTAGCCCGCAGGTGAGAGAGAGTGTACCTTGTAGCGGCCTCGGGCCTCCAGCCCACGGTAGTGGGGAGCTCGCCTGTCCCAGTCCCGCTCCCGCGGTGAGGGGAGGTGGGAGCTGCTGGCTTGTGTCCGCGGCCTGAGCGGGCCTGGACTTTACGGGTGGGGATGTGGCTGAGTCCTCTCGTTCCCCTCAGTTTTGCGGAGAGGAAGGGAAGGTGTCAACCGAGGAAGTGGGGCGACTCCATTCTTTCCGAGCGTGTGGGGTGAGTAGGGCCCGGCGACTTCTGGGACACTGGGACTCGATTCCTTGGTCGTCGGAAAGCTTTGGGGATGGGGGAAGCAGCGCGTGTAGCCTGCGTCCCCTAGGCCAGCCTGGGAGCCGAAACAGGAGGTGAGTCTCCGCTGCTCTACAGCCCCTTTCGTGAGCTTGACTACTTAAGCTGCGTCCCGGTGTTGTTGGGGCTGAGGTGGAGTCACTGGAGCTGTGTGGCTGCTGTGACTTGTTATCTACAAGTGAGGCTCGAGGGAGGGAAAGGGTGAGGAGAGCTGGCCTTGAGTGTTCATTTCTCTGGCGAATGCTGTCTGTGCGAACTTCTCTGCCTTCCCTTGGCTGCTCTGGGGTAAGTGGTAACGTTTCATCTCTGCGAGATAAACGGAGGGTTTGCGATGCTATCGATCTCAGCTGAGCCAGAAGTTTCTGAATTTGGCCAGGTTCTCTCAGCGCTGCTCTTTATTTGTCTCAGCCTTACCGATGTAGATCTTGTAGGAGAAGGGTGGTGCCTGAGTGTGACCTTATCTGGAGAAGGGCAGGGAGAAAGGTTGTGAGACAAAGCAGTCCAGTCATGCTTCCTGAACAGCTGATAGAGGCCTAACCAGGTATTTCTGCTGAAGTCCTGTTGAATCAGTTCTGATCCTAAAACCCGAATCTTGGTCTTGAGTTACCCCTGGGTGTTTGCATGGTGGAGAAAAGGGAGCATGGAGACTGTGCATTAGGATCAGCCTTGCCTTTTTCCAAGTTTGCGATCTGGGTAGCTTTTTGTTTGTTGAACTGTCGAAACGTTACTTCCTGAGACCCGTGTTTGTCTTGCGAGGGGAGAGAAGTTTCTGTCTGCTCAAGGGCATGTTCAGAGCCATGATTTTCAGGAAAAGCTGTCTCTCTTTAGATGCCTTAGACGCTGCCCCCCTCTGACTGAAATTATCAAAGCTGAGTGAATGAACAAATAACTGGGAAACAGCCTTGTGTCTATTGCAAGAGTCAAAGACTGAAAATAACTTTATTGTGGAGAATTTAATACCAACAGCCCTATTTTACTTGGCAATATCATCTTTACAGCTTATTTGCTTATAGCAGACTCGTTAAAACTTTGTCTACTGCTTTAGCCACTTCTGGTCCCTGCGTATTGAACTTAGATTTTTGCTTACCAGATAATAGCAATTCACCAAGGTGAAAGTTTTTTTTTCATTTAATTCCTGAGTTAAATATTTAATTTAAGGAATTAGAGAAGCTTTTGGACTACTCCTGTAGTAGATTTTTAGGACTAAATTGTACACCTCTTAGAGTAGGCCAGCTTGATTCTCTGTTTTGTGTGCCCAGTGAAAAGTGAAGTTGACCTGTTTTCACTGGTGTTATGTATGTACTGCAGAGGAATGTCTAATTTAAAGATTTAGCTGGACTGCTTTTACAAAAGCTCTTAACTAAAAGCTTAATTTGATCAGACAATACCCTTTTTCAGTCACCCTTTAAAACTCTCAAACTTGTCTCTAATTGTTAGTGCAGTGGTACTGGGTAGCCAGATAGAAGAGCAGTTATGTTTTGATCAAATCAAGGCAGTGATGATGGGACACTGCCTAGACAACGCTGAAACCATGGCTGATACATAGATTCTGTGACCTAATGCCTCTCTTGCATTTTAAGTTTGGGTTTTTTTTTTTCTTCTAGCTGCAATTTAACTGAATAGGCACCAACAGTTATTTGATCAAATTCTGGATAAAATTGGGAAAATGTTAAGGTCCAGGCTTCAGAAGCAACAGAACTGCCCTGTGAACAGAGCAGAAATGGCTAAGTAATGTAGCAGAAGCAGCCATAACATCATGATTTGGGAATCTGGTTCAGCTTATTTTTGTCCTTTTGCTTTGTAAACTGTTCACTTTCCATGCAGTCGATACTTGCACTTCAAATTTGACTTTTTTTTTCTTAATAACTGCATTCAAACTGCATGTGACTAAGTGAATTGCTTTTTCTTACACGATGAATTAATCTGAATTAATGGCCTTTTCTTAGCAAAAGCACTGAAGGAGCCTGTTTCTCCTGACAGATGCGCAGGAGGTAGGCACTAATGGTAATGCAAGCCTGTAGTAGTATCAGTGCAAGCAAACAGTGCCTGAGGGCAGTAGGTGTCTTGTACCTGAAGCAAACAACTCAGGATAGTAGTAGTCTCCTGGGGCTTGAGTGAAGGGCAGTGGCTGGGAAGGCCACAAAAGTAGATAATATGGATGCTTGCTGGTTTTCACATGTGTGCCAGAGTTGAAGTAACTTCCACATGATTGACTCATGAAAGGTGCTGATCCTAATTATCAGCCAGGTTAGATAGCAAATACATTCTCAAGTCTTGACTTTGAAGTACTGTCCTGCTGACAAACTCTGTTTCTTCATGTTTTCTGTCTTCATCCACCTTTCACCCCCCATGTGTCAGACATAAGGTAACTCTTCTACACCACCATTGAGCACTGGTGATAAGATTACATTGCTTGTTACCTGCTATTGTGTGGGGCAGCAAGGTCAGCAAACAAGCTTTGCTGTTAACACTTTCCTAGTGGCAATCAATTCTGCAGCTTTGGTTCGGTGGTGCAGTTGATATCTGCTCCATAGCTTCCTATCAAGAGACAGATATTTTAAAAGTACTTACTAATAGCTGCCAAAGAGCAGTCATTTTGTTGGTAGCTCCTTTTAGCCTGTTAAACAGAACTAAGCAACTTTCTTCCATCCTTGCCCCAGAAATATCAAGTTGTCTTGTCACTTAAGCAAAATAAGTCTATATAACTCATGTTTTTTTCTTTGTTATTCCAAATACTGCTTTAATAGTGACATTAGAGGATCTGCTTTGTCTCTTGTGCCTGAGATGTACAAATGTATTTCCAAGATTTCACGACTCATTCTGACAGGTCATGTAATATGAGACTGGTATTCAGGGTGCCGTGTAAGTAGTGACTTGAATCTTTACAGTGATTAAATGCTTGCTCAGAACCGTTCCTTTCAACTATTTTATGTGGACCTTGAGCCTATAGCCTTCCTAATGCATGCTGAAGTGGCTGAGAAAGGTGCAAATAATGGTTTAATTACAAGAATCAGACTTAATGGAAATGCAGTCTTAACTAGGAATCTTTGCAGAATCAAAAGTTAGACTTCACAAATCAGTTATGGGATTATAAGGACTTGTTAAGGCCTTAATCCAGTGAACTGTTACTTTGTTAATTAGTGTTGCTGTCACTTGATGTGATTAGTATGAAATATTTCAAGCTACTGAAAGTTCAGTGAAATGGGAGTTTTTAATATGTTCTTAAATTTGGAATGTAGTAGAACTTACCAGTAATCAGAGCTGGGAAGAACATACTGAGTTATGGAGGTGTGTGGGGTTTTTTTTGTTTGTTTTTTTTTTTTTTAAATCTGTTTTCTAGCTCTTTCTGTGTGTATCTTTACCTGTAGTGGAAAAGATCATTCCTCAGTAGACTACTGGAGGTCTATGCTTATCCCATCTATTACAGATAATCTCACAATGCCTTACTCTGTAATAACCTTATACTTAAAATATGGTAAAGCATCTTTAGCAGTTTAATTGTAGGAGCTACCTGAACTCTGGATTTAGAACACTAACTGAAGTGGCTTTTTTTAAAAAAGAATTTGGTCTATAAGGTTAATACTACTCTGTCCAGCAGAGCATACTGCCTTGGGCACCACTCTCAAGTACGCATTTAACAGGTAAAGTGTTTTTAACTCAAGCTGCATGCCAGTTGCCTCAGCTTTTTGAGAAAAAAGGTGGTTTTGCTGTCTGAGGAAGCTGCTCCTGGATTAGACTGGACTAATTCTGAAGTATGTAGTGATCTCTGATACAGGCTTTTCAGCTGAACTGCTTCTGCAGTTCCCCATGATGGTGCTCCTCTGTTACTTAGTGTTCTTGGCTTACTGTGAGATCCAGTTTTGAGCAGGTAAGGAATTCTCATTAGTATAGTCACTGAGAAGTCTCCCTGACTTATATGCCAGCCTTCTGCTTTTATCTAGCATATTGTAAAATAGATTAGACCAGCAATTGAAGGAAATGATCTTTCAAAAGACAGGTACTTGAAGTTATTAGACATAAGTAGGCTAACTAGTGGTGATATTGCACATCTTCATCTTCATTTACTTTGTAAAACATGGATTAAGCAGTAATCTTGTCTAACTCTTTCCCTTAAGTATTAAAAACTATCTTCTAATAGTAGCTATTGTCTGGTGACCATATCTCCTATTATAGTCATTGGAAACCTTCACTAGTATTTATTTACAAGAAGTGGTTAGTAATGTAAATATTTTAGCTGTGCTGTACTACTAATTAAGCAAGTTATCAATTAGGCATTCCAATTCAAATGTTCCCCACAAGTAAGGTTTGTAGTAACTGTCTTGCTGGGACACAAACTTGAATTGTAGTTGATGTCACTGGAAGACACTTCTGAGGTTTACTTCAGCCCTTCTGCTGACTTTGCTGATCCACACCTCCACCCCTAGATAGAGCTTCCATGCATTCTTGCATTTCTCATGGGAAAGGCAACTCTTTTGCCTTGTCTTCCTGGCCTCTCTGTCCTAAAGAGCCTGTAGCCATCCACTGTAACACTAATCATGAGTTACCCCAGATAATCTCTGATCCTGAAGATTCTGACACCCTTGCAGCTACACATGCCACCCATGTCTCCTGTTTATTCCCTGTCCTGTGTACATCGGTATAGAGAAGCACTGTGGTGTGCCCATTTCCCAGGGAAGGCATGAGAGTTATGAGATAGATGTGCATCAGAATAGTAGATTTTCATTCTAGTAGAGTGCTCTGTGGAAATGAGGAGTGTCTCAAAGTGCAAAAATCTGTAGTCTGTATTCTGCATTGGTTCTGTATTTTCCTGTGACCTGTCACTTGCTAGATCATAAGGGGAAGTATCCTAAACTAAATGTGTCCTCACTTCTGTGTTTAAGTCAGGTAGTTCTGAGTTAACTGTCTGCTACACACCCACCCAGAGTTATCAAGAGGCATGTTGTATTGTGCCAGTCTTCCTTCTGTAGCACTTTTGAGGCTCTGTGATTGGAGAGCACAGATAATTTGAGACAGAACATGAGGGAATGGCCTCAAGCTGAGACTGGGTAGGTTTAGATTGGACATTAGGAAAGTTTTTCACTGAGAGGGGTCAGGCCCTGGAATGAGCTGCCCAGGGAGGTGCAGTCACCAACCCTGGATGTCTTTGAGTCTTTTGGATGTGGTGCTTAGGGATGTGGTTTAAGGTGAATCTTGTAGAGGGGGGTTATAGGTTGGACTTGGTGATCCTGAGGGTCTTTTCTAACTTGAATGTTTCTGTGATTTGGCTATAAATGCTTTTACAGTAGTCGGGGGAGTGTTCTCCGTGACGGAGACCATGGGTAATACTTCTCATAAGGGAAACTCTCCACAGCTTTATATTCTATTAACTTTACACTTACAGTAGGGATGGTGAAATTGCAGGTGACCCCTGTATTGGTGTAAAAATCCAGTTTCCCTTTAAAGCCAAAAGCAGTATTTCTGCTTTTAAAGTACATGAATACAGGAGACTGGAAAACTGCATGCCTTTTGTTACGGAAAACATCTGTTTTTAGTCCAGCAGAAAGGTAGCTTCTGGTGTGTGCTGAGTACCTTTGTGTGGTGTTCACTCTTACCGATTGGGGAAACTGAAGAAATCTGCTGAAAGGTGGCTTAACACAGTAGCTAAGATCTCATTAACTAGTAATTATCTGAAGTACTCACTTTTTGTTACTTTGTGTGATGCAGATGCATTGATTGAAAGATAGGAGTTGATGCTTGGCGTTTGTGTGGTGTTCGGGACTGGCAGAGCTAAGTGACTCATAGTATAGGTCTGTGAACTCTTCAGTTAAGTGCATGAAATACTTTGAGAGGCTGGGGGGAGATGATTCTCCAGTACCTTGGCGGTTAAGAGTAAACTCAGAGTAGGGATTTATTACATACCTACCTCCATCAAATGGGAGCACAACAATATGTCTTGCTTATCCCCAAAAAGATGTGAACATGAGGCACTGGCTTGAGTTTAGGAGCAAGGAATGTAGTTGTATGGGTAGAGACACCAACTTCTGCAGGTACTACCTAAGTTGAACTAAATAGCATTCAGACTTCTAATTTATCCCAGGCATTTGGTACACTGGGGAAACTGAAGTCTGGCTTTATCTATCAGATCCATCTTCTGGGGAACCAGTGGTAGCAGCTCATGGCTTGTCTGTTTGCAGTGTCTTATGCTATATTTGCAAGATGAATGGGCTAGCTCAAAGGTCAGAGGAATGAGAGGAGGAAACTTGACTTGGTAATGCTTCATGAGAGCATTAATTTAATGAGAAATTAAATTCTGCAACTCTATAGCATGGCTGTTGGCTTAATTTGTGTTAGAATCTGCTGGGTCAACGTTAGTGGCAATTTCCTAGTGGATAACCTGTGGCTATATAATCTACGGAATTAATAGCTGAAACCATGTTGTAACCTTGTACTGATGTAGGATTTGAATCCATAAGTTAGTTTGAACTCTAGCATGCCACTTGAGGCACTATACAAGGTGAGATTTGCCTTACCTTTTGTATTTTATCTCCCAGATAGCTGACTTTAAAATTTGGTGTTAGATTAACCATTTGAAAAAAGTCATAGTTGAAATATGCTTTACAAGTCAATGAGGCTGTTGTACAACTCTGTCCAAGTGTCTTTTTTTTTCTAGTACAATCTTAATTGACTAGTGTGAAAAATAGCGTCATAGTTAACCTTGAGTAGTTAAGCAACTAGACAGTGACCACCACAGTGACAAACTCTCAGCACAGTAGTGGTGATGAGTTGTATTAACTTGGTCTTTGTGTTTGTAGATTTCTAGCAGGTTTCCTTACTAGGGTAAGAGCAGTGTGGTGGATCTTTCCCTTTTTATAGTCTGTCTACAGAGTGTCTTCTGGGCATTAATACTAGACCTGGAAGCTTCCTGAAAGTATTTAACGGTCTGGCTAGGTACCTCCCTACAGAAGTGTTTTTTAGTTGTAATGGCACTAGTGTCATACGAATTCATGTAACACTACATTCTTGAAAGCACGGAGAATATACTTAGTATCTGCTAGTTGCTCTGTACAGAATGATATGGAAAATGGGATGGTGATTTCTTATTTTTCCCCATAAAATTATATATAATCCATATATGCTTGTGTGCAATCTGTGAATCAACAAGATATTAAAAGGCCAATGCAATGCAGTTTTAAATCTAAATAATAAACCTGTTATGCTAAAGTTTAGGGGGACTATGACGGACAAGGACCTTCCCGAAGAGTCATCTCACCTCTCGAGAGAAACTTCACTTTAGGGTGCCGCTATATGTCCCTATTGCAGGGGATGTGAGTCTGAGGCAGCTGTTGTCTCCTAGTGAAGAGGAGTGATGCTACTAGTTAGGGAAGGCAAACAGCATTTCCCTGGAAAGTTGATGCATGCTAGAGTACTGGCAGTTTTCCCAGCATTATGTTGTCTCCTGTTTTTTATGATTCCTGTTAGGATATAAGGAATCCTGTAGGGGAAACTGCCAGTTTTATCTCCTTCCTCTGTAAGGAAGTCTGGATGGGCATGATTCACCTAATGATTGTAGGGGTACAGCACTCTAATCTATTTTCATGCATCATATCCTAGAGGAGTTTACCTTGTGATAAAGTAGACAAAACAGTGAGGACAAGCATTAGCTTCTGGTCTTGCATATGTTTCCAATGCTTTGTATGCATTCAGTGTATGTGAATTTAGTACAAACAGATGACAGTGTTATCTGCCCACTTAGAACAACTTACATAGGTGACTAACAGTTGTGCAAATGCATTACTGCACAACGAGGGAGCCGCACTTCCACTTACTTGGCTCAATTTCGAGATAAGCTGTGTGTTTTCTTTTAAGTGGGAATCAACTTGGTATCATAGCATAGTCTTAGCTGGTAGTAAATTGGAAAGGCTTTTGTGTGATTCTGTCCTATTATAGTAGTCTCTTTAATGTTGCCTGCCATGATTCCTCACTCTGAACAATCTTTGTATTTATTAAAGCTAAGGGGTAAACAGGCATTGCTTTACTGGGCTGGGAAATGGAAATATCTACACCTACCTACCTAAACACTCTGTGCCTGTGACAAAAATAGAGTAATTGTAATTAAAAAGGGGTTTTTGACAGATCTGTGTAAAGATGCCCGAAGATGAAAATGAAGCAGTAGAAATAAAGCTTGCATTCTAGTGTCTGTATTCAAGTTCTATTTAAGATGGTTTGCAAGACTTTAAGCACTCCAGTATTGTGAAAGAGTGTTGTTGGGATGCCTACATGCAGAGCTAATCTCTTCTTTTCTGACTGTTAAGAGTACAAACTTTATGACCTTTGCAACCTTATTTTGGGAGCTGCAGTACCTTAAAAGTATTAGTTTTAGAGGCAGTCCTTTCTGTTCATCACATAGCTACTGACTGGAAAAAAGCTACTTGGCTATTTTTTCCCACTCTTTAAGGGAATTCTGAAAAACAATGGAAAAGATGACCAAAACCCTCCAGATATTTAGGTCCCTTAAGAACAAAGATAACGTATGTGTTTGCCTGTTTCAGTTCAGCATAAGATCTAACTTTAGCTTAGTTTTGCTTTAAACTGCTACTTCTCCGATGCTTAGACTGACCAGGTGGAGTCCTTCCTGTGACTAAATCTTTGAAGGCTGTATTCAAATATGCAGCCTTGCTAAAGGCTTGGATAGGATGTAGTTCCAGCTTTTTTGGACATCAAGATTGTTCTGAGCAAGGTAATTACCTTGAAATTACTGCTAACATGTAAGATAGTGTCCATTTATTTGTGATGAATAGTCATAGAATCATAGAATGGTAAGGTTGGAAGGAGACCTCAAGGATCATCTAGTTCCAACCCCCTGCCATAGGCAGGGACACCTCCCACTAGTACAGGTTACTCAAGGCCTCATCCAACCTGGCCTTGAACACCTCCAGGGAGGGAGCAGCCACAACCTTCCTGGGCAACCTGTTCCAGTGCCTCACCACCCTCACTGTAAAGAACTTCCTCCTAACATCTAGTCTAAATAGTCCTCTATTGAATGATGTGAGAGGGCATAGTTTTTATCCAGGAAGTAAATGCTTATTGCTGTCACGTTTGTTTCCTTAGCTGTAATCACATGTCTCTGAAAACTCATAGGCAAAGCTGAACTGTGCTTGTCAAGGATGGGGAGGGAAGTAACGTGCTGAATGCATACAGGCATTTGATACGTAAAACTGATTCAGATCTGGGTCACCAGAATAGTAAGGTAGCCTTAAAGTGTTGTTGGCAAAGTCTAGCTGTTACTTGTTGGAAAGAAAGATTAGTAGACTTCATAGGTTGCTAGGGTAATGATTGGTTAAAGTGGCAATGTATTTGGGACTCTCCTGATCTTCATGATCTTACTCTATTCAGAATGCACATGTCAGAAAAACATTGGAAGTCCTTTTATAGTAAGATTACTCTTATAAAGATCACTTGATCTTATTAAACAGTTTTAATGTAATTGGAGAGCTGAAGATGACTTTGTATGCAAGTGTGTGGAATATTCAAAAGTAAGATATGTTATTAAGACTTCAGATTAATAATACCTATACATGACCCTAACTGGTGGGCATCCAGTGGCTGGGTGTCTGATGCTATTGATACTGTGATTTCTGTGTCCCACTGCTTCCTTTTGCAGGATTGCAGGGAGGACTTCTGATAAGTAAATTTAAAGCACTGCTTAGTGTGTTTCAGATTAATTGAGTCTAGGGGACTCTCTTCTGGAAGCTAACACTCCGATCAGGTGAATTTGAAATACAGCTCCTGAATTAAAGCTGCCCCTTAATCTATGTTTATCCTTTCCCCAGCCTTGTAGGAGATGGGGAGTAACAATGGTCTGGCTTTAGGTTTTGTGTTAACCTTCACCTGCTCCAACGTAGTAAACTTGCTTGCCTTGGCCTTGCTTCTTGTCCATTAACTAGCAGTGTGTGTATAGCTGCTCCTAGAGAGTAGCTGTAACACCTGTTAACTTTAAATGTACATACAATTCTGGTTTTTGGATGAGATTAACACTAGTTTCAGTCAGTTACAGTTGATACAAGCTTAACTCCCAGTGTATCAAATGTATTAATTGTGTAATTTTTGCTGTAAACTTAGATATGGATGCTGCACTTCCTACAGTTGTCTGTGGAAGAGTATGCTCGTCATGCTGTAGTGGAAGGGGTAATTAATTACTGTGAGATGATATTTTAAAAATATTAATATAGTTTAGTATTAAATATTCAGAACTCGTGGCACCCCGAACACCAAAATAATAATAGGTTCTTGCATCATTATGGAAACTATATACAGGTTATAATATAGGATCTAGAAGTAACTAGTGAATATATACATTAATTGAACTCTATTAAACTGGAAGAGAAGGCTTTGCAGTCAGTACACCGCTTGTGGCCAATACACCGCTTGCTCACCAGATGGACACAAGGAGCAACTTTCTGCTTATGGCAGAAGGCAATTAATAATTACAAGAGGCTTTTGGTATTTACTCACAAAAGGTATTATCTGACAGTACCCAAGGCTTGTGGCGGGGTTGCTATCGGTAGCCGTCAGAGGCTTTAGAGTTTCCCCAGGCCTCTGGGCACTGGAGAAAGGAGACAGACGATCTCTGACCTGTTCCTGGCTTTCTGGACGATCTGTGTCATCTCCAGGGCTTCCATCTGGGTAGAAGGCTTTCAGGTGCAGGCAGGATGTCTTGTGGTGTGCAGTCTGGGCTATGCAGGCTGAATGCGTGGAGGTATCAGAGCCTCAGCTCAGGATCAATGAGGCAGCAGGCACGGATGCAAGCAGACACACCTTGTAATGGCAAAACCTGCCCTGTGCTCCCTGCTCATCTGCCTTTATCCAGTACAGGCCGAGACTAATGGACACAGGATAGCCAATCAAATGGCAGTTAGCCAAGATTTGATCATATTGGGTGAAGCCATAGGCTTGCTTTACCCTTTTTTGGGCAGAACACAGCCTTGCACAAGGCAACCATGTGCACCTTGTTTACTGCAGTTGCTGGGCAGGCCACAGACCCCAGACTCAGTGGCTCCAGGTTCTTTGTCCTTTTTCCTGCTGTTGCTCTCCCCAAAAGAGAAGGAGGGAGAGCAGAAAAAAATGCCTGAGCAAGCCAGGATATGTACAAGCCTAATTTGGCCTGCTTAGGCCTACCACGACACATGCATGTGGAGTCAGGTAGTTCCTTGCCCTAAATTCCTACTATCCTCTGTTTTCCAAACCCTTTTCTAGTTTCCTGCTTGGCGTCATTATCTTTGCAACTGCAAGTCTACTAATGGATCTTGCATAGAGAGAAAATGCCATATTACCAGAGCAAATATCAGGTTTGGGTCTTGCTCCAGTGCTCAGCCTAAACACTGCATTAGGGTGTTGGCTGCACCAACACATTTGTCTAAGGAGCATAGTGTGAACAGGATCAGGGAGCTTCTCCATTTCTGCAGCAACATAAGTAATCTCTTGGCTATCATAGTTTTATCTTTTTGGCAACCATTGTAGGAAGTTTTTTTCCCTCTCATATCAGTACTTGCACTGAGGCATGTTGTGACTGGCAGGTGCAGTCATCCACCTTGAATGGCTCTCCTGCAGGAGACAGGGCTTGAACAGCCAGAGGAAGGGGAGAGAGGCTGGTGATAGCAGTATTGGGTGATAAAATGGGGATTGTGAAACTACTACCCCACCCTGCTCTGCAAGACACTTCAAGCTGAATTCCTGGATCTGATTAAGCATGCCCCCCAAAATGTCTGTAACCACAACTGAGAAGGCAGAAACACCCAGCAGTACTGAGGAAGGGTACAAGGATACCTCAAGCAGGGATTTCTGCCAAATGTATCACAAGTTTTGTTTAGCTTGAAAACCAGTGTCTGGAGACCTGCCAAAAGGCGAGATATTAGCACAGTAAAAGATGATAAATTAACTTTTATTTTTAGTCTGCATATTCTAAAAAAATCAGTAGCATTAAATATGCCACTTAATTTCAAATGAACTGGCTTTTTTTTATAGTTGAATCACCAATTGGAGCATTTACAGTCCATTGAAAGCTAATGGAATTTCAGTACTTAAATATTTTCTGGATAACCTCAGAACAGCTGAGGAGCTCTTACAGTTCATAGCTCAGTGAGATTGTTAATTAGGTTTGTGATAAAGGGAATTGCAGTGACTGCTTTCTTGTGGGTATATTACAGAGCCAAACATCTTAAAACCTCTAATTAATATTCTGATAAATGAAAATTGCTAAAATACTGTTGCGAAACCCTGTCCATTCATGCTTGCCTTTGATGACATCATAGTGAAGCCTTTAAGGTTGAATATTTGGATTTTCCTTGTAGAAATAGTTATCTGAAGGGTTTAACAAAGCTCCTCTGTCAAGCCATTGGGCTAAGGGTTTCTAGAATCTTGATTTAAAAGCTGAAGAATGGCTGCTTTCAGTGGCAGGATAACGATGAAAAGACATGTCCAAAGATACCAGCTGCACAGCAACAGAACAAGGACTGATCTCAGTGATTTTGAGTGTGAAGCTTTATTTCAGTTTTAAATCCCAAACTGAATTGGAGGAACTAGAAGCAATTCCAAATAAAACCTTGTGAATGGCCTAGGTTTTTATTACTGTAACAATAGTTGCTGGGAAACAGGTAGACATATTGATGTTTTCTTGTGTGTGGTGTGGTTTTTTTTTTTTTTTTTCCCCTCATGTATTTGTGTGGGTGGTAGCAAAATGGTTTCCTTTATTGTGAATCAACGTGCTTTTTTCCTCTTAATTGACTCTACAGCTAAGGAGTCTTAATGCAGGTGAAGTCAAAAGTGATGGGAAAGTGCAGTCCGGCTTGAAATACTTTTAGGTATGCAGTATTAGTCTCTGAATCTTGGTATTAGGTAAACCTAATGACCAATCTTGGTCATTAACACTGTTCTGAACAGCTTAACTGTTTAGGCCGAGGACAGGGTGGAGAAACAGTGCTAATGTTTGAGTTTCTAGTTTACAAAGCTGCTTTAAAAAAAAACAAAAACAACAAAACAAACAACAACCTTTAAGTGCTCAGTTAAGGGACCATCTGAAAATGACAGAACATTGTTCAGGTTTCTTTGCAGCAGGAGGCCTTAGTTAACTTGGTGAAGTTATGAACTGAACAGATAAGAGTAGGCTGAAATAGTTCATGAGCTTAGGTTTATATTTCTTATATTGAAGGTGGGATGGTTTGAGTAGTCCTGAAATCTTGTACTTGGCCACAGAAGTCAAAATAAAACCAACTTTTTTGTAACTATGGTGGTTTGATTTGTAGATCTTTCTGTACTTCATGTGGCAGCTTGTCTACTGGTATAACCTTCATTTCTTGGTCTGAAGAGCATCTTTTTCACTAGCACCACAAAACTCCTATTGTGCATATGTGTTTGTGTAACCTAATATAAAACTAGTCTGGAGTTATTGAGTCAGTGGTTTAATCCTTATCTTTTAAAGCAGATGAAGCAGGTAATTTTAATTTCTTTAAAGATGGAAGACTGCCTGGAAAAGTTCATGCTCAGATCCAGGCTCAGTCTAGCACTTTATTTCAAAGCAGGATGAATTGCAGCCAGAAGAAACCCCCCAAATCTTCATGAGGCTGGGAGTGTTTCTTATGCGCTTACTAAAATGTCAACTTGGTGTCATTTAAACCTGAAGGTAAAATGATGGATGGAAATTAAACAGAGTGACTGCTTGTTATGAGATATTTTTATTAATATCTCTGAATATTAATTTTTTATATTAATATTTGAAAATTCGGGGGAAAATCCCTCAGATTCTTTGGATTTTCGGTCGACACGAAATATTGGCACANATTGACTGGATTGCCTCTCTTCCTGTTAGGGGTGGGTAAACTTTGTTTGGGTACAGTTTACTTTGCACCAAGTAAAGAGCAATATGGGAAGAGCAGGGAATACTTATCCAGAAAAGTAAAATTCTGAGTTGTTTCTTCAAAGTGGACTCCTAAGCAGATGTGTTAAGACTTGTGGCCTGAATTTTTACATTACCTTAAACTGAAGGGAATTTAATTATATTTTTAAAAGCAGCTGCAGTCATTGCAGGTTTTCCTGGATGCTGGTACTTTTTTGAGTGGTGGTTGTATTTCCCAAGACTTCCTTTCCTATAAGGAACAGATGACTTAATGTCAGTGTCTTGACTGCCTCAAGGGTGCATAATCTGCAAAATGAAATGAAAAATTAACCTTGCCTACTCAGATGACTGAAGAGAAACACTTGTGGTGATTTTTTTTTTTTTTACTCAAGTTTTTGTTTTTTTTAAGCTCAAGGAACTGTTAAGTGTGATCCTTGAACCATGGGATGTAAACTGTTCTTGGGACGCAGAGGTGGAAATGCCAGTAAACAAAACAGCTGGCTCCAATGTTTTATTAGAGCATTTCTATCAAGATCTCACCATGCCTCTTTCTGAAACAGTAATGAGCTATTAGCCTGTTCTGTAAGCAGTGGTACTTCTGCACTGATATTGCCAGTATCAGTCCTGTACCACACTACTTCTGCATTGCCTTGTTCTGTCTGCCTGGCTACTCTGGTGCTGGAGGGGATGATGCTTGCTCTGTTGCCACCAAAGATGCTTTGTGTGAAGCTTTTGCGGCTTCACTAGAGACATACAATGTGGGGTTGTGTTGTGAGCAGACTCTGGCATTCAGAGGGATGGTGTAGTGTTGATACTCTAAAAGACTCAAGTGGCACTTGTAACAGATCTGCAAGGTACATCAGCTACCTTTGCTGTTAAGAGCTGGGGTAACTTTAGATGCAGTCTAACTGTAAATTAGTGTGCTGTTGGACAGGATTTATTTAATATTATACTTTGGTTACAAGTCAGGTGATGCTGAAAGCTGACCTTGCAGTTTTACCAGTCAGTGTTGAGGTAGGATGGATGAGGAAGGATTCAAGTATTCTATTTACCTCTATGATGAGCTTGTGTTTGAAGCAAGCTGGTCAGTATTTTCCCGAAAAGGCAGCTGTTCTTTTCATTTGACCAGGTAAAGATAATGTATTGGTGTTGACAGCAGCGAGAAAGTTGTTGTATTCCCTTTTGACTATTAGTGAACACTTTCATTGCAGTTGCATAGCACAGTGGATTTAAGGCAGCTTAACAGGCAACAGCACCAAGATTGTGTTGCTAGAAAACGTTCAACTTGAAAGATTTGTTAGCTAACATAGCAGTAACAACAAACTTAGGATGCTTGTTAAAGGAATACTTACAGGTTTAAACCAGTCACAATTACACTAAACAGTTGCTGAGAGTTACTTAGCTTCTCCAGAAAGCAGCTTATATACTGCTGTCAAAGCCAGGCTACTCTTGAACTAGGACACAATTTTCTCTGGAACTTGGTTAAGATCAAGCTGTGTTATTAGTGGAACATGGTAAAGTCCCCAAGCTATCTTACTGTGTAGACAGTCTGTAGATCTTATGCCTTGGATATCTGTCCAAGTAAACTGAATTTTAGCTTACCTGTAGAAAATATGACCCATAGGCAGAGAAAGCTCCAACTTCTGGAGCTCAGATACTACCTATTGTTTTCTCCCAATTATTCTACATTCCCCTGGCAGGAAGCTTTATTCTCTTTCTCTTGTCCCCTGTTGCCTCTTTAATAACTAAAAACTAAAAGTCAAGCTTGCAGTCCTGGTTTGCAGTATCTGGGCTAATGGCTCAATTTAGCATCCCCAACAGAAGTGGTTGTGCTGTACAGGAAGAATCTCGGAGAAGCAGGAGTTATCCAGAAATGGTGTGTGTGATGAGGGAGCTGGTGTGTAGCAATGTAGAAGAGTACCAGAGGGAAAATATCTCTTTGCTTACCAGTGTTTGTCTGAGAGGGGAAAACCCAACCAAACAAACAAAACCTGCCACAGAAAAACCCCCCAGCATTTAATTACTTTCTGTTACTGTGCTAAGTGTGTGTAGCAAACAAGTGTGAGTAAAATGCTCTGTGAAAATAGTACTACCCAGAAGCTTAAAAAATGCTGTCCTGGGGGCACTTAATTGTTGGCACATTTGTTCTTGTATGGAGTAGTCCAAACTTTGATTTGTTGCTTTTGAGAACATAAATAATAAGGGGGGAAAATCTTCATCAGTGTACCCCAGGGCAGGTTTCTCAGACTGGTCAAGCAATGACCAATCTCAAAGCACATAAACTAAATTGCTTGATGCACTGCTTTAAGGGAGAGCTTTGGTCAGAACAACATGAAAGCTGTTTTCAGGCTAAATAATCCAATGTTCTGTTTGTAATTTGATAATCCCTTAGTCTCCAGTTAATTTTGTTTAGGGCAGCTAGTTCTCCTGAAGTTTTCTCCAATATTATAGTACACTATAACTTCTGTTGGATGGAAATACAAGGTGTACAGTAGAACTTGATGGTGTGGTCTGGCAGTTCCAGTGTCTCTTCAGTAGTGCCATCCAGGCAAATGTGTACTGGGCCTATCAGACCTGTGCTTCTGCAATAAGAGGTGCTGCTACAGTATAACCATCTTCCGTAGTGGTGTTTCCTGGATGGTCTGCTGTTCTCCTTACAGCACACAGACAGATGATGAATAGCTAGAGACCTTAGTTGTCATTGATGGTGAGGACTGTTGGTGTGGAGTCTCCTTTTTTAGAGACTTTCAAAACCCACCTGGATGCATTACTGTGCAATTTCTAGGGGATGCTGCTGTAGCAGAGGGGTTGGACTTGATCTCTAAAGATCCCTTCCAACCTCTAAGGTTCTGTGATTTTGTGACTCAAGTGTCACTATCCTAGAACCACCCTTAAATAGACAGTGTCTGAAATACAGGTGCTTGTTTTTCGTCTGTGTAGGAAGTGACTTGTGACACTTTGTTACTTCTGCTTTTGTCCCCAGTATGTTCTTAGAGCTGCTGCTCTGAGCTAATTGGGGTGTACCAGCTAATGCTTGTTTGTCACAATTACTGTATCTAGTTACTCTTTAAAATAACTGTTATATTCTAAAGATGTCTCTGACAATTACTCTGATAAGGCACAAAGGCTTGTTAACTAGTGTGTGTTTATTGAAGCTTACTCTTAGGCTTTGTAACATCAGGAGAAGAATAGGAACTGATGATTTTGCCCTTTTTCCAAAAGCAAATTACATTTGCAGCATCAAAAGGCAAAAAGAGTATACAAGAGTCTTATGACATGTCATTTGGAAGCTTTTACTCTGTTCCTGATAGCACTTCCTTTGTATCTCTGTGGTTTTCTTAGCCTATATAGAGGAGAGCTCAAACGTTGTCTTTCTAGCTATAGGCAGATCTAAGGTATAGTGCTACTTCCAGGTTCAATCTGTGCTGCATTGACATTAGAGAAATGTTTTAGTAATGTTTAAAGCCCAAGAAAAATAAAACCCTTTTAATTTCATGGGTTTTTTTGAGTGTAGGGTTTGTTTTTTTTCTTTCCTTTGGAAACTGCTCTAGATAGTAGTCATGTAGGATGGGTTTATAAATAAGAACAGCTTGTTCAGCTAGCAGCTGCTAGCTAAAGCTTTGGTACTTTTATTAATGGGCCTGTTGTCACAAATAGAAGGTGTTTGTTCTAATACCTCATTGCTACTTATACTTTAGATATCAGTGACTTAGTTTGCTTGCCAGTGCCTTGAAATGGCCTATTCTTCAGGCTGGCTGTGTGGAGTTTTAATGTGCTCTTTCAGGACTAGCAAGGTGCTTTACCTGCACGCTACTGTGATGCTACAACTGTCATGGATGCTGACTATTGCTTGTCTCTGCAGATTTAATTGGTTGCCCAGCATTTCATCTGTGGCAGGACAATGGCTGCCAGCAAGAGCAAAAACCAGAGCTCCTTGGCTCTCCATAAAGTAATTATGGTTGGCAGTGGAGGTGTGGGCAAGTCTGCACTCACTCTTCAGTTTATGTATGATGAGGTAAGTAGCTTCACTAAAGCACCAGTAGATACAGCTTACTAAAGTATTTTAGTGGGGCAGGGGAACTAAGTGTAAGTAGCAAAAGAACTAATGACCTGACTGGCAGGAGAAGAATGTAGGATTCTGGAAAGAGTGCCCTCTGGACACATATTTGGCTAGGGGTGACAAAATTAGCACTTTTTAGTGAAAGAACAGTCTTCAAAAAACATGTATAAGGTGCATGTTTGGTGCTTATCTGAGTGTACAGAGGCTGTTATCATTTGGCATTGAACTTAAATTTTGTTGCATTTTCTTTTAGGCCAGTTAAGATTGAAGTCAGAAGTATGTCTTCTAGCTGAATGATGGAAGTAGGCATGTTCACATCATTAATTCTTCTGTAGTGGTATACAGAAAGTTAGATCTAGACTAGTATGTGAAGGGAAATTAATTTTTGGATTACAGGACCGGGTATTTCTCTGTAGGCTGTCCACATGTGCTATAGTAATGTGTAATGAAGACCAGCCAGCCTAATCAGGCTCATGACATGTTTTGTTGTACTTTGAGGCTGAGAGAAAGGATGCGTAAAGATAAGGATTCTGTTGGATATGTGCTGCCAGCACAACTGGTAGTGGTTTTGTGACTGAATGTCAAGTGGACTAAAAGTGGGTAATTACAGAGCAGGTTCTGATGTTCAGCACCTGGATGCTGTCATATGTTGAAACTTCAGGTGCCTATACATGAAGTACACTCAGATGCTTTTTGTTGAAGTGGGAAATCTAGATAACTGACTGATAGCTGGTAGTTTATACTGTGTCTTCATCTCAAACTTTGCTGAAATGGAAGTGTTTCATGCGGCAAGACAATTTATCTTGACTAGGAGACTGGCATTTTGATGTCTGAAGTGCTTACATAATTTCTTTTTATAATAAAACTAACAAGCTATGGAACTTTAGCAACTAACTGAATTATGTGAAGATTTTGGGGATTTGAAACATCACTGAAATGAGAGAATGGGTATGGGAAAATAGAGGGACTGTTTGACAGTAATTCTAAACACTAATCCCTTATCTTCAGTTTGTAGAAGACTATGAACCTACCAAGGCTGACAGCTACAGAAAGAAAGTAGTTCTGGATGGCGAAGAAGTTCAGATAGACATTCTGGACACAGCAGGACAGGAGGATTATGCAGCTATCAGAGACAACTATTTCCGCAGTGGGGAAGGGTTTCTTCTAGTCTTTTCAATAACAGAGCATGAATCCTTCACAGCAACTGCAGAGTTTCGGTAAGTAGTTTCTCTCCCAAGCAGGGAGAAATATATTTTCAATGTTGCTTTGACAACTCTTCTTTAAAAGCTACAGCTCTCTATCCTCTGTTAATATTTAGTCAATAGAAGTGGTAACCCAACTCTATTGCTCTCAGTAACTGATGACTTAAACACCACTATCCAGCCTCTGTCTCTAGTTGTCTTCACACCAGCAACTTATGAGTACATAATGCCAGTAGCAGATTCTTGGACTCCTAAAACATCCATATTCAAGCCAATTTCCAGTCTTTATGGATGTGAAGTTTAATTATCTTAGAGCAGTACTTCTGGAATTAAGTCTGTGTTTTGGCCATGTTTCAGAAACTGTGTTGCTTACTGCTAGAAGCAGGTGCTCTAAGGAAAGGAAGGATTAGCCTCTGCTCTCAGGTATGGATTGATGCCAAACAAGGGTTGGCAGCCAAGACGTACTATTGTAGGTAGATGTATTCCTAGAAAGATGCACAGTAGTAGTAGTAAATGCTTCCATTTTTGTTCTTGGGATTAGCAGTTCTAGTGTAAAAATCAGCACCAGACTGAGCACAGAAACTGCTTATGTGGCATAAAAGAAAAACAAGGTTTAAACCATTGTTCTGCTCTCGTAGCTTATGTAGCCAGGTTTTTCAGTCTAAGTGTTCTAACTCTGATTTGTTAATAGATGTTGCATCAGTTGTAGAAGGTAATCCAGAAATTACTTGGTACAGATATACAACTCGAAGCAAAAACTTGCCGAAGAATAAGGGAAGTGTTAGGAGTTCCTTACATTTGCTTGAATAAAATCTTTTCATCAGTCTGCCTTATGGTCTCTTTGCTTTGGTGGTACAAAGTCAACAGATACTAATTGGTACTGCAAGTGCTGATGCTAAGGTAGATGCATTTCTAAGATTTTCTTAAAGCTATGGCAAACCCTGCACCCTAGGACTTTGGTAAAGATTCATAATGTATTATGCCATTCCAACACCAGTAGGAGACAATATATTCTTAAGTATAAAATACTGTTCCTTTTGTTACCTAATGCTTCTGTGACTTTGCTTGACTTCAGAAGACTTAACAGTCATAGGGCACATAAGCAGAGCTGTTCTGCTCACTTGCTCTAACTGAAGAGCTGAAAGGAGATGATTGAGATGTTGTAGGACTGCAAAACTAAGTATTCAGATGTCCTAGTACAAGATGGAGGAAAAAGTCCAATACCATACCCAGCTTGGGTTTTCACTTGTGTGCTTAAGTAAAATGTAAAGTTAAACTGAAGAGTTAAGGTTTTGGATGAAAAGGAGTAGGAGTGTTTGTCTTGGTAGTTTGGGGGTTTTTGTCAGTCTTCTGTAACTACTAAACTCTGTATTGGTTCAAGGTTCCAGAACAAAGCAATGAAAAGGCAATGCTAACCCTCAAGATGAGGACCTAAAAATGTTGACTTGAAGAATCCTCTTCTTTTCAATGGTGCAGACATAGTGAAAAAGTTAAATGGAATGTTAATTGGTCTGACATCGAAGAACCAGATCATTGGAAAAATCTTCTCTAGGAAGGAAAGGCGAGTGGGTAGTATGAGTCGCCAGCATCAGAGGCTAAACTGCAGATTGATATTATTGATCCTCTTAACTTCCAGGACTCTTAAATTATGAAAAGTTAAACACTGAATTATGGGCTTATCTTTAAATCCTAACTCCTGCTGATGCTATGCAGCCAGTGTTTTCTTTCGGTGCCTCTGTAATACGAAAATGTGTGATGGTACAGTTGAATGCAGTAGCAGATTGTCTTCAGCATTAACACTATTTTAGATTTTCATGCTCTGCATATATTCACTTATTTTGTGGATGGAAGGTGCAGACATCTGAAGTAGTGTGGTAACTCAGTGGGATAAGGCAATGTAGCATCATGCTTATGCCTAGTTTGGCTCTTATAACAAAATAAAGCAACTAAACTACTGTAGACTGGTTCAGTTCTTCTGGCACCATAATGGACAGAAACATGTATCAGTCTGGTTTCAAATGTTTTACTCCAGTAATAGCATAGACTGAGACCAGTATGCAGCAGCATTCTCTTTCCTTTCCTGAAGGCTGATAGGTCCTTTTAGAATGACAGAGGATAGCTAGGTTAATGCCAATGGTTCAAAAATTTTGCTGGAGTTTATGAAAGAGGACAGTTGTTAGCATTTCAGTTCAGCATTATTTAGTAAGCCTTCCCTTTGTGTAAAGTTTAGGTAGCTGTTAAGAATGATGTCTAACAGCTACTTACTATGGTACCTTGATCTTGCCCAGACCAATGTTGAGATGTGATGTAGACTGGAAATTGAAGATGGTGACTGAATACTAAGGTGGAACTCGGCAGGTGAAACTAGATGACTTTTAAGGTCCCTTCCAAACCATTTTATGATTCTGTGATAAGCCTGGCACAGGCTTATATCTTATAAGAATCTGAATTCTTATTCAGATGTGAATTCCTATTGCTAGTTGCTTTTCTGCTATAGAGGTCTTATTAGACACTGGTTACAAAACTTACTAAATGATAAAACTGTCATCATGGAAGTGTGAGGTTTTTATTGAAGTCCATAGCATTATTATGTTAAACTTGGAATAATTTTAAGATGGGTATTGAACTGATGGGAAATAAACTGTTGTAAACTTTAGTGTGCAGACCACTTGATCCACTTTTCATAAGGGGGTGTGTGTGATGCTACAACATGTTTTTTATTTATATTTAATTTTTATTCCTGAAATATCTCATGCATTAGGGAACAGATCCTGCGTGTGAAGGCTGAAGAAGATAAAATCCCTTTACTGGTAGTGGGAAACAAATCTGACTTGGAAGAGCGCAGACAAGTGCCTGTAGAAGAAGCTAGAAGTAAGGCAGAGGAGTGGGGTGTGCAGTATGTAGAAACTTCTGCCAAGACCAGAGCGAATGTAGATAAGGTAAGACAAACAACATATGCACAGTTACATTGTTACTGCTGGTTCAACTGAGTTACTCTTGCTGGGATGAAAGCAAATCAGCAGTTTGGCTTATGAAAGCATGATTACAATAAATGGATGAACTTACTGGAATGTGTGTACTTAAGCAAATGCCTATTTTAAAGAAGCCAGAGACCGTACTAACTGATGCTGCTGTCTTCTTTTAACTGTTCATACCTGAACCAGTAACTTTCCAGTAGTACTTTGGGTATATGGGTTTAAGAATTCTCTGAAGTATGTTGTTCTGTTCACAGACTGTCCTATCATTATTAACAGCAATACACGGCAAACAGTAGACACTTAAAATTGTTCCCTCTTCCATACAATGCTGCGTATGATGTGACTAACGTTAAAGATTCCATTGTTTTCTGTCAAGACTATTTTGATTTGTGATCAAACTCTTCTTGCTGGCTGTCTTGTTTTGACTTGTCCATGCTGGTCTGGGACAGTCATTCTCTGCATGCTTCTGCCACTGGCTTTCTGCATGACCGGTGGTGGTGGTGATGGGCTATACTGGAAGAGAGACTAGTTATGACTATGGAGTGCTTTGGCCAATAGAAGGGAAAAATTGGTTTTGAGCTTCCCCTTCATTCTGTGTGGAGTGAGGATTTCTTGAAGAGGGTAACTTTAAACTTCAATACAGAAGTTACTTTGAATGATCTGTGTTTGTAATCTGCATTTATTTAATGGTCAGAAATTGTAAGCTGTTTTTTCTCTTTGGTCAAAGGACTTTTTCAGCTAGCTGTACCCTAAAGTTCTAGACAGATCCCCATTCTTATGTAGTAAACCAGTATGGACTAGGAAATGTTGTTGGTGCATATGCTACCTAGTAAGAGCTCTTTCTCTCATTATTGGTTGAAACTGTAAATGAAACTCTTGAATGGAGACTTTTGGTTATAAATGGCATGGCATAACTTAAATGTGGCAAAGAACAATTCTGACTTATAGAATGTTTCTAGTAAGTCACTCAGATGCATAAATTGTGGAGTTAAGACTTCCTTTTGCCTATCAGCATCTTCTGTAACTAGCAAATGCCTAGCTTGTTTTGTACTTAGACTAGCTTTCTGGTCATTTGGGGGTTAGCAGCAGTGTAGATGTTTGGGGTGTACCAGCATGGTGTTCTAGACTTAATCACATAGATGTTGTCTAGCTGTCTCGTGCCATATTGATTATTCTGTATATAAGCACTCTCGTGTATGTTAAGACAAGTTATTTGCTGTTACGATGATTGTGCACTGAAGGCATAGTAAAATACCAAAAATTTCCAAGAGGGTTTTGTGTGAATCTGTTCCACTTCTAATCAGTAGTATGGCCTCGTTTCCAAGTATAAGACTTGTGTATTTCTCCATTTAAAAACAAACCCTAACTCTACAACATGACACTAAATACTTGTCCAGAGAGCCTAAAAATAATTTTTCGTAATAACATTCTACAATAAAATAGGTATTGCATCTTAAGTGGCAGCACCTAGCCATCACATATACAGGGATAAGAAAACACCAGAGTAATGACTTCTTTCTGAATCATTCTTATAGGCTAAGAATTTTTTGTGCTTGACACTGTCACTTGAATGCTGTGGATTTTTAATTATAAAGTAGGCAGAATGCTATTGAGCAAAATGGGCTTCTAACTACATGAAAAGGACTGGAGTAAATGCTTTGCATGGTTAACAAGAGTGATTTGCCTGGAAATGTTTCTTAGGCGGAGATAAATGTTCTCATGAACTTTGAATGCTACTTTTGCGGAAAACCGATTCAATAAAAAGCTCTTAAGACAGGGCTATTGATAGCCAGGTAAGATCGTCCTACTCCTTGGCCTTGCCTGACATGCTACGTAATTCTAATGTTGAGTTTGTCACTGAAATGAAATGCCTAGACTTGTGTCTGCTGAATGAGATACAGTGTGGTGCTATGTTTTTATTTGCTGCTGAATACAGTAGTTACCTGCTTTCTGGTGGTGGATCTTGTTTAATTAATCATTAATTTTCTTCCTTCCTAGGTATTCTTTGATTTAATGAGAGAAATCAGAGCAAAGAAAATGTCAGAAAACAAAGACAAGAATGGGAAGAAAAGTGGCAAGAACAAGAAAAGCTTTAAAGAAAGATGTTGCTTACTGTGATGCTTGGGAACTGTAAATACTGATCTACAGGTGGCATGGATAAGATACCACTAAGGATATAGGGCTGGATTCATGAAAGGAAGTCTGTATTGACTCCCTTATCTTTTGCTTTGCATATCACACCTTCAAAATGTGAAAAGAACTTTGAAACGATTTCTGGTATCCAACAAAACCTATGCCTACTTAAATGGAAATGGGCTCTGTCTTCCCAGTGTCTTTCAAAACTAGAAACACTTTCAGAACTACAGTCTTTTTGCTTGGTCATACAAAGTACCTTTTGTATTAACTTCTTAATACACTCAGATGTTTCTCTGAATATGTTTCTCTTGAACCTCTACTAGCCTTAAACAAGCATAGCTGTTCAGGTTCAAACTTTTTTTTTCTCCCACTGTTACTACCCTCCTTGATGTTGCAAACTTCAGAAAAGCTAGATGACATCTGGTAAAGTGCTTGACTATCCATCTTCTGTTAGTTGTCACTGATACTTCTTACTCTGAAATCTGCTGGCTTCCTTCCCATACTCCATGTAAGAATTAACAACTGACACTTGAGAGTCAACTTGGAACAAACCTTCTTCCATGTCCTATTTAGTCAATACACTATTCATGAATCGAGCCTGTGGACGCAATTCAGACTTTTTAGGCAATGCAGAAATTGATACTTCAATATTGGCTAGATGCAATCCCCATTATCCTGTCTTCTCACCCTTAAATTAGTGATATGGAGTGAGAAAATGACTAAGTTTTTCTTCAGAAGGAATAATCTTGTTGCCATCCCTTTCGAAATGATGATTTCTTCCATATACTGTGGCTAGATTCAGTCACACTCACTGTACATCAAAATATTCCATCAGTTTTGTTTATATTGGAGTATTTGTGATCATGTTGGAAAGCAGGAGCATCTGCATCTGTCTCTTGCTTTGCTGAAGACGAAAACTTTTGAGAGGATGGGTCACATCATACAATCATGACTTGGAATAAGTGAGGCATACCTGCTACCTCTCAATGATTAGCTGGCTAGTGAGTTGTATGGTGTTAAGTTAAGCAGTTGTTACATCTGTTACTGTTAATTTTATATGCACTTTTTCCAATGCACAATGACCTAGCACATGGAGTTGTTGAGTTTTACGCAGTTATGCAATGGGGGAGTCATGTACTGATCAACAAAACGCAGCCCAGAAATGGAAAAGTCAGTATTTAGCAGGTCCTCTTGTAAGCTGGTTGAACTGAGCTGTGTGATGCAGTTGCCAAAATCCACTTCTGTCACTGTTTTGTAAAGTAACTCTCTTCTGATTGTGGAGTCTCTCAGTGAGTTGTGGCTATCTTCCGTTTTGAAGGAATAGAGACACAGAGTAATAACTGTAACTGGCTTGACTGGATGCTTAAAAACAAAACTTACGTGGTGGAAGGGGTGTGTCATGTGGTTGTTCAACGAAGCAACTGCAGCACTAAATTAACAAATAGAGGTGGCTCTTGGAGTAGTGAATACTGTTCAGTACTTAGTGTTGTAATTTTTGGCTAAAAAAAAAAATAACCCACATTTAACATGTAGTAGATCACACTTGTGTATTCCACCTCTAGACTTTAGAAAAAAGATGTGTTGGATATCAGAATATCTGTTGGCCTGAGGTTTTATAGGGGCTTATCACAAACTCATTGTCTTCCATAAGTAGCTCAACTTGTCAGGCAACTCATTGGACTGAGGAAGCTGTACTAAATAAAAGGTGCTGTAATCTTTGTTCTTGTCAAGTTAAATTCCTTCTTTGTTAATCTCTTGTATGCACAGAAAATGTTTTAAGCAATTCTGGAAAAGCTTCTCTGAACGGTGTAAGTAATTAGTATTGCAAATCCAGCTTGCCAGGACAGTTTTGAAGTGAAGGCTGGGAGCATTCTGGCTGATGGAATTTGGCCCTTGACTTCTATCACTTATGTCTAAAGCCTGAGCACCTAATGGGACACTCAGAGCTGTTACCCTTCTAACAAGTTTCCCCTTGAATTTCCATGGATAAAGCCCATTTTCTGAGTGCATATTGTGTATACCACGAATGAATGTTTATGGAGGAAGGTACCTCACTTTAGGTTTGGGTTTAGTTGAGACCTAAAGGCCAAGTCCTTAATTAACCTAAAGGATAAACAACATTGAATTCACATTACAGGCTTATCCAAGTCAAGCTACTCTGAGGTGAATTGTAAAATGTCTTAAAACTGAATAATCTTTCCTTGCTATATGAATAATGAACTCATCAAAGCTCACAATGAGCAGCTCAGCTGTATTGGCTCAAGACTTGCATGTGTTGATCTTTGATCTGTTAAAGTACCTGACAGTGTTTGATAGATGAATTTCTACTCAGAAGAGTGAGTCTGTTACTGGTATTCTCACAGTCCATGTGCTCTCCTCACTCAGGTTATTTAACTGATAAAACTTCACTGCTGAGGGGGACTTACTTGGAAGAAGCTTTTCAGTATTCTCCTTCTGTACTTGTGACAAACTTCAGTTTAACTTTCTAGTCATAGCTTAAAATATGGGTACTTTGTAACAGTGGGCAACACACATTCTAATTTGTACCAGGAAGGCAATAGAACTCCCCGGACGAGAATCCTGTTGCCTCCACTTCATATGGTAGAAGTGCCTGAAAGCATGCCCTTCAAATAGAGGCAGTGTGATTTGAGGGTCCTTGAGTGACATCCAGGTGTGCTTCCCTGGATAGCAATGGACATCAACATTAGATGGGTTGACTAGAGTAAATACAAAATGGTGCAGAGAAATCCTTCCTTTGGACTTGGGGGCTTCCTGTGAGCAGAATAAATGGAGCTTTTGCTTCTTATCTAGATGAATACTTGCAGATCAGCCATGTAAGCAAGGATGAATTCAGCAAGAGAGTGGTGGTGTGCATGGCTGCATGCTAGCCCTGCTGTGTAGCTGAGGCAGCTAAAGACCGAATTCAAGCTGATAGACTCTAGCAGCCACTGCATGTTATGTAATTAAGGAGTAAGACTTCAATCAGAATAATGTGCTCTTAAATCTTTCTGGAGCATGGCTGTAGGCAAGTAACTGGATATTTGAAGCTGGAGGTCATGCAAGATTTGACTATGTACTTGCACTTAAGCATTCAAATGTTGTTATTGTGTAATGGCTTGAAGTCAGTGAGCTGTTTACTGCTATATGCAATGTTCTGTATGTGACTTAGCCTTGGGTATGTATTCCAGGGCTCCAGTCTTCCTTCTGGTTTGAGCAAACACCTATGAGGAAAACCTCCATTGTAACAGGGCAAAGTTATATAAAAAAACAGGTTAAACTCCAGGAGTACGAAGGCAGACTTGACTCCTGTTTATCTCTCCAGATAAGTGCACAGATGCAATGTGAAGTGCATCTCCAATGACTTGTGCCATATGTGTTCTGTATATACTAATGCACCTCTGTTGCAATTTCTAAGTGAACACTTGCCTTCATGAAGAGAGATGTATGCATACATTTACTGGGCATTAAACTTCAGTAAGGTGCTAATAGCCATCTGAAGTTCCAGTTGAATCTTACCTGACTAATATAATGCTTAAGGATACTTTAGGTCTAAGGCATAAAGATGCATTTCCCCCCCACTCCCTTACATTCCAGATTGCATCTAAGTGCTCACCAATATTTGGTTTGTTTTACAAAGTGTTAACCCAGTGGTTAGGGCTGAGAGGCCTATCAATTACTGTTCAGAAAGGATACTGTTTATCAATTCAACTCAGAGCCTGAGTAGACAGAAGCTTTCTTCAATTGCTGTAAGCATATGTTGCTGTGTTCACCTCCTGCTGACTTTATAGTTAAGAGAAGGAGGGAAGGGGAACAAAGAAGCTATGATTTTTTCACTGTAATCTCCACACTTCATGGGAATGGCAGGTGTTCTTCTTGGGAGGGGAAGGTGTTATCTCTAACACCAAGAAAAAGGTCTAATGTAGAGGAAATGATTGCAAGATATAATAAAACTGCCTCTAAACCATGTATGCTATACTATACAATGTAATTTTTTTTCTTCCATAGCTTTAGAGCTTTGTCTCTAACTTGCACACAATTTTAACGTCTATAAACTGGTCACTTTTCATTATCATGCTAATACAACTGATTTGTATTATTATTGATAATAAAAAGAAAAACAGGCCTAATGTTTGTTTGTTACTGATTTTTGCAACATTCTAGAAGCATATCTAATCCCTAAATTCTTGAACCAGACAACTGCTGAATTTCAGTGTCTAGAACTAACCTTTATATCAAATATCTAACACGATTGTATTACATACTGTGGGAGACGAGGAGGTGACTAAGGCCCCAGCGTCAGTTTTCTGAATGTGGTCTGCATATGCTTCACATCTGAACTGTTAGAGTAGTTTGATTAGTTCATAGTTTTCCACAACCTAATTGGCTTAGAGAGCTTGTATCAGCTGGGTTAATGATAGCGATGCTTTCTTCAGTTGCTCTTGTGGCTCAGATGACAAAATAAGCAACATTGTGTGGAAATACTGATGCTCAGTCTGGCAGACTCCATTCTCTGCACTGGTTTGCAATGAGCAAACTGCAGCAGAGAGACTAAGGTGCTTGTGAGACAGGATGGTTTAGGACAGACTTGCTACACCGTTGCGCCATTTAATTTGGAGTGGCATGGAACTGAGATTCACAGTAAACTCTAGGTGCAGCTTCTGCTGCCACTGCTGTACAAGTTGGAAGCAGAACATCTCCTATCTGCCAACTTCTGGCCAAGGATTAGAGCAACTTGTTTGTGTGGTGTTTGCCTTGTGTTTCAGAATGCTGTGGTGGTTTATGTACCTTTCCTTTCTATGAAGTAATTAAAAAAAAATAATTTAAAAAAAAATCTACAGCAGTGAAAGGGAGGAAAAACATTGTGCAGGAGGCAAGAGAGGGTTTTGACCACAGCTGTATTACATAGCTGTACCCAAAGCCCAAACTGGTACTGTTTATTTCAGGTATTCTGTAATGCTTGCAAAGAACAGATCTTCATAAGTTGTAGGAGGATGAAACTGCGGAATGATTGCGTGTATGTGGCTTAGCTGGGCCTTTTTTGCTTGTTTGTGTTCTGCCTTAACTAGAGCATTAACTGGTGTGGTTCTCTGTGGCAAGTGCTCTGAGAATTTCTAGGATGGTACCAGCACCTCTCTTTGAGAACTGTTGGCTCCATCTTGTGGCTTTAAGAGTTAGATGCTCTACCATGGAGAGGGCCTGTCAGCAAGCTCAGACGAGCATACAAGTAGCTGCTATTAATCTTCTACTTGAATTACATGTAGACACCCACACTAACTAGATTCTTTTCTCGTTCTGCTGTATGATTCTTACATGCAATAGGAGACCTCGTTCTAAATTAAAATTTTCCTTTTGTGTGCAAATGCTAATGTTAATTCTTGCCTAAACTTTTGAGTGTGCAACAGAACACTTTCAGTTTCTCACAAGGATGGTGGCTTTACAATTTCTATGACATTAAACCAGTTTGCATTGCAAGTGTAAGTTTGTTCTGCTTACTGAGCACTTATTTGCATGCTAGAAAGAGTATTGTTCTATGGAACTGTGCAGTACTTCACAAAGCGTATTGTTTCTAAGGTTTACTAAAGATTCTGGGTTTTCTTTGAAATATCTACTCTTAATTGGGGGGGGAGGGGTGTAGAATATTCTATTTAAAATATTTTTTTTTTCCCTCTCCTTTTCCTGCTCCTCTGTCTCTTCTCCCCCCAGACTAGCCTGTCTGTGGGAATAGATCTACTAGCAAATGGTCTCTTAAGCCTTGTAACTTCTAAGGGAGCTGGAGGTAAAATCCGAAGGTGAGACTGGGGCCATATGCTCTGCACTTCCCTTCCTGATAAAGTTGATTAATCTCCAGAGTTTACAGTAAGTTTCCCTCAATGAGCTTTGTTATATGGCTTTGAGGCAGAATCATGTTTTTGATATAATCAGAGTTTGTTTTTAAAGTCTAGTGTTTGGGGTATTGAAGGCTTTATTCATCTTGGCTTCATAGGCCAAATACCAGAATTCAAGGACAAACTTGTGCATACATGTAGCATTTAGAGACAAGGAAAGTTTACTCCCTACTGTTTAATAGTGTTCTGTTTTTATTTTAAAATGAAAACACATACAACAAACTCAGCTTGCTGTTTGGATGAGTGTTCAACCTGTGGTCTGTATGAGTGCTCTGTAACATGATTACCCTCCCCACAAAATGATGGTGTTACACTTTCTATACATGTAAACAAGGAAAACAACTGTGGACTGGGGGAAGGAATGATTACCTAAAAAAATAGCCAAAGTCTTTCATCTTTCTCAATGAAAACCCATCATGGTAACATTGCAGTTTTTCAGTTTGATTGTTCAGCTCTAGAGAGGCTGATGAGAACCTGTGAGAGATGACTCTGGTCAGATACAGACCTAACTGACAGAAGTATCCTTGCCCAGAATGAAGAGATTCAGAAATCAGAACTTAAAACTTTGTTTACTGCTTGTAAGGTGGAGCTGTGAAACCAAAGCCTGCTAGGCTGATAAACAAATGCCTCCAGGGTGTCCTGGTCATGGGTATGAACTTCTTTGACTCTGGTGTCCCCATTTTTGTTTCCTTATAGGCCTGCTTGCTTCTTTGTCATTGGGTGTTCATCTTGAGCCTAGAGTTTCAAATATTTCTAATTCTACTTTGTTTCAGACAGCCTAACTAAGTGTGAGTCCCTCTTTCACTCCTGATTTAGGTGCTGAGCAGTGTCATTGGATGACAGGCCCTTGCATCCTCAACTGTAGTCAGCTGCCTGCTTCCAGCTCAAGACTGAAGAACAACAGAGTGAATAAGACTAGAACAACTGCCCTCAGAAGGATTATGAGCACCAGGAGAGCTGAGCACTTCAGACTATGCTAATGAAAGCTGCTTCCTACCTGAGGAACAGCAGCAAAGTATGTGATTCACCTATTCTTTTAGTCAGGTTAGAGCTTTCTTATATAGTACCTTAAGTAAATCCATTTGAGCAATGGCAGTAGTGCAACAAACAGTTATGGAGGGGAGGGTAATGCTGTGCCTGTTTGAGTTGTTTTGATTTGCCTTTTTTTTCCTCTCTTTCACCTCCCTGAACAGCATGGAGGGAGGAGGGCAGGCAGGGCTTTTCCTGCGTGGGAATAAAGGCCACATTTGCAGCTTTGCCTCAGGAGCTTGAAAACCATAAGTCAGGCCTCCAAAACTACATTTAGTCTAGAAATAATGAGATGCTTGGAGTTCTCTCCCATGATCTTTTGGTTTCCAAGCTTTTTGAGTACACTTGCTTTATTTGCAAGCTCACTTTCTTTGACAATGATGGTAGAAGTGTTTGGTGGTCGTGTTGTTTTTTTTTTTTTTTTTTAAATGAAAACAAAGATGTTCTTATGCTTGCCAATTCCAGCACCTGAGGCATATACTTTAAAATATCGTGGCATTTGGAGAGGAGTTGAGGCAGGACACATGAAACACTCAACTTTAGGCCCTGTTTCTGCTGGGTCACCATCCTGTGCAATAGGAATCTGAAGGATTGCAAAAGCTGAAGCATAAGGACCCCTGTTGGTGGTCCCAGTGTCTGTCTTGGCAGCTTGCCAGGAGCCCAAGGGATGCACTTAATATTATTCATTAGCATATTTTTAATCAAATCCATCAAACCACAATGTTTCCACATGTCTCTCCCATGGCAGATGAACAAAAATAGGTCAGTGCTCAAACGCACCTTTAACATACCACAGTTCTGCAGTTTGTTGTTCTGTAGTTGCAGTTGGACAGCAAATGGCCTGTGTTCTGCATCTGGTGCAAATTTGTGGTGAAGACTACTTCACTTCTCTCCAAAAGAGGAAAGCAGGTGGAGTTTTTCTGTGATACAAGCTGCTTTCCAGCTGATGCCTAATCAGAGAGCAGGAAGAGCTACTTCTGAGTCCTCTCCAACTTAGCTTCAAATTTACTGCATTTGTTTAATGTTCAATTCTAGTGAATAATCAAGCAGGTTGTAATGTCCAGGGCTGAATGTTCTGACCCTAACGAAGCTTCAAGTCTGCTTACAGTTAATTTAATAATAAGCTTTTTACATTCTTGTCACCTGTAACCTACCTTCATATACCTCATGCTGCCAACCGATCTCTAGCCAGGCAAGGAAAATGTTGCAATATTGAGATCATGTTCACACTTGCAGCTGAGACGTGTCTTGCCTTGTTTCTTATCTCTGAATTGTTCATAACAAGAGCTAAGTAAAAATTACTCTTCATGTTTTTCACATGAGCTTTCAAAGTTGGTTCTGGGTGGGGTGAATATTGCATCAACATCAAGTTAAAACTTATCTTTTGTTCTTCTTTTTTGGAAAGAAATAGGGATATGAGTTCCAGGGGAACGGTCTTCCTCATGAGACAAAAATTGGGTAAAATCTAAAGTATTAAATAGGTTTGGAATATTTGAAATGCAGGTCTATGACAAAGGGATGCCTGCTTTACTTTCTGTTGTCTGTCTTTTTTATTCCTGAAAAAATCAGCAACCAATTCAGGACTTTTTGTTCAACAATTCAATTTAGATTGTCCTGAATGTGGAAATTGGAATGGACTTGCAGCATGTTCGTAGCTGCGGAAAAGCTTAGGAAGCAAAAGGTGAAAATCTCTGCAGCATCCAGGCCTGTTTCCAAGCAGCTCCACCTCTCCTAGTAACCCTTTCCCACTGACAACTCCATCACCCCAGACAGCCTGCAGCAAGTGACATGCATAGAGCAACTTTGCTTCCTTCTGCTGCTGGCTGATTCTCTCTTTTGGTCAAGGGCTCTCTTACAGTTCTTGTTTTGGAAGGTAACCCAAGGGGTGAGGGTAGGAAGTGTGTCTTAGCAAGACCAATAATTTGGGCTTCCCAGTTAAAAGTGCCAGGAGTTTTCTGCTAGGAAAGCTTTTAGTGTGCAATTGTGTCAGTAGAGCAAAACCAGAATATAACTTCTGAAGTCTGGAAGTCTGAGTGAGAAGATGGTCTCTGTGTACTAGGTGGTTTCTGCTAAATACTAAAACATCCCAGCCATGAGAATGGGGACCTTTCCCTCCATTCTTGTTGCAGGCCTGTAGTAGTTCACAGCAGCAGTCACGTTACAGGCAAGTACTCTGCTTCTATCCATTTGCTTTTCTGTTCATTCAATTCTTCCACTTGTGCTATGGGAGCAGTTTCTGCTGACTGCCATCAATCACTTACTGACTTTCAAGTTAATACATACAGTTAAATGTTTGCCTTTGTCTCACTCCACCTGCTCTTACACCTGTATTCTTTTACTGTTAAACAAATTCAGCCCTGTTACCTAGACACTTGATAAACTACAGTAGGACCAATTTTGCTGCAGGCTTAATCCCACAAGTTTGTTTTTGCTGTGTTGTTTAAAGAGGAAGAAGAGTCACCTGGCAACTTTAACTTACGTCCCTTCTTTGTTGTAATGACTACTTTTTGGGCAGAGCTGGATCTGGACACCATTTATTATGCAGTGGTTTGGATTCTGGGAAAGCTCAATCTGCTATTGATTTGTCGACTGATAGCATGGCAATGGTAGGGCTCTGTTTTGCAGGAAGCAGACTTACCAAAAGATCTTGGACATCACTGTAGAGTGTTGCAGTGCCTATCCTTGGCAGGCAGCCACTACAAACTCTAGGTCTTTGCCTTTCTGTAGTGAAGCTTCCTGCACCGTGCATCGCCTCAAGATGGCAGCTACCAAAACCAAGAGGCTGCTTTGCTGTCTGAGCAAGTGATGGAGAGCATGGCTCCTTAAACCTACCTCGGTGGGGGGCTGAGGATCCCTTGGGCTTCACAACTTAAGTTGTCTTGGCTTTCTTCCAGGAATAGTGTGAGTCCATTCTTGGAAGGCAAAGGCAGGGTGGTTGGCAGCGCAGCAATGTTTTGTATACACTGCAGTCAGCACTCAAAAGGCTAGTGCTGAACACGGGGAATTTCACATGGCTCAATTCCTTTCTGCCCCAGGGAATGTGTGTCTCTCCTCTCCCAGCAGAGTGTGCTTACCAGGGTATGCTCCATGCTATGAAGGGGACAACCTCTATCATCTTAAAGCTGGTCTCATGTGAATTGAGAAGTTCCAGGTGTCTTAGCTAGCAGGGTGGGAAGAAGGAAATCCTGGCCTGGTGGTTCTCTGAACTGTCTACTTAAAGCTGTGAGCTCACGTTCTCTCTGGCATTCATTGACTCAGCTGGAGGCTTGTGGAATGCTTCTGTCCCAGCATCACCACATAGCCTGCTACTTCTGAGAAGATGTGGCTTGCCTTTCATGCTCCTCAGTACTCCTGTCAGGCAGGGAAGCAGACTGAGCCCAGTCTGCTTTTGTGAACTGTTGGACTGCTGACTAAATTAAGGTATAAATAAAAATAGCCCTCCACCCATCCCCTCCTCCCACCTTGAGCTCATTTAGAAAAAGGGAAGAAAAAAAATTATATTTATTGCTACATTTTTGAACACCTGATCTGGGAAGTGGGCAGACTGAAAACACCTGCTGCACTGAGTCCTTGGGGAAGCAAGTCAGAGATGTAAAGGACTGAACTTCAATATGGATGCTGCAGGCTCTACAATGCTCAGAGACCTCTGGCTTGCCACTAAAGCTAGTGGCAAGTGGCTGGGCATCTTGAATATATTATTGTGGAAGTCACTACCACATCAAATTCCTTAGGTTTCTTCATGTTTTGCTATGATGTAAGTGGTTTTAACATATAAAGTCATTTAATGGGAGGGGGAATTCAGCATCAGCTAAACCCACAGATTTTAAGAATTCGAAGTTGTAGTAGCAGAAGTTGAATAAAGCAGTGTCTTGCATCTCCTTGAGCTTTTTCTTGACTTGCATGCACAATGTGATTTGTATTGAGAGTGGGAATACAACAAAAAAATCTCCAAAGTGGAAACTCTGAGCATCAGCCTCATTTCTCATGAGACATGTCCAACTAGTTTGTCATGCTGTGGTCAATTTACTTTGTTGCCATCTAGGAAATACAGGTAAATTACGTGCAGTCATACTGGTGATATTAAATGATATGTCTTTTTATTGTAATAGCACACCATTGCCAGTGGTAGGAGAAATGCTCTGACCAAAGGAAAACCTAAGAAAATTAAACAAGAGCCTTTAGATATATCTAATGTTCACTTCTTATGTCATGGTGAAGAGACTTTTACCCTCTAATACAGGGACTACTAGGATGCCTAAATAATGGATTATCTTAACTTTCCCCAAACTAACATCCAGAGAGAGCTGTGCTGGGTATTGCTAATTCTTTACACAGCCTTAGTACTTCTCACCCTGAAGGACCAGACCAGATCTGTTGAACTCTGTACCGTAACTACCTTTCCATGTTCCCCAGAAGGCCACACTAAGTGAGGTTGTCTTAGAGAAGTCCAGCTATGCAATAGCAGCTGCTGCTTTATACTTCCCTAAAGGGAAAGTGGGGCTTGTTTTGGAGTGACGTGACTAAGTGATGGCAGGGCTTCATTTCCTCGGTACCCTTCACTGCTCTTGGAGAGGTGGCCTGCAGAAGACGATCTTAAAGACTCTGCAGCAGCCACATAACAGCCTCTGTTGGAGGTATTGTGCTTATGCACAATTCAGAGCAAGTACCACTTTATATTGACCTCTAGTAAAGATGAGTTGTGGAGAATGAAAGACCTAATTGGGTTTGCATTGGGCTGCTTTAGTACCTGCACTGAAATTTGGCCAAGGAAATGAAGCTCACACCTTTCACAGTTGCACACAAATAAACCAATATTTCCAAGGGATCTTTCACAGCCACCATTGGTGAGGATTTATCATGTATAGCATCCAAACCTGAATGCACCTGGCTCTGGGATTATTGGTGATTTGTTTTTTGGTTTTGTGTGTTGTTTTTTTTTTTTTTTTTTTAATTTAATGTTCAATTTTCAGCTGGAAATTATTGATGTGACCAGAGTCCGATTCCCTTCAGCAGTTTCTCCCTTCCTCCCCCCCACCTTTTCGCACTCCCTGAGGTCTGACCATCTGGAAATCCTCCTCCACCTCTTCATCATGTGTGAATTTCCACCTAGGGCTGAAAGTGTCACTGTACTAAAGTGTGATGCATTAACACATTGAGGCAGAAAGCAGAGGGGAGTTGGGGATTATAACACTTCATGACCCACTCCACAGTCACTCTATGATTTAATCATCTTTATCAGCTTGTATCCTTTTCTTTGTATATTTGCTTTTTCCTTGTATCCTTTATTAAACTATTCTCATAATTAAAAAAACTCCATGCAAACAAGTGAAGTGCAGTACCTTGCCTTGAGTCAAGGATCACCTGAAAAAGGCAAATGCAAACTGGGGGACCCGGATTGTGCTTTCACAATGAAGCTCACTAATTATTCATATCTCATTGCAAACTTGGGGTTCTTTCCTGCCAGCTGTCATGATGTGACCTGAGCAATTATTTTTATTTTAATGCATAAATATATGTAAAATATAAGTAGTAATAAAACTATCTTGTACAGAAATGAAACCACGCCCTGCAAACTGTGTGCCCTGTTGGTTTTTCCTTTCAGCAGAATGGAATGGAAAATTCACTAGTTTAGAAGTTGGTTAGCTGCTTAGCCTTCTTCTAACTAAACACTGAGGCTTATTATGCTTCAAATAAATATATATATTTCTTTTGTGGCTTAGTTGCTGTAATCATCTTGGATGTAATAATGTTACTAGCCTCAGGGCTATATTTATTAAGATTTTAATTTAAAATCTTTCTGTCCTTCAGCATTTAAACAGAGGAAAACCCCATCTGGAGTAGCCAAAAAAAAAAAAAAAAAAGTTCATCCTTTTCTTTTTTATGCGTTCCCCTCCCCTAGGCCTTCTCTCATCTTTTAAGCAAAAAGCCTAGAATGAAGCACTTTCCTGTTGCAGCTCTGCACCTTCCTAACAACACTTCAGTACTTGTGTAAGTTTAGTAGACCCAATGTCTGCTTAATATGATCCACATGCTCCTTGTTCTTGCTGTCCATTTTTGTTTCTTACCCTTGCATATCCATCTTTGTTTTCTTATCCTTGCATACCAGTGTAGTTCACAGTAATATTTCCACGTACTATGATTTATTCTTGATAGTGCTGTTGGTAAGGATCTAAACTACAGTGATAAGCATGTGTGTGAGAGAGACATGTTAGTCAGAAATGGCAAAGGGCTGTGGAGACCTTTTAGGGTTATTCCTTACTAGTGAACTGCCCCACTTCTGAGGAGATAATGGCGGCAAAATAATAGAACAAGAACTGCTTGTAACCTGGGGGGCGAAAACATTTTATCTTAAAAAACCGTTTGAGGGAACCACCTCAGTCAAATTTTAGTTAAGGGGACAGCCTGAGCTGTTGCAGTGTATGTACTTTTTCAGGTGTTTTGGAAGAAATGGAAGGTGTTAGTGCACAAGTTGTATAGAGTTTGCAATCTGTTTTGTTTTAATCTCACAGCATATTCAAGCTATTCTCTCATGAAGGGACAGACAACACTGACTTGTAAGTGGTAAATACCAAGCAGGGCAGAAGGTGATTCAGAAGTTTATTAAAAAACTTCTCACGTGATTTAGCAGAACTGGAACATTAGCAACATTTGCTTGTGGCTAATGTCAATGTAGCAAACTTGGAGGGTGAGACAGCCTGCATGTACTTGCTAGAGGCCTGCAGTGGCTAAACAGCATGGAGAAAGTGGCTATAAATGATGTAGGCCAACTCTCACACTAAACTGATAGATCTCCACTGTGACAGTGCTACTGCTCAGTCAACTATATTAAAACCACCTTTAAACCTCTCCTATGATGTTCTTGTGCAAACAGCAAAACTACACAAGAGGTTTTCATTTGATACACCAAAAGACCAAAAGATGAGGCAATTAAAGTATGTACAGATAGAAAATTTTGTCATGCAGCACCAAGGCCATACTTTTAGTGTCAAGCTGCATGAAAATGATGAATCCCTGTGTTATGTTGCTTTTCTCCACTTGATTTCAAAGGAACTCATGGAAAGTTAAATGCTGTTATCCTCGACTTACAGCTAGTGAAAACAGGGTGAAGAGGAAGAAATTCAAACCTAAGCACAGGTATTCCAGCTGTATCCCATCCCACAGGCAGTAGGTGCGGACACTTCCTCTGTGTTGTCTGCTTGCTTGTAGAGAAAAAGAAGGTAGCTTATGTTCAGGTACTTGTCAAGTGCTACTGATTGTCCATCAGGAGATGACTTGAGCTTCTGTACCCCATTTCTTCCATGGCATTGCAAAGGTATTAGCCACTTTTTTGCTTCTGAGCTCCATTTAAAATTGTAGGGAAACCTCTCCATTTTGTCACCACTCCCCAACTGTCACTGCTTTTCCCAGGAATGCTGATTTTAACATTGCTCTGTTTATTGATTTATTAGATGTATCAGTCACAGCTGGATGTGCAGAAGAAATGCACCAGTTGACTTCTAAATGCGTTGCCTCAGTAAGTACCATTTAAATGATGAGAAACCAAGTTTTAACTATTTTGTTTACCACTTAAATGCAGATTTTATTTTTACTCACTTTGCTACTTTGCAAGGCTTTTGGGGTCAACTTAAACAAACATGAAAATCATGTTCTTTAACAGTATGTTAAAAGTGCTTATATGTTAAAAGTGCTCACCACAAAGCAGACACTTCTTTGTTGGGCAACCAGCACAGCTTTTTCATGTTGTCTGTGTGTCCTCACCCGCCCCAACCTATTTAGGTCAATACAAGCAACTTCAGAGGAAGTCACTGCCTTGTTATAAGGCTACAGCTTTGGACGGCAGAGGACAGACTGTGCGAGAGAAATGAGCACTTTTCGGCTGTCAGCAAGCAGTGGATAGCTTTAATTATCACATGAGGTATCCACCTGATGGTGTTTGGTCCCCTTACTTTGGAAATTGAAGCAGGTCACTGAACTCAGTCCCTTTGCCAAAGGGTATGCTGCTTGGTGCAGAGCCCTGCTTGAGGTCAGATACCTGACTACATCACTACTCATGAGATCCACCTGCACTTCGTTCACCACAATGAACCTGAGAGCTTGGATGAGAACCTGCCTGGAGCACAAAGGGGTCATTGGAGAGGACCCATCAGCCCAACATATTATCAGTGAGGCACTGCAAGGTAGCTGAGCTGAAAGGAATGGGACTACAGCCATGTTAAAGCAGGTGCAGTGGGAGGCTGAAGCTGGGAGTATACCCTGGCAACTCTGCAGTGCTGCTTCCCCTTGACACTTATGTGAGGAACTGGCATTCGATAGGTGTTCTTCAAAAACCTTTTCAGAACTTTGTTTTATTCCTCTGTGACCCATCTTCCATATTCTTCTCATGCCTGCTTTAGATGAGGAGTTGCCAGTTAGGTTAGGACCTTTATTTCTGCCTGATATAGCTCCTTTTTCCAAGTGGTCTTCAGAATAGGATCTTTTTTTTTTTTTTTTTTTAGAGACAGCAACTCTCAGGTGACAGTTTTCAGTCAAATGAAGCATGGAGAGGACCAAAGGAGCAAGATTAACCTCTTAATGTATTCTTTTCATGAGTTAGATCTACATTTGTCAGTTCAGAAACTGTCCAGGTCATCCAGAATGGCATTTACCTACTTGATGTTCAGTAGGGCTTTCCCTTCTACAGAATTATGGTGCTTTTGAAACATCCACTGCTTTTGCTGCAGTCGTTTAAAAAGTAATTGGGCACAGCGAAGAATCCATGTGGTTATGGATACATAATTCCATCTGAAGCAAAAGAATGGGATGAATAGAAACACCAGATAGAACACAGCACTCCCAGCCTGTCCCTGTAACTATGTGTCTCTCTATTTCCTGCAAGGCGACAATGGCCACCTTGTAAAAAGCTCTTTCAGATACAATACGGAAGTATATAATTCAAGGTCTAACTTTGAAACTTCTGTGGGATAGCAATACTTCTCTGAAGTGCCATTTAAAACAGATTGCGTTTCACTACGTGTAAAAATCCCCCATATAGTTGCAGCTATACGAGCAAAAAAAAAAAAAGTGCTTTTGCCAGGATAGCCTATTTTATTTGGGAGCGCTTGCAGAAAAAGATGCTTGTGCTAGTAGAACTTGTATTTGCTGGTTATCGACAGAGAAGCCTTTCTAGTGCAAACTGAGCCTCTTATATATGAAGCTTTATTCAGTTCAGCCATCAGTACAGTAAGGAAAAGCCTTCCTCAAAGGGATTAGTAAGGTTACCTAATAGATATTATTAATGGTTTAAGAGTATGAAAGGTGATTTAGCAATACGTGAAGGGCTAGACCTTTTGCTAATGCAAATTGTTTATTGTCCCACTGAGGGCATAATGGAAAAAGCAGCGAGGGAGCTGCCATAGTCTGATCAATTTCTAGAGTTTCCCACTGATTCAGGAAGGTGCATAGCTGCACTGGCTGGCCTCTCCAAAGGCATGCCTTTTTCATCTGCTGCCTCCTGAGAAAAACTGTGCATAAGCAAATATCTAGGCTATAGAGGAGTAGTTGTAGTGGATTGATGCCTTGGAAACATGACGATTGACACTACCTGAGGATCTCAGTTTATACCGATTTCATTATACCAGTAGCTTTAATAAGCATCAGATTGCAGTCCTGAGACTTTGTTTCTACAGAAAATACCCTTCGATATTTTAACTTCTTACAGAGGGGCTCCCTGGCTAACCGTGTGCTTCCCCATTAAGCACAAATCCCAGCTATTTCCTTCCCAGTTTCCCCTGCATTTAATGTATGGAAAAGCATGACCCTGAATCAGATGAATAGCAGCCGGTTTGAGAAGGTGTGTGTGAAAATGTATCCTCACGCAGATGAGCTCAGAACAAATAGAATAGAGGGGAGGAGGAGGGGAGAGTAGAGCTGGGGGAGTGTGAAGCTACCCATTCCCTGATAGTTCAGCCGCTGTGTGTAAGCAACAAGTTTTATGCCCAAGGGAAAGAACTGAAAGACAAGGTCTTAAAATTAACAGTGCTTTATGGCTCAATCAATAGGCCCTGGTCCTCCAGCAAGATTAGAAATCAAATGGCACATTTCTTTCTGTTAACCCTTTTTGCTCTCCCTGTAGGCTCTTCTGCCTGAAAGCACCAAAGGTTTAATTGAGTTCTTCTCCAGGAGGAAGCCACAGAAAATCCATTGTAAGAACTGCATCCAGAATGCTGTGCTAGACACACTTTAAATAACAATAGAGGTTATTAGTGTATTAGTTTGTTGGTAGTTGCTAGAGAAGATAAGTCTTCCCAATATTTGAATACGCATAATGGCTTTGGCTAGCCAAAAAAAGGGGAGGACGACACATGACGACAAAACATGCCACTACAGTGAGTACCAAGGATGATTAAAAATCACTGTAGGTAAAATAGAAAACCTTCTGCTAGAAATATCTTCCCAGGTTTGTTATCCCCACTGAAGGGATATTTTTCTTCTTTGGTATTTCATTCTTACTGGGGCAATGACATAGTTGTTTTCAAAGGGAGAGGGGCTGTGTTTGCACCTATTTCTTGTTTGACAGTGACCTCTATGAACCAGTCATCACTGCTCTCTGCCTGTTGTTTTCTTGTTAGCTCTTTGCTGTCAAATTAATTACTGTGAAGTACTAAGCTTGTTGCATTCACGTGCTCTCATTAGCTCACAGGATGTCAGTGTGATTGGATTTTTAGCATTATTTCTTTTTTTACATTCCAGGCTTTCCATTCAAAACCTGCTACTGGCAGAGAGCAAATACTGTATCTAATTCTGATCTCACATTAGGATAGCTCCAGTGATACTGAGGATTTGACTTACAGTGCTGTCTGGGCAATTAATACAAACATGGTCTAAATCCAACCTGAATGATCAGGTTGGGATTGCAGTGTGATTTTGAAGCACAGTACTAAGTGCTTTTCTTTTTGCAGTACAGAACAAGAAGTATTTATGATGAGAATAGAATTTATCCCTTCCATTCTTACATCAAGGTAATGAGCACGTTCCTGCATTGCTTGCATTAGTGACAACGAGCAGAACGCATGTGTGTGCAGTCCAGGAATATATATATTTCATTCCTCTTCTGAGAACTGAAGTGAGCTTAAGGGGTTTATTTGCTGTCATGCTTGAAATTTGTCTGTCCCGTATCTGCCTGTAAAAAAACCCAACTTTTGAAAACACAAATATCAATTTTTAATTTTTTTTTAATTAATTCTTGGTGTTTTGTTTTGTTTTCTTTTTTTTAAAAGTATAATTAGAGCAGCCAGCAGCTCCAGGGTCTAGGCCCCCTCCCCTGCGACAGGAGCCTTAGCCTAAGATGCTGCACCGCGCCTCTGCATCCTAGCCCCAGCCCTCCCTCTCTGCGGGACCGCTGAAACCCGGACAGCAGAAATCTCCGCCCCCACCTGCGACCGGCCGTCAGCTCCGGGCCGCACCCCGCCCGCTAACTCAGCGCGGGGCTCTGGTGGCTCCCGCTGTCGGGGCCCAGGGATTCACTCTGCCTCCGCCGCCGCCCCCGCTCGGCCCCCCCGCCTGCTTCCCCGCGCGGCCCAGAGGGGGCGCCCTCTGCTCAGGCTTCCCCGCGGCGGGGGCGCGCAGGGCCGCAGGGCAGCGCGCAGAGGCCGCGGCTGCTGGGGACCCGCGCAGGTGAGCGGAGCCGCGCCGCTGCCCCTGCCCCACCCGATGCTCATCCTCCCGGGCCTGTCCCTGCGGGGGGAGTGGGGGGATGGGGGAGGGACAGGGAGGTGTGTGTGAGGTGCGTGGGGCGGCGTAAGAGGCACAGCGTGGCTCGCTGTAACGCCGCGGGGGCGCGGCAGTCTCGTCCCCCTCCGCAAGTTTCTGGCCACTCGCCCCCGGCCCTTGGCTGTTAGGGGGTAGCCAAGTGGGAACCTCTCCTGACCTCCGCGGGGAGGGAACCACAGTTGGTCCTTTGCCTTCACTTTGGACACTCGGTCTCCCTAAAGCCCGGGGCTGCTCCACGGAGGAGGGGAAGAAAACGGGTTCGCAGGGCAGAGGCAGGACCAGCACGCTTGTCGGCTCCCGGCCGCGGGAGCGCGGCGTTCCCGTTATCTCCCCTTCTGACTCCCCTCAGCCGCCGCCCTTAGCTCCCCCGCGTTGCCTCCGCGTCCCTCCTGCACCACGCAAAACACACACAATCCCCGGCACCCGCCCCGATTACCCGGCCCATTAAAACAAACAAACAAAAACCCGCCCCGTCGCAAAGTGAACCCGACGGTAAACTTTCTAATGACTTCTTCTTTCAAGTGCTTAAAAGGCAAGGAATACCGGAGTGGGGGGGAGGGAGTATTCCGACCGGGACTACTACCGCTCGGGGTCCGTCCGTCCTGCCGAGGGACGGGACAGGGACAGGGACAGGGCCGCGGGTCGGTGTGCGGTGGGTGTGTTTGCAGAAACCAGGAGGGAGGGAGAGAGGAGAGAGGGGAGTTAAAGAAACAGCATAGTTAATATTTCCACATCAGGAAGTTACTGTAATAGCCCAGGGGGCAAAAGACTTAACTTAATCTCCTAAATAGTGAGGAGCCCATGGCGTCTCTGTTATAGGTTGGAGTTCCCACGTGGTTTTAACTCCTGTATAAAAGTTTCAGTAGAAAGTGCCACAATGTCGTGATTTTGCAGGGGGGGGAAATTAGGAGGAGGCGATCAGAGGAAGATAAGCGAGGAGCGAGCCGCTTCCCCGAGACCTTCCACTGCGGATCCGAGAGAGAACATCAGACGCGTTAAAAAAACAAAACAAAACACTGCGTTCAAGCCAGCACAGGGCGAGCGAAAAGATCAAAAAGACTCGGAGAGAGGGAGACAGATTAACTGGAACAGCAGCAGCAACAACAACAACAAAAATCACACTTAAAAATAATATTAACAATAATAAAACCCGAACCACCAACAAGGGAGATATTGTTTAAAAAGAGCGAGCGAGGGAGTGAGCCGAAGAGCTGGTCTGACCGAGTGGATCCGTGCAGCTTCTCCTGGGATCGCCGGGATCGCGACGATTCCCCGCTCCGCGGCCGCGCAGCGTGCAGTGCTGTTGCCCGCGGGGGGGGCCCGCGCCGGGCGCCGCCGCAGCATCCTCGCCGAACTCCAGACCCTCCGCGCTGCTTTGAAAATAAAGCATCTTGCTAATAATACGCGGAGTGGTGAGAAGACTCGCAACTGTGGAGCTGCCAGCCGCGTACCCTTTCCCCGCCACCCCGGCCCCCTCTCCAGCTATGCTCCGGGTCAACTTTGATGGCACGTTGAGAAGCAGCGGGCGCTGAACGGGGACAACCGAGCGGCGCGGAGCCGACCTGCTCAGAGACCTGCACCCACGGCCTGTGGATTGTTGTCTTGCGGGGGCGGAGTGGGCGGGGGGGTACAAGTGGCATTTCTCCCCCCCANGCAGCCTACCCCCTCCGCCTCCCCGGCGGCACACGCCGCTTGCCCGGGCACCCCCTCCCTGCGCCGCGGCTCCCCCCTTGCGCGGAGCGGTTGCGGCCCCCCAGCTTGGCTGCCACCGCCCCCTCCGCGCCGCGGAGCGCACGGAGCGGCGCTGCCTGCAGACGGGCTCCCTGCGGCGCTTCGGGGCGGCCCCCAGCTCGGCCCCCCGCTCCTCCGCCATGGACGGGGCGGCTCGCCGGGGGGTGCTGGCCGCGCTGCTGGCCTGTGGGCTGCTCCTGCTGGGCGCCGCGGCCACCCCGACCCCGCCGGCCCCCGCCGGCGGCTCCCCGCAGGACACATGCACCTCCTGCGGCTTCCGGCGGCCCGAGGAGCCGGGCAAGGTGGACGGGGATTTCCTGGAGGCAGTGAAGAGGCACATTCTGAGCCGCCTGCAGATGCGGGACCGGCCCAACATCACGCACGCCGTGCCCAAGGCAGCCATGGTCACCGCGCTGCGCAAGCTGCACGCCGGCAAGGTGCGGGAGGACGGTCGCGTGGAGATCCCGAGCCTGGACGGGCAGGCGAGCTCCGGACCCCCGGCCCACGACCCCGTCTCCGAGATCATCAGCTTCGCCGAGACAGGTGGGCGCCGCCCGGCTCGCTCTCCCTTGCCCGGCCTGCCTCGGCCCCCTGCCCTGTCACTCTCCCTGCCTGTCCTGCCCTCACCCCTGGCAGTCCCCCTGCTCGACCCCTGTCAGCCCTCCCGCTCGCTCTGTCTGTCCTCCTGTCCACCTCCTCTGTCCCTTCTGCCTGACTCCTGGCAGTTCCCCTGGCCGTCCTTGCCTGGCCCTGCACCCGGCCCCTCCGTGAGCCCTGCCCGTTCTTCTGTCTGTCCTCCCTGCTGCAGGCATCTGGCTGTCGGGCTCACACGCATGCCTTCCACCTCACCCGCTCTCCCCTCTCTGGCCCAGCTGGCACCTTCCTGTCCTCCATACGTGTACCCGGGATTCTTCCCGGGTAGTGCTCTGCAACTCCTTTTGCTCATTCCTCCATCCCTCCTAAGACTCCGTGCCCCCGGCTTCCCTCCAGCAGTCCTTTCAGCTGCACTGTGGCTTGCTCCTATTCCTGTACGTTCCCCTCTGCCTGTCCCAATCGATCTCTTGCATCCCTCTCCCCGTCTGTCTGCTCTGCACATTCATCTGGTTCACTGCATGCATCTGTCTGTTGAGGCTTGCATTCGCCTGTCCTCCCTTTCCATTTCTTTCCCATTTATTTAGCTTCCATTCATACTGTTGGCCTTGTCCATCTGTCCCCTGTGTGCAGCCTCCTATCCAGTGTGTCTGTCTCCTCTGTGTCCATCAGTCCATTTACTGACAGTGCCATCCATCCCCACAGTACCAGACATCTCAGTCCTGACCGGCATTGCACTTATGTGTCACTGAGTCCCTTCAGTGTAGCTTTCCAGCAGTTTATCCAAGCAACCACTGTGCCTGTTAACTTTGCACATCTGGCTGTAACACCATCACTCTGCAAATTATCTCTCTTTTGTCTGTCTGCCCATCTCTCCTTCATCACTCTATCATTCAGTTAATTTTTCTCTTTATCTTTCTGTGGCATCTATATGTCATTTGTCCACAAAATAAACCTCTTTCTCTCCTGTATACTGCCCACTCATCTTCTTAATCTACCCTCCCACTTACCAAAGGCATATACATTTACAGTATCTATGGGATCTGTTGCATTATACATATGCTTGTTATATTCACATACAAAATTTATGGGCACACACAATCTCACACAACACAAGTGATGTGGATCGGTGCAGAAACACCGTGCTGTTCTTTTTCTGTCACTGTCACCACATTTCATAAAGAAGTTGGGTATTTACTAACATGCAAAAGGCTTTCTTAGTGAATGTTTTTAGGTTTATTATTTTTTAATAGCCTGTTGTTGGGAGCTCTGGGTTGGGCTTGTACACCCATTTGGTATTCAATCAATCACTGGCTTTTGTAACACTTCCAAAATCGACTTTACATAAAACATGGACAAACACAGTGTAAATTTTTGTCACTGAAATATTACAAGGTACCGAATGGACACAGAAGGCACATTTGGAAGGTATCTAGGGTAACAAATTAAGACACTGGCTATGCAAAAAATCCCATTCAGAGACTGACAAAAATGATAAAGATTCTTAGGAAAAGAAAAGGAAGAAAAAGCTACATTTGGCTCTGTACAGAAGCAGCAAAACAGATAAGGGCAGATGAGAAAATGCCTTTAGAGTAATAATTCTAAACAGCAATTGGGAGGCTTTGATTCAAGGACCAGAATTACAGCCTCTGCCATAAAGGCCAGCTTGCACATTTATCACCTACACCAAATTTAATTGGGACTTGTACGAAATTGCAGGAGGGCCGCTGGTATTTCTGAAACATTTCATGCATTCTGCTCTTTTGTTTACAAATAAAGGGTTATGTTAGACATTTGGTGACATTTGGTTTTCCTTGACGATTTCACTCCTTGATTTCTGGTGTTATTGAGAAGCGTATTGAGAACAGTCAGTAACAGCGTTACAGCGAGAGCAACCGCTTCATTGCCTTGCCTTGTATGGGAGTTTATAATTTCAGGGGGAAAAGGCAGAGATTGAAGTAATTAATAATAGCAGATATTCTAACAGACTAAGTGGGGGTTAGCTTGATCTGCTGGACAAGCAGACACATTAGTGAAATATTTTCCTCTCCGCCTCGTGAATCCTCTCTGTTAAACCACAATGACGATACATGAAAATTGAAACAAAATCCCTGGTTTGGCATTAGCATTTCAGTGGTTATTGAAAGGGTTCTCCCTGTGAGAATTGGCAGGTAGCTGAAAGTTAAAACTGTTCTTAAACTGATGAGATAGCTGAGTCCAAGTGTCGGTCTTTTCAAGGTGCTGCTGTAGCATCTTTAAAGCTGGCCACATGGAAAGAGCTGTTACTGATTTCTGTGGATCTGACACATTCGACTACAGTCCAATGATAAACATTGCTGTGGGAAGTCCCTTTTCAATTCATTTTGATTGCAAATTGGGGATATCTGATTCGGTGTGTGCCTTCTTGCTGGCACAGCCACGTCGCTGCTCCCTTTGCTGTGCTCGAGCGTTGTCCCCGAATCCAGAATGGTACACAAGCTAACATTTCCCTTTTGACTTAATCTTGCTGATCTCTCCTTATCTTGCAGACGATCTGGCCTCATCTAGAGTCCGCCTCTATTTCTTCATCTCGAATGAAGGGAACCAGAACTTGTTTGTCGTTCAAGCCAGCCTGTGGCTTTACTTGAAGCTGCTTCCATATGTCTTAGAGAAAGGCAGCAGGCGAAAAGTAAGAGTCAAAGTCTATTTCCAAGACCCGGACACTAGCAACAAGTGGAATGTGGTTGAAAAGAAAGTTGATCTCAAAAGAAGTGGTTGGCACACTTTTCCTATGACAGAAGCGATCCAGGCTCTGTTTGAGAGAGGAGAAAGGAGACTGAACTTGGATGTTCAATGTGAGGGTTGTGAAGAGTATTCAGTGCTGCCAATTTATGTGGACCCCGGGGAGGAATCCCACCGGCCTTTTTTAGTGGTGCAAGCCCGCCTTGCTGATAACAAACACAGAATCCGGAAAAGAGGCCTGGAGTGCGATGGCAGGACCAATCTATGTTGCAGGCAACAGTTTTACATTGACTTTAGACTCATTGGGTGGAATGACTGGATCATAGCACCATCAGGTTACTATGGGAATTACTGTGAAGGGAGCTGCCCGGCCTACTTGGCCGGCGTCCCGGGGTCGGCTTCCTCCTTTCACACTGCCGTCGTGAATCAGTACCGAATGCGGGGGCTGAACCCAGGCACCGTGAACTCCTGTTGCATTCCAACCAAACTTAGCACAATGTCAATGCTGTACTTTGATGATGAATACAACATTGTGAAAAGGGACGTTCCCAATATGATTGTGGAAGAATGTGGTTGTGCTTGATTTAAGGTGTGTTTTTGGGGGGGGGAGAGAGAAAAAGAGAGAGGGCGAGAAAGAGAGAAACATTCCCATATGAGATGGTGTTGGAGAAGTTTCACTGTGTATCCAGGCATCAGTGTTGGAAAGTCACTGTGGAAAAGTTTGGAAAAAAAAAAAAAGAAGAAAAAAAAAAAAGAAA
>WBNM01030664.1:210515-294966 GCA_013399055.1 Ramphastos sulfuratus
CGGCTTCCCTCCAGCAGTCCTTTCAGCTGCACTGTGGCTTGCTCCTATTCCTGTACGTTCCCCTCTGCCTGTCCCAATCGATCTCTTGCATCCCTCTCCCCGTCTGTCTGCTCTGCACATTCATCTGGTTCACTGCATGCATCTGTCTGTTGAGGCTTGCATTCGCCTGTCCTCCCTTTCCATTTCTTTCCCATTTATTTAGCTTCCATTCATACTGTTGGCCTTGTCCATCTGTCCCCTGTGTGCAGCCTCCTATCCAGTGTGTCTGTCTCCTCTGTGTCCATCAGTCCATTTACTGACAGTGCCATCCATCCCCACAGTACCAGACATCTCAGTCCTGACCGGCATTGCACTTATGTGTCACTGAGTCCCTTCAGTGTAGCTTTCCAGCAGTTTATCCAAGCAACCACTGTGCCTGTTAACTTTGCACATCTGGCTGTAACACCATCAGTCTGCAAATTATCTCTCTTTTGTCTGTCTGCCCATCTCTCCTTCATCACTCTATCATTCAGTTAATTTTTCTCTTTATCTTTCTGTGGCATCTATATGTCATTTGTCCACAAAATAAACCTCTTTCTCTCCTGTATACTGCCCACTCATCTTCTTAATCTACCCTCCCACTTACCAAAGGCATATACATTTACAGTATCTATGGGATCTGTTGCATTATACATATGCTTGTTATATTCACATACAAAATTTATGGGCACACACAATCTCACACAACACAAGTGATGTGGATCGGTGCAGAAACACCGTGCTGTTCTTTTTCTGTCACTGTCACCACATTTCATAAAGAAGTTGGGTATTTACTAACATGCAAAAGGCTTTCTTAGTGAATGTTTTTAGGTTTATTATTTTTTAATAGCCTGTTGTTGGGAGCTCTGGGTTGGGCTTGTACACCCATTTGGTATTCAATCAATCACTGGCTTTTGTAACACTTCCAAAATCGACTTTACATAAAACATGGACAAACACAGTGTAAATTTTTGTCACTGAAATATTACAAGGTACCGAATGGACACAGAAGGCACATTTGGAAGGTATCTAGGGTAACAAATTAAGACACTGGCTATGCAAAAAATCCCATTCAGAGACTGACAAAAATGATAAAGATTCTTAGGAAAAGAAAAGGAAGAAAAAGCTACATTTGGCTCTGTACAGAAGCAGCAAAACAGATAAGGGCAGATGAGAAAATGCCTTTAGAGTAATAATTCTAAACAGCAATTGGGAGGCTTTGATTCAAGGACCAGAATTACAGCCTCTGCCATAAAGGCCAGCTTGCACATTTATCACCTACACCAAATTTAATTGGGACTTGTACGAAATTGCAGGAGGGCCGCTGGTATTTCTGAAACATTTCATGCATTCTGCTCTTTTGTTTACAAATAAAGGGTTATGTTAGACATTTGGTGACATTTGGTTTTCCTTGACGATTTCACTCCTTGATTTCTGGTGTTATTGAGAAGCGTATTGAGAACAGTCAGTAACGGCGTTACAGCGAGAGCAACCGCTTCATTGCCTTGCCTTGTATGGGAGTTTATAATTTCAGGGGGAAAAGGCAGAGATTGAAGTAATTAATAATAGCAGATATTCTAACAGACTAAGTGGGGGTTAGCTTGATCTGCTGGACAAGCAGACACATTAGTGAAATATTTTCCTCTCCGCCTCGTGAATCCTCTCTGTTAAACCACAATGACGATACATGAAAATTGAAACAAAATCCCTGGTTTGGCATTAGCATTTCAGTGGTTATTGAAAGGGTTCTCCCTGTGAGAATTGGCAGGTAGCTGAAAGTTAAAACTGTTCTTAAACTGATGAGATAGCTGAGTCCAAGTGTCGGTCTTTTCAAGGTGCTGCTGTAGCATCTTTAAAGCTGGCCACATGGAAAGAGCTGTTACTGATTTCTGTGGATCTGACACATTCGACTACAGTCCAATGATAAACATTGCTGTGGGAAGTCCCTTTTCAATTCATTTTGATTGCAAATTGGGGATATCTGATTCGGTGTGTGCCTTCTTGCTGGCACAGCCACGTCGCTGCTCCCTTTGCTGTGCTCGAGCGTTGTCCCCGAATCCAGAATGGTACACAAGCTAACATTTCCCTTTTGACTTAATCTTGCTGATCTCTCCTTATCTTGCAGACGATCTGGCCTCATCTAGAGTCCGCCTCTATTTCTTCATCTCGAATGAAGGGAACCAGAACTTGTTTGTCGTTCAAGCCAGCCTGTGGCTTTACTTGAAGCTGCTTCCATATGTCTTAGAGAAAGGCAGCAGGCGAAAAGTAAGAGTCAAAGTCTATTTCCAAGACCCGGACACTAGCAACAAGTGGAATGTGGTTGAAAAGAAAGTTGATCTCAAAAGAAGTGGTTGGCACACTTTTCCTATGACAGAAGCGATCCAGGCTCTGTTTGAGAGAGGAGAAAGGAGACTGAACTTGGATGTTCAATGTGAGGGTTGTGAAGAGTATTCAGTGCTGCCAATTTATGTGGACCCCGGGGAGGAATCCCACCGGCCTTTTTTAGTGGTGCAAGCCCGCCTTGCTGATAACAAACACAGAATCCGGAAAAGAGGCCTGGAGTGCGATGGCAGGACCAATCTATGTTGCAGGCAACAGTTTTACATTGACTTTAGACTCATTGGGTGGAATGACTGGATCATAGCACCATCAGGTTACTATGGGAATTACTGTGAAGGGAGCTGCCCGGCCTACTTGGCCGGCGTCCCGGGGTCGGCTTCCTCCTTTCACACTGCCGTCGTGAATCAGTACCGAATGCGGGGGCTGAACCCAGGCACCGTGAACTCCTGTTGCATTCCAACCAAACTTAGCACAATGTCAATGCTGTACTTTGATGATGAATACAACATTGTGAAAAGGGACGTTCCCAATATGATTGTGGAAGAATGTGGTTGTGCTTGATTTAAGGTGTGTTTTTGGGGGGGGGAGAGAGAAAAAGAGAGAGGGCGAGAAAGAGAGAAACATTCCCATATGAGATGGTGTTGGAGAAGTTTCACTGTGTATCCAGGCATCAGTGTTGGAAAGTCACTGTGGAAAAGTTTGGAAAAAAAAAAAAAGAAGAAAAAAAAAAAAAAAAAAAAAAATTTCACTTTGGGGTCACAAAAAGGGCAGTTTTGGGATTTTGGGCGGCGAGAAAGAGAGAAACATTCCCATATGAGATGGTGTTGGAGAAGTTTCACTGTGTATCCAGGCATCAGTGTTGGAAAGTCACTGTGGAAAAGTTTGGAAAAAAAAAAAAAGAAGAAAAAAAAAAAAGAAAAAAATAATTTCACTTTGGTGTCAAGACAGTGGCAGTTTGTGGATCTTGGACACTTATATATTCTACCACTTATAAGTTAATGCTATGAAATATCTTAAAGACACACACACACACAAAATGTGGGCACGCACTTGAACACGCGCTCATACACACAGACACACACAGACACACAGACAGACACACACACAAGGCAGCTCAGAAAAGGGACACAAGCACAGAAAGTCAGTGACCAGTGACGACGGACCGAAATGCCTGCCAGTACGAGTGAATGGCTGAGCAGCTGTTTTCCCCGCCTGCCGGCAAAGACAGACCGAAATGAGCTCCCTTTGCTCAGGCAAAAGCACAGACTGCGAGAACACGACATATTCTTGCACGCAGGTGTCAAAACGACCAAACTTAGAAAAAAAAAGAAAAAAAAAAAAAAGTCGACCATCACCTCTTAGGTCTAAGGGAAGCTGCAGGACACCTGGCCTGGGAGGTGATCACTTCCTCTTAATTTCAATTTATCTAAATGTAAACATCACAGATACTCGCATCTTCCTACAGCACTTCCAGTAAGGAATCACGTGGTACCATCACAGAGAGAGAGAAAAGGGACAGACACGTAAGCAACTGCTGTATTTCTGACCATTGCAAAGTTGCAAGCTGGGCTGGCATGATCTGATGCTTTAACTGCCCACTAGCAACCCGTGGATGGCTACACCCACCGTGTCTTGAAAAGGTGTATCCGATACCGTATCTGGACTGTGTTGACCGCTGGCATCTCTCACTGTTCGGAGAACAACATGAGTTGCAATCTGTGTTCTTCAACAGGGGACTCAGCAAGGACACATCGTGTGGCGGTCGGGCAAACAAGTAACTGCCACCATGGCTAAACCAATGAACCCTAAAGAGAAGTGACAGTAACAGAGTGGAGACATTCTGAAAAATGCAGTGCATTTAATAACAGGCGAGGAACATTTTAACAAGTCTTGGAAAGGAGGAGAGAGGAGAGTACTTTCAATTTCCTTACCAGGAGGTGTCAAGAATGGCCATAAAGATCAGAAAATAATGATACAGCATAGCACTTGCAAACTGCTTGAATGCACGTATAATAGCACTTGCAAATTTCAATGCCTTGAAAAGTGGTACTTGATAGTGCACTTATCTTTGCTCACTATCTAGGTAAACAGGTGCCGCATGAGCTATGCAATTTAAAGTGTTGACCCATACTAGACAAAACTGGACTTATGATATGACTTTTTTATATTTTTTTATACTTGAAATTAAATCTTTTGCTTCTTTTTTAAAGCGAATGATTGCTTTTAATGTTTGCACTGATTTAGTTGCATGATTAGTCAAAAAACTGCCATTTGAAAAAAATGTTATTTTTATAGCAGCAAAAAATGAATACAGTTAAATGTATTATACATAAATTTTGGAACCAAAGAGGCCAACATATTAGTTATAATTTTTATGAGATGGCAAAGCCATCATATATCATGTAGTCGTACTGAGCAATCCCTCACGAGGCCTACCAATTGTTTCAGGGTACAAAATGGATTCTGTTTGTTCTCTTCAGTGTCTTTTCTATACCATACGCACATGGAACGTAGAGTGAAAAAAAAGAAAGACTATTGTAGAATACATTACAATATGTGCATTCTTTAAATCCAATTTTTATGTTTATTTAATAAAGTTCCTTTTAGGTTCTGTTCCATAATAATTTAAACCAAACAATTTTCACTTAGAGTTGCTGTTGAGGTATTTTACATTTGTGTACAGTTTAAATAAATAAAAAAGATTGAAAACTGGATGTGCTTTTTTTTTTTTTTTTTTTTTTTCCTTCATGTAACATCTGGAGAAACTTGCTTACTTTCAGGACTGAATCTGGCTGCAGACGTTGAACTGTTGCATTAGACTGTAGTTGTATTAGTCATTGCAGAAGCCCTTGTCTGAGAGCTCAGCTGCAATCCTAAAAATGTTACACTCTAGTTTTATTGCTGTCTGTACATGCGAGCATCTGCTTCTTTCTATCTGCATCAGTGCTGGGGCTCTGGGTGTGGGACTAAGCACTGTTCCGCATACCTGCAGGTCATTTACAGCAAGTTCCTGGTTCACCTGCTGTGTAAGAATGTAACTTCTTGTCTAGGTCACTCCCTTATTGGTTACAAGAAGCAAAAAAACAGTGTGGAAAGCACTTCCAGGAAAAAAGAAGTCAATCTTAAGTTTGATGATTTTTCTTAAACTTTTTTTTTTTTTTTTAAATTAGCTGGCACCGGGGAGAGGTTTTTCCTCAGTAAAACATATTCCCTTCACTAACAAAACCCCAAAATGTAGACAAATACTCATAGACATTCTCATCAGCTGTGCATATATCCAGATATTGATTTAATTGATCTTCAGAAAGAAATTCTTCCTCCTGGAAACCTGAGCAAATGCCAGCTGAAGCTGACAGAAGGACCTCTGTTGATTTAGCAAACATTTGAGTCTGACCCTGAGACCTAGAAAGTGTTGAAGAAGCAAGTTCATGCAGCTAATGATGGGTTCTAGTTACATTCAAGTGTAGCTCTGCCAATCTTTCCCCAGAGCCAGGCACTGGGGGTAAATGTCTTCTTTTCAGGAGACCTCCAGGAGCTACTTGCTGTGGCTCTGTCAATAACCTGCTGCACAGAACTTTGTCTCCCATACTAAATTTTTAAATTACTTCGTAGCTTTCTTACCACCTCAGACTGTATGTTTGCTGTCAAAGCAACCACTCACTGTTCCTGCTTCAGCTCTTAGGAGGTTCTCCCAAACCTTGTTCCCTGGGTCAACCATGCTACTGATGAATTGAATAAATTCCCCTTGAAGTCACTGTCAAATACACATCCCTTCAGTCTGGAGGCACATTTGACCCAATATGACACCATCATTATGAATGGCTGGGCTGCACTTTTTAAAATATATTAAGAAATCTTGCCCATTGAAATGCAAGGCCTTGGAGGCTGAGTCCGGTTAGGTTTTGTTCTTAATTGAAAGTATTTGGTTTCTGAGGTTAAAGCCAAGCCCAGTGTTGAACTTCTGTGTCATCTCAGGAGGAGAGCCGGTTGTCTGTGTGGCATTGGGAGCTGCAGGCAACCTGGATGCCATGAGGCTGGGCTGGCCAGGAGTGAGGAGCAGGAACAGGCTACGCTCTGCACCTCACTAAAAACCCACAAGCAAGCGCAGGATCCTGAACTCTTTCACAGGGGTTGGCAATGAACACCCCTTGGTAAAATGCTCGCCCTGCTCCCCTATTTACAGCTATGTCCCTGACATTCATGGGGCAGAAATAGAAATACAAAGAAGAGCATGAATCAGTATGGTGTGGTGGACATCACCCAGGAGTGGGAAAAGCTAGAGCATAGTCCAGGTTCTTATTTTGTGTAAAACAGTCTCTAGAAACTGATCTGAACAGAACATGCTTTGAGATTTCTGCAGCATGCATTCACTGCTCCGTGCATGCTGCAGTCAGTGAGGTATTCCTGAGTCCTGGTGCCAACAAGCAACCTGCCACAGATTCCGGACTAAAATGAAATAAAATTTTAAAAGTCTTTAATTTTGTGGGACAAATGTGAGACAGTTTGGGGTTTGTTTTTCAGAAATGTAACAAGATTACTGGTCTTGCCAGCTTTTTGCAGGAGGCTGCAAGAATATTTTTTTCCAGCTTCCACCTCCTGCATTTTTTAAATCAGGCAAAATGAAAAAAGAGATGCTCAAGCCTGATGGCTACCTTTTTTTTAAATGTCGAGGTTTATTTTCCTATCCGTCATTCCCCTCCTGTAAAACTGAGCATCCAGTTTAATTGCCTTATGTCAGGTTTGCTACTGTACCTAAAAAACCTGGGTCCATACCCCCACCCTGTCTCTCTCTCTCTCTCTCTTGTCTCTGATATGGTTCTGTAAATACTAAATCATTGTCTTCTGTCATGTGGTAGAGTCAGTCTCTTCAGCTGGAAAATCTTTGTCCTGTAAAATATTCTATCCCAAGCAAAACCTTGGTTCTGGTGCCTGGACCCCCCGCTGGTGTTAATGAGGACGGTGCGAACAGGGTGACTGTCACGATGTGGTGCAACAAAGCACTTGGTGAATTAACTCTGCATACATCATGCATTTCCAACACATAACAAACACCTGCTCCAAAATTGCCAGCTCTCACCTCCTTTGCTTTGTTACTTGTGAGAGATGAAGTCAGCAGCTGAAATTAATTGTTACACTCCCCCTGCCAGGAGAGAAAAGGGAAACCCCTCACTGAATGTATCCCTCTCAGGAATAATTCTTGTTTAGAGTGGTTTCTGCTGTGAAAGTTTGAAGAACATTTCACAAAATGGATCAGAAATACAAATTTTTGTCTAAGAAGAGAGTCTGTTTCCATTAATATCAGTGTCAGTCTGCAGTAGCTCCCCTGAAGTCTGCAGATGTAATTCAGAACAGAACTAATATAACTAAAGACACACCTGAACTTGTTTTTTTAAAAATACTGATTGGAACCAGGTCATTCTAAGTATTTATTTTAAAAAATTAATTTAAAAAGATTACTTTTTGTTGTTGTTGCTTAGAATCAGCAGCTGGAAGACTTGGCAAAACCTACAGATGCTGCATGACAGATCAGAACAAGAGAAGACACCTAATGTGGTTATGAACACAGGTAAAATCTCCCTGTATACATTGGAATTTGTCCAGGAATTAGCAATCTCCATTGGTACAAAATATCCCAGTAGCATTCACTTGTTTACCCTGGAACCAAAACCTAGATTTATCTGGCTGCTTGTAATGGTAGGGGCCAATTTTATTTGGGTAACTTCATTGATTTCAGGGGAATTGTTTCTGATTTGTACTAGAATAAGTGGGAGCAGATTTAAGTTCTTTAATGTTCTTCCAGTTTAGCTCTTGGAATAACTTATATTTCATTATTATGTGTTTATGTAATTAGTGCAATTATATCAAATTATATAATTGGTACAATTACTTGGACTCATGTAACCACTGCATATAGCATTCCATGCTGTGAAATCTTTTACTCTGAAAAAAAGAAAAGAAAAAAAAAAAGAGTCAATATTACATGGGAATCTTAATTTGTTTTTAAATTCCAGTATCAAATTTAGGGGCTGACCACATGCAAGGAACTTCTGGTTCACATCAGTGGAACCTCTCCTAGCAGGCAGCTTGCAGCCTTCATCATAGGTACTGGGTTTTTAATCTGATTTGGCCAGTTCTATTCAACAGAGTCCCTCCTTGAACGTGTGCATCTCTAACCAGTCTTCCTTCTACAAAGCAGAGATGTCAAGGTTTTACACACTCACCATATAACTTAGAGATCTCTGAAGCTATCAGAGACTTGAAATAAGCAAACAGCTTCCTTATATTTTATCAGATTTACCATCTTTGTGATCTGCTGCTGTGAATCAAAACCTTTATTTTTATTAAATTCATTGGCTGCCTTTTTTTGATTCTTAAAATTGTGTTTTGTTTTGTTTCCCCATCCCCCATTATAATTTACTTTCAGGGCACATTATTGTGAAAGCTTGGAAATGGAGAGGTCAGTGTAGGAGCCTGTTGTGAGCAAAGTCAAAGTAAGCATGTATAGCAGAATGGGGAAAAGGGCAAGAAGAAAACACAAGAGGTGTATTAATTTCCCTAGGACACACATCACTACCAAGGAATACCGAGGATGAGAACTGTGGTTGCTGTCCACTTGATGAAAGGAGCAGTCCTCTCAGGTACTGAGCATTTTAAGTTCTTGTCAGCCTCAAACCAATCAGTGAATCCAGCTGCTAAGTGCATAGACCCCAGGTGTGGCCCATGTTTACTTAATGACAGCTCTGCAGAGCTAAACTGCTGCCTATTCCTTCTCACTTTGAATCAGGTTTTGGAGAGGGTCCTTTTCTAGATTTGCTCTGCTGCAGGCTGGCCTTTAAAATGAGGGTGGGAGAGACAGTTGTAGCTTACTACAGTACAGCCATTTTAGGGCTGCAGCTAGTGCTGCCTCGCTGCCTTTCTCCAGCTGGTAAGTGTGCTCATTGCCTGTTATTTTTATCTTGAGCTTTTGCTTTGTTTTTGACGATAATTGCATGTTATTGCTGCAATATGTTATAATAAGTGCTGTGAAGATGACTATTGTATCTGAGGGGAAAGAAGATGTGGCTGGGGAACGAACTTAAACCCATGTGTCAGCAAAACAAACACGCTGTGTTTGGGCTGTGTTAGTGAAGTGGTACCAAAGTGGCATTTAGGTTTTACCCAAGCAGAGGCTTCAGGGCTGAACTTGTCCCTCTTTTCTTTGTTGGATGGGGTGGCTTGTGCCTGTTCCCACAGAGGAGCTTGTTACTGGCTGTAGAAGAACTGCAGTGGCCGTGTGTTCCTGCAGCTAGAGCTTAGCTCCTCGCTTGAGTGATGGGGGAGCTGGTCCTGGGCAGCACAGCAGGAGTGAGGTAGGAGAGGTGGATGCTGAAGCAATGTTTATTTGAGGATCTGGCTCTTGTGAACTGGACCAGACTGGGCTCTTGGACTTTTGGAGCCCCCTGTTCTGACTCCTATTTGCTGTGTTCCCTGTAACCAGGTTTGGTCTCTTATGGCTTGTTTTTGTAACGAATCCACATTTGTAGGACTCCAAGCTTAAAACAAATTCAGGACCTTCTAAATTAAGGCCTTGCATTCTTGTGAAAGGAAACAAACATCTCTTACCTGTCTTAATGAGAGTCACATATGTGTATTTTGTATCCAATTGTATGAGTTATCTTTAGCAGTGATACTTTGTAAGGCTATGTAATTTATAAGGTATTTATTTATGTCTTGTAGGCACTATGTACGTTTGGCCTAATCGAGGTGGCATGTTTGCATGGGTGAGCCTGCATTCTAGGTGTAAACACACACAGGCAAGAAATGCGAGGCGTTCTCTGAGCAAATCAAGTTCTGCCATGTTAATGCCTTGGTAACAAAATGTATTTGGGGGGATCCTGATGATACATTGAAATGTTGTAGTGTAGCCACCCACTGTTTTGAGCAGATTTCTTGACTTTTGGGTGCCTCATCCTAAGTATGTTGTCTTGTATTAGGTACATGATATGCGAGTCCCCTTGTGATGGCTGAAGAGAAGGCAGCCTGTTCTCGCCTGCGGCTGTGCTCCAGCCAGCTCCACATCCAAGAGAGTGCAGCAAACCACTTTTGCTCAACCCATGTTTTGAAAGTGTTCAGAAACTGATTTGGTCTTTAGCACAGTTTGGAACAACCTTAAGGCTGCCTTCAGGATAGCTGCCAGCACTCCCTAGTGCCACTGTAAAAACTGAGTAAAAGCTGTTCAAGCATCCCACATTGGGCCATGTTTCCTCTACTGGGCAGCACTTGGGTAGAGTGAAGCCCACTTAAGTCTCTGTGACAAGCGTTTATGAACCATAATAGGTACAGAGAGTCAGTATTTAAGCCTCCTCTGATTATATTATCTGCACACCACAGTGATTGAATCACTATGTTAACAGCAGGTGACATGAATCAAGCTTTGTATTTTACGGGGCATTCCTCTCACCTGGTTGTCATTTTTCTTCCCTGCTCCCCTTAACATGTGAATCTTGGAGAACTTTGCTTTCAGACAATATTTTCTTGAATTGGATTACTGCACCAAGCAGGGAGAGTAAAGAAGATTTTTCTTCTGTGTGCCACAAATAGACTTTTAATTATGGGAAGCACATGCTGCAAGCGTGCCCCAGGATTTGATTCCATGATTTGTCTGTCGAGCTTGTGAATGTGCCAGCTCTTTTAGTAATCTTTTTTTTCAGCATCACCAGTTGTAGTCCACATCTACCAGATAAAACAACAAAAGGAATGACAAACCAGTCCATGTGCTTATGGCAACCAGTTTTCTGTCTTTGGCAGACTTTCTTGTGATGATGTTGAATGTTACAACAGTTCAGATGTGCTCTGTGACTTGTTGGGCTTAAAAATCTGTTGGTGTTAATGTAGGGCCAGATTCAGTTATTCACACCTGTGGGAAGTGGATTCAAAATTCTACCAAATTAGAGTTCCCCAGTGAATTACAGCCATAAACAGGCTGTGAGACTGCACTGAGCAAAGCTTGTAGTACTTTTGAGGCAACATCAGAGCCTAGCTGAAGATGCTGCAACTCTGTGAGCTTCCCTTCAGTTGCATCCATTTGCACCAGGTGTGAATTTATTCTGTTGGCTTGTAGACAAAACCCTTGCTTTAGATCAGTCAGCAGTCAGGCTCCTGGTATTGTGCTATGTGTATTTCCATAGCTGGTGATAGCAGCTATTGTTCTTCTCTGCAATATGTTCATGGCATCAGGCATTATGACTCATGTCATAATACCATTGTGAGCCGTTCGTTTAATAATACAGCATCCGAATCGTGTCACTCTAGCAATCTTCTTAATTCTTTCTATCATTAACTTCTGTTTTGAAGTGTTTATACTTGTAATTTAGCTTTTCACATTCTCACTGGATATTAGTTGTTATAAGAGGAAAAAGTTCATAAACACATCTGAAATAACCTGACAATTTATCAGCCATGCCTGATCAGAAAAGTGAAAAGAAACGGATTTGGTTACATTTTTTTTTTTCTTTAGTTGTTTTGTTGGGAATAAACCTTAATACAGGCTCCAATAACAGCTAGAAAGGAATGCTGGTGCTATTTGTTTTTTTCCCTCCTTTAGAACTAGTTGATTTTAAAAGTGAATAGTATCTTTTAATTTGACAAAACAGAATGCTGGAAAAAAGGTAACTTACCTTTTTTTTTGCTCTCAATTTAGTAATTTGTTAGGGTGCTTGTTCTTTTAGGCAGGGAGTAGCTACATCCTGGATAGAAATCTTTGAAGCCATTTGTGCATCCCTGGCACCATGCAGAAAATGAATCTTCCTTTCTTGTCCACTGGCAGAAGAAAGGAGTGGGATCCAGCAAATATTTTGACAGCAGATCTTCTGTCAAACCTCTTTGGGTAGGTACTCATAGCCTATAAACAGTCTGGGGTCAGGAAACATCTGAAAAGTTCTTTGTTGCTGTTGTTCTGTTGTTGTTGGTTTTGGTGGTGTGGTGGTGGTGGTTTTTTTTTGGTTTTTTTTTTTTTTTTTTTTTTCCTGTGTGATCAGCTTAGCTGCTGGCAATGTTATACCATGACAACCCAGAGGTGTCTTTCTGGAAAACAGAAGTGTTCTGGAATATAAATGTAGCCCTCTTCTATTCTGCTGGGATGTCTGCAGTGACCGTTTATTGGGGCTCTGAGTAAATCTTACCATAATTGGTAGAAACAGATTTAAAAGAAAAGCAAAACAGATCATGAAGGAAAGAAAGAGCTGATAAAGCTTCTAGCATCAAGAGTGTGCATGTTGAAACACTCTCTAATTATATATTTATCCAATCCAGTTAATACTACAGAGCTTGCAAAAAAAGCCCCATAATTAGAGGTTATGAAAATGTCTACATAGCAATAATATGGCACCTAAATATAGCATCTTTCCTCCTGAAGCACTTTACATCATTTGAGAACCACGGACTCCATTCACAGCTGGCATTCACAGGTGCAACCTTATTGATTTCAATGGAATAGTGCCATTTTTACCAGCAATGAATTTTGTTGTAAGTGGAAGTTTTATCTCTCCTATGGGCTTCTAGGCCTGCCCATCACAATACTATTTGCATATCTTTTACATCAAATGAGCTGGCAATAGCAAAACCTTTAGCAGACTTCGCAGAGTCTGTGCCACATCTGCTTTCTCATGCTGCAGGAAAATCTTAGACTAAACTTATTTGTACTGTGTAATTTGGAAACAGGAAGAGAAGAGCAGCTGATGGTAGCAAAGATGCACGGTGTTCTTTAGGTGGGAAAAAATGGCTGTGGCCATGTGGTTTGTTTAGTGTTTTTGCTGAAGCTGATTTACCAGTTGTAATTTCTGGATTGAGAGTGTCAGGACTTGGGGACGTGTGTTGCTCAGAGCACATCCGGAAGCTTAGACATGTTCCTGAATGTGGCAGGGCTCAGATTCTATACTGAGCACGATGTTCATTGTTTATGGGGTGAAAGAGTAATGCTGTTTGTAATTCCAGGCTGCTTCATAGAATTAAAGAAATTGTAAGTGAACTTTATCCAGACCGGAGTTTGACCAAGTCACCAGTGCTAAGGCTCAACATTGGAAAGTACTGCTAGAGTCCCCGGTATCCTAATAGGCCCAAGAGATTAAGATTTATTTCTCTGCCAATTTTCAGGTTTCCTATTAAACTAAGAAAAAACCCTTTTAGCTACTTCATACTGCCTCTAACACGGCAAAGTGTTTTTCCTCACTGTGAAATGAAAGGGTTGTACTGGGAGCTCAAAAGGGAAGGAAAAAGAGGTGGTTTACGTTTCAACCATATTTGCCAATCGCGTGAGCAATTCTGAACTGCTCACCTTGGATGTAGCAGAACCTGGAATAGTTGAGAGAAAGATAAAACCACCAAGCTGAATGGCTTCCACGTGAAGAACAAATGACTAGGCTGAAACTCTTCAACCTGAAGAAAAAGAGATGTTGGTGAGATAGGAGTGAGTTCTGCAAGGCAGCAGCACAAGTCAGAAGGTGGGCAGGAATTATTCTGTGGCAGTACATCAGTTAAGATCATTAAATGAATTGGAAGAAGCCAGGCTCAAAACAAACAAGAGGAGATACTCTCCATGCAACTGGTGGTGGACACAAGGAATTCACTGCCAAAGGTGGCTGTGAGGGCTAAAAGCTTATTAGGGTTCAAAGCATGACTGGACAAGTTTGTATAAAGAAATGCATGGAGGATTACTAGGTACTTAGAAACCACATCTGGCTTGGGAAATACCTTGATCTGAAAATAGCTGGAGGCTAGCAGAAATGTGAGGGAAATAGCATAAGTGGTTGCCTTGCTTGTGTTGTTTTCTGTTTGTCTGACCACTACAGGAGGCTTGATGCTGGGCTAGATGGACCGGTATGGCCATTCTTCTGCTTCCACTCAGTGTGGTAACTCTGCTGTGCAGGCTGCTGCAGCAGGTGCATGTCTGCCATTGCTCCAGAGGTGCTGTGTGCTCCAATTCTCCTCTGGTCTCGACTGGGAAACTTGGTCTTCTGTTACATCTGAACCCAGGCCTTCAGAATTTCTGTGTAACGCATCTGAGTGACGTTTTGTGCTGAAGCAGCAGCGTAGTATGAATGCAGAGGGTAGACCGTGGAGTACTGAAAATCGACCCTGTTTCCTGTAATAACTGATTTTCATTTGAGGCCTCTTCTCCAAAGCTTTACAAGACTAACTCGCCATAGCTCTGAAAGGATTGAGGAGCTGTGATGTCTTATTGTAAGAAAGAAGAAATTATATTGAGCAACTCCTACACACATATATAAAGGAGAAGAAATTTCACCTCCTCCCATGATATCAGATTGTTGATATTCCCTACATAGAACTGTAGGGAATAAACAAATGCATTCATTAACATTTACCCAGTAAGGTGAACTGAGGACAGAATATCAGTCCACATATCCAGGCTTATCTCTGAATTTCCTGGATTTTATGGGTTTAAGTCTGACTCTGAACAGGTCTTAAGGGCATTTTCTTGGTGGATTAGAAGGGTCTGTGTTTGGACAGTTCCATCTATAGTACCTATGGGATTGTACAAAGCCCTAGTTTTACTATTTGTATCTGTTTTAAAACCCTGCTATTCATTTGCTTGAGTCAAACAGCTTACAAACTGGAATTAGAGGTGGATGCATAGTATGAGGAGAGTAGACATCTGGATAGAGCTTGAAAGACTCAACCAAAGTTTCATGGACAATGTTGGAAAACAAACAAAAACCCCTCTGAAAATGTGGTCTGCAGATGCTTCTTTATATTCTTTCCCTTGTTATTTTAATGGGGAGAATTCATCTCTAACAGAAAGACATTCAGCACAATAACAGCAGGAAAATGACTCAATTCAAGCAGTTTTCCAGGATATCTTTCACTCTGGGTCAGAGCACGACATCTTTTGTGCCAAGAGACTCTGTTCCTCATGTGATGGTTGCAGTGTTGGAAATGCCATCACCTTCATCAATGTCTCTTCTACTGAAACAGCGCTGGATGAAGCTGGAAATTTGCTAGAGGTATTTTTCCAGTAGCAATTGCTGGTATGGGGCTCTGCTACAGGCTTGCCCAATTTGCCACAGAAAGCATCGCGTGGCTCAGGCGGCCAATCCCAGCTCCAAAGATGGTGTGCATGTTGCATGCTCGTGCCAAGCCATCTGTAAGATTTGTCAGATAAATGTGACTAGCGAAGTGGCACTCGTGAGCAGATGAAGGGAAATTCCCTAGGGGATTCTTTATTCACTCGTCATTAGCAGGAGAGGCAGTGGGAAAATTCATTGTTTAGCTGTTCAAAATGCTGGTGTACATTTGATACCAAGTAATCTTTAAGTGGGGGGAGGGGGGGGGATGTTGAACATGTCTTGAGCAGCCCAGACTCTGTACTGGAGGCCGAGCATCACATCTGAGTTTGGGATTGTATTTTGCCTCAAAACCAGGACTGGGGTAGCCTTAATCAAGTGAGCTGAGGCATGGAGCAGCCACAGTATGCATTGGTGCTGTTTACTTGTGTGTATCTCTGAACTTAAGCCTGAGTAAGCCTGCTTGTGGGATCTTTGGTGGCATCTTTGCAGTGAGGACTATGTCTTGCTTGCTGTAGTCATAAGGATGATTTAGGTGTGATGATTTGTGGAGGAAACCTGCCGAGCTCTGCCACTATTTTTATTTTGTTTGTTTGTTTGTTTTGTGGTAAGCCTAAGTGGGCTGATGAGAAACACATTACCAGTCTCACATGTTCTCCACAGAACTCCTTTGGTTCAGCTCATTATTCTCCACCAAAGGGAGGTTTTTAGTCTTGGAAGTGAGTAATTTAAACTCTCATGATTGCCTTCTCCAAGCAAGATGCTTTAGGCAAATCCCATGATTTTATTTTATTTTTATTTATTTGTTTATTAAATGATAGGACAGGGAGTCTTTATGGCACTTCAGTTTGTGTGCTGACAAGGGCATATGTGGCACAGTATTCTGCTATCGGTTCTAATTCAAATTCCTCTTATACTTGGGTTTAAGCTGGAACTTTGAAATTGATGGAAACCCCATCCTCTTGAAAGATATAACATTTTAGCTGCAATGGTTGGGCTCTTTTCACAGAATCATAGATGTTTTGTTGTGTTTTTTTTTCTGTTTTTTGTGGTGGTGGTTGTTGTTGGAAAAGACCTTTAAGATCATCAAGTCTGACCATTATCTAACTCTACCAAGTTTGGTTTTAAAGCATGTTCCTTAGCACCACATCTATGCATCTTTATCTTTTTCTCCCAGGAAGGACTGGTAAAGGGACTAAGCTGGTATTTGGGGAATAGGAGAGAGGGGCTTGCAGCATTCACGGTTCCCCAAACTCTGCTATGGGCTGGAAAGCAATAGAGGTCTTCTCCTCAAGGAGGCTGACTTAGTGCAGAGCTGGTGAAGGGGATATAGGGCTTCTACCGAATCCCAGAAAACCATTCACCCAAAAGGCCTGCCAGTGTAGGTTAATGTGAAAGAGTCAGATATGAACTTCCACCACTCATTCATGTAAGTCGAGAAGGACACCAACCAGGCCAAAAAATCATTCTCCTGTAGAAAGGGTCCCAAATCCACATTCAGCAACTTCAGGATGGGAGCAGACTTTCAAAAGCGAAGCCCCTCTGCAGTTTCACTGATCTTGAGGAAGACATGAAACAGTATCTGATTTCAAATGCTAGTATGTGAAATTTAAGACTATCAGCAAATCTTTGTCAATGAATAGGTTGTTTGCCAGATGCAGCAGGTTTTGTCAGTGAGAAGATACTTGTGAATTTGGGTTGAATGCACTGGATAGGTAGAAGAATGAGGATATTCCATCAACAGCTCCAGACTTTGCTTCAGCTTTTGTGTAAATGAATGAACTTCTGTTTACTTGCTTGCATGAGATCAGTCTTTTTTTTGTACAGGAAAAAGTCACATCAGGAGAGACTTTTGATGTTTTAATGTGTCCTGGCATATCGATGGATACATCCCATGCAGAAGAATAATCTGGGACACTTGGTCTGCATTTGTACTTTGCTGGAGATTTGCTATGTAACCTTGAGCAAATCTATTAATCTCCCAGTACCTCAATTCCCCAAATGCAAAATGGAGATAATAAAACATAACTCCCTTAGCAGGGTAAACACATTTTAAAAAATGCACTTAAAAGCAGTTGGGTACTAGATTAATGGAGACCTATATCTTGTGGGGAAGATTTGTTATGTTATAAATAATATGTCTTCACAATTATTCCATTTAGTCTGCCTTGAAGCCTTCAAAGACATACCACGCAAATGTTTACTGGCAGCGTATTTCCCCCCTTTTATTGGCCAACAACATGTTTAGACCAGACTTTGCTGTGGCAAAGTACTTCAGCACACTGCACATGGCAAATGGCTCTCTTGCTGTAAAAGTAGATTTAAAAAAAAAACAACCCGAAATTCTTTATTTTTAAAAAAGAGAATACCCCAAATAATGCTGTACTCAGCAAAAGCCTGAGCACCTAGAATAGCTGTCTCTGAGCAGATTATCCTTGCAAAATGTTCACTATATGTCTGCCTAGAGCTTTCAACTGAAATTGAGAATAGGAGATCTGGTGGATAGCAAGAATGCTCATTTAAAGGACTAGTTAACTTTGTAGACCACCTGAAAGAACCTGGGTATATCTCAAGTCAGCTAAGCCATGCAGATGCCAGGATGTCCTGAACAAAAAGGTCAGTGTTGCAAACCATGGTTGAATTACCTAGGGTACAAAGTGGGGGTCTGAGGGACTCCAGCTACAATGTTAGTGCACAGGAGCTATTCAAGCCATTAGACCACCCACTGTTTTAGCAGTGTTACTTAGCTTCCCTGGACTCTATAATTACTCTTGTCACATTACTGAGGATAACACAGAAATATTGCAAGCATTTTCCTTAAACTTGGAGTACTGAGGCTTATGCAAGGGGAGAAAAAAAGGATACACAGAGACGAAAATCAAGGGTGTGATTCTTACTGAACTGGTGCTTGTTTTACACTTGTTTTGCCTCTGCTGCAGTTAAGTCCTTCTCAATGTTGACGTAATGGGTTCAGAAGCAAGCCCGTGTGTGTTTGTGAAACATCTTTGCCTGTTTATGAGGTATGTATGAAGGTATTTTCAGGAAAGCAGCAGTCTGGAATTGTCATTTGCTTCAGATAAGAATTACTATAATTTTTTTTTTTTCCTCATATAGTGAAAAGTCAGAGTGGTGTGAAGGAAAGGGAAAGCTTTGTCTTTGTAACAAAGGCATCAAATAGAGAATTGCATTTGCTCAGGTGCTGCCTTTCCTCAAGAACTGATGATGGCAGAGATGTGCTGTCACACCCTCTGCTGCAGGCTGCTGGAGTTGGGGAGCTAGACTTGCTACTGTGAGAGACCTTTCACGTTCCAGTTTCCAGGATTGGGAGGGAGGGAGAAATGTAATGAAACTCTGGTAACTCGAGCAGAGATGATCCCAGATCTGTTTACACTGCACAGCTCAGGAGGTCTCACACAGCTGCCTAAGAAAGGTTGAGCACCAGGAGGGTTTGCTTTTAACCTCTCTTGCAGCAAAGGAACTACTTAGTCTTAGTCTCTACTTTGACTGCAAATTAACACTTTTGAGTGAAAAGCATCATGGAAGAACAGCAGTAGCACAAATATATAAAACCCTGTAAGAATACTCTGAGGCAAAGATCAGATGGGAGGAGAGGTAGCCTTGCACATAGGGCTTCCATGTCAAGCATTAGTACCTGACAGGTCTCCTGATCTGATGCTAACAGAAACCACAGCAATGTTTATCTTAATCTCTGGCAAACATCTGTACATTGGGTAAGAATGAAAAGTTGATCTCATGCTTGGGAGGAGTTTGGGAAGAGTGAGTATGTGCTACTTGGCTGTACTCCAAGTAGTGCTGGCCAGTTGCTCCAGTAGGTGATGCTGGGCATGGTGAGAGTGCTCCTGAGCTCTTGCAGGCTGTGTGCTGCAGCAAGCACAGTTCTGAGCCTCTCAACAACCTAATCTGTGGTCTGCATGGGCTGTGTTACATCCCTGTAAGAGGGCTGAGATTTGGTGTTGTCTGACCCCTGAATGAGATGCTATCACTTGAAAGGTAGCATTAACTTGTGGGTACCTGCGTGCACTGCTGGGATGGCACCTCTGGAGTTTATCCAACAGCAAAACCAAAACAGCCAAACAATTGTTATCTAATAAAGGAAAGAGGAACGTTTGCATCATTTCCACAGTCCCTTGTGGAGCAGCCCATGGAGAGAGACTAGATAGGAGGAGATAAGTCAGTCCTGGGGATCTATCTCCCAGTGGTGGTAAATTTGAGGTAAATTTTCTTCTACATTGCATGACTTCTGTTGTTGCTATTGTATACCCTAGTGAAAAGCACTTATTTTTCCTCCTTATTTTGAATATCCTGCCACATCTTGGTGCCTACAGTACTACAGGTTAACAAAATCTGTTTTACTGGAAAATATTACAAATTATTCTACATCTTCCTTTTGATATTGTATCTACACTTTCTATTTTGGTTCAGATTATATCTACTGGTACTGTCTCATGCTTTCTTGAGTCAAATTGCTTACAAATGTGTGTGGTTTTAACTGTGTTTGTGACACAATTTTATAATGCAGGGTCATTTATTCATCTCTGTTGCAATCATCTATTACCTATGCTAGCAGACAACAAAGAAAAAACTGGTAGCACCAATCTACTATGTGTCACTGTGTGTATGTATAGCACCTAGCACAGTTGGGAGTATATATTATCGACACTGCTATGGTGTGAAGGGACCTTATTGCTCTAGGCACTACACAGGCAGACAACAAAATATGGTGCCTTCCAAAGAGCTTATGAACAAAATGTAGTTAATGATCGATTGATCTTTGCAGCAGAATTCGGTAGGGGAAGGTGGATCAAAGCTGCATACATAAAATGATGACACGTATTTATCCTACTGACATTATAAGCAGGTCTTTGTTGCATGTGTGAAGAGGTTTGGGAAGGCTGTATTTCAGATTATTTGGAAACAATCTGTAAGTACTACTTAATATGAACAATAGGATCTAGAATGATGAAGTTATGGCCCAACTAAAGGCCAATGGATCAGATAAGAAGGATGACTGGTAAGAAAAATGGCAAGGATTGCTTCAGAGATGGCTAAAAGGGTGTACTTACCTATGCTGAGCTTCCTTACCCATAAAGACAAGCCAGTCAGAGGCTTAGACTTTTACCTGGTGCAGCAGGGAGGCTGCTGAGCACATTAATCGGCTAGATCTGCGTGTACATATTGTGCCACCGCCCTGCAGCAAGGAGGGGCAACAAAGGCCCAGGCATTCCTCCTTCCTAGAAACTGGGAGTGGGGAGAGTCAGAGTAGGAAGAAGGGAATAAAATGATGCAGTGGAAGTGATTAAAGAGGACCATTGTCATGAGGACTACCTCCAGAAGAGAAATATTTATCTGCTATTGTGCATGTGTTGACTGCTTGAGACTGAGGATGGGAAGACTGAGGTTTATGTTTCCCTAGGAAAGGTGTTCCAAGAGTCAAACTTATACCTTTCAGACTGGCAGAGTGAAGGAGGGGGTGCAAGATGATGAAACCACACTGTGTCTTGACTTTTTGGAGAAGCCCCCCACAGTGCAGTGGTATGGAAAGACATGTGTGGAAGCAAGGTTGAAGGAGTGTCAAAAGCCCACAGAAAACATCTGAAATTGTGAGAAGTAAGGTTGATTTGGCTTGAAGAAGCAAAGCTGCTCATAAATGGAACAGCAAAATATTTTTTTTGTAACTGTAAAATGCCAGTTACAATCATGTGGGTAGGCCTCTGAAGAACATGTAGTGGAGGTGGCCAGCACCTAAGAAAAGGAGTGCCCTGGAGGTGTGACCAGGGCAATGAGACTGAGTTAAAGCAGGAAACACAGCTTCTGAATAGATTAAAATAACTTTTTGGGGGTTTTGGGGGGGGGGGTTGTGGGTTTTTTTGGTGGTGTGTTTGTTTTGTTTTTTTTTCCCTCCCCCAGATTTTAAACACAACTCCTGTAGGAACTGTAAAGTATTTTGAAATATGCTAGGAAACAATAGTAATTTTTGGTGATGATTCTATTTGTTTCATGGCAGAATCTGAGGAAGTGTTGCAAAACCTCAACCTGCCTTTCCCATTTTAGCATGAATACGTGAATTTCTTTGTATGAGTAGGACAAAGCTTAACACTTGGTCTCCATTCTCTGCTTTCTGTGTCTATTTAAAAATGCAGATTAAATAAATTCAATATAAATCAAATGGATTCAGATGTGAAATTCACAAATGCAATCTGCTGCAGTGTAAATCAGGTTCATTTCAAGTTCTCAAGTTTGAATCACACCTGAAAAAGCTTAGCCTAAATAGAAATATGCATCTGTACAAAGCCTCTTGCCAGAGTTCAAAAATTCATTTAAAGTTAAATTAATGAAGCTTTTAGCTATAAACAAAAGACTGAGAATGGAAACTGAACTCAGATTTCTGGACTTCCAGTATGTATCACGTACCACTTGGAGTATAAAAATCATGCAGCAGTGGCAGAGGCAGAGAACAATGGCATAGGATGCTGTTATTTTTTCTTCCTTCATTGTGCAGTATGGTCCTGTAAGAGCTACAGATGAGATGGAGCCAAGAGAAGACTCTGTCTAGCCCTTGGAGTGTAGAAGGTTAGTGGTGAAGTATTTATATTGTAGTACTTTGGAAACTGGGCTTTCAGTATCTTACAGATTGTTGGTCTGTAAATGGACAAGTCTCCTTGTCATTCTTTCCTTTCTTCTTCTCATGGTATGGAAAACCATGACTAGAAATATCACCTGCATTTGTGTGTGTTGGGGTTTTTTGTGGTGTGGGGTGTTTTTTCTTTCTTTCTTTCTTTTTTTTTTTCTTTTTTTCCCCCCCTCTCCCCTGAGGGCTGTGGGCCATTCAGATCTTTCTGCTGCAAAGTTGAGAGCTGATAATTCTCTGCAGAATCATCAGAGTTGCTGAGGTGCCAGACTTTGGCTCCTCCCTTGGTTCCCATGAGTGCAGGTGCCCACTCTTCTTGCTTTAGGGGATGCTCTATTTGCAGGGCCTTAATCAGCAGCACCTTATGGTTTTGGCCAGTGCAGTTCATGATGGTGGCATAGTATATTTATTTTTTATGTGGCCCATGCCTGATTGAACAATGTAGAAATAGAAGATATGGAAATCAAAACTGGTTTGGCTTGCTGGCCAGCATAGACAAGAATAAAAAAAGAAAAGCTGAATGGTTCCAGCAGGTAATTCTCAGTCTTTGGTGGGTGCTTAATTAAACTTCCACATGTCAAATGACAGAGAGAGAGTGAGACTTTTCCTATTAGTATTTCATGCATTTTGTGAATTACGATTATGACTTGGAAACATTAATTCTCATACAAGATGTTCTTCTTTGACATTCTGGGTTTTATGAATATTAAAATCTTTATCATCTGGTCAACAACTCCTGGTATTCAGAGCTGATATTTTCATATTGTTCTGTAGATGGGAGTTACAGAGAGAGAGAGAGGCTCCAGGATTGTGGAAGAGTACAGAGCAAGTGCATAAACAAAATCGGAAGCCATAGCCCACTACTATAATCAATGTTGCATCAAAGTTTTAGGAGAAATAAAAGGACTGAGAGAGCCACTTGCACAGGTCTGACCCCATTGAAAAGCCTCCCAGAGAGAATAAGTATCTTGCTATTTCTTGCTATGTAGGCAGGCTGCTTTCAGTCTGTCTTGGTGAAAGATTTCACTTGATGACAGAATTATTATTAAATCATGTGTTTGGTTGCTGGGAGTTACCCCAGACTTGAAATTCAATAGATAATAGGGTTTATGTCACTGATAAAGTAGCTAAATCTGCATATATTATATCTGAAATAAATGGAATGAGTGAAGGGAATCTCTAGTAAAATTTTTAAAGACCTTTTCTGCTGTACTTTTGGAAACAAGTGGAAAAATTAAACATTTCCCAGTGCTTGGCTGAGTGCAATGACATCATACTAGCAAAAGGGTTTAACTACAGAAAACAGTGAGTCCAATGTCTCTATCTCTGATGGCGTAAAGAGCTTCTTACGTCTTAAACGTGGTTGCGGGCAGTACCCATGTGATACTCTAGTGATCCTCAACTGAAAAGTGTTTGAGACACAAATCTGGAATAGATAATACAATCTCACTTTCACATTTTTTCCTACCTATTTTTCTATTTCAAAGGTACCTAATAATGCAGTGTGGTTGGAATAGTGAGATCACTCTCTCTTCTACCTAAGAATGATGCAAGGATATTAATCAATTTAGTTGTAGCAGAGGGCAGCTATCTTCCCTAATACTTATTCCACGACATAAATAATTTTTCTGAGTGTCTTCAGGGAGGATTAAGAAGTCCACTGTTAAAGAGCAAGGAAGATATGGATATTTTGATTTTGTCTTTCCCACTGTTACTCCCACCCAAGATAGAATGTTAGCAGCAAATTTATCTCTGTTATGTCTTCTGTCCAAGTCAACTTGGGACTCTAATTCAGACTATTCAGGATTTGATAATTCCCATTTAAGTCAAAGCTCCAGTTAGCTTCTGGCTGTTATACTTGTCAAGGTGTAAAATACACAGCCTCCATGCAAGCACTGCTTAACTGGTAATTCACAGTATAGGCCTTCAGCTATGATTGTGACTCAAGCTGATAACATGAAAAATCACTATGGTGTACCATGAGCCATCATTATCCTTCAAAACCCAAGAATCTCATAAGCAGTTTCTCTTGTTAGAGGCAGAGGGGAAAAGGCTCTGCACAATCTAAATCTGTTGCAGAATTCAGAGGAAATCTCAGGGAAAATTCCTTGATATTTTATTTTTCCAGGCATGGCTATAATGGATTTCATCTCAGAATAGAAAATGGAGGTCATACTGAGAAAAGGAAAATGTTTCTTTTATATGGTCAAAAGTGGAAGCCTTCCAAATGTGCAGAAATACAGTAATAAATCTGCAGCCACCTAGAATTATGTGGTGTTACAAGTGAAGACAGCTCCAAATTTTGTTCCTGCAGCAGGAGCAAAACTTGATTTTCCCACCTCAAATCCACCACTGTTTGAGCTCATCTCCATGAGCCTCTCATTCCAGTGCCCTGAGGTAGAGCCAGGCTACCAGAGGTCCTGCCTTTCAGGGCATCACTGACTGCAGCAGATATTTTTAGTATAGTTACACCACAATTTTTACAAATGAGCATTAACTGTACTGCAGTTAACATTGGGACAGTCAAATTCAGAGGTCCCACAAGGCTTGGGGGCACCTTGTGGGCTCTGGAATATCTATCTGTGGCAGGCAGCCATATGCTGTGACTTCAAGAGGGCAATTCATGTTACAATCAGTCTGGTTTCCCACCTCCATTGCTTTCCAGAAACTATACAGGTGCTTCATCTGTCTCATGGTTAAAGCAGCAGCTGCTTTCCTTAGTGAGGTCCCCCTCCTTAGTGCTCAGGCCTGGGAGAGCACCTTTGCCCTCTGGCAGCCTCTGCTTTGCATTTCTCTCCTGCGTGCTTAATACAGTCAATTCATTGCATTTTTTTTTCCTTCCCTCTCTCTTGGGGATTTTCTGCCCATTTTCTCTGTGTTGCCAAGTGGTTCTGTGTTGTAGCTCGTTAACTGCCAGCGTGTTGGTGTTGCATATGGTGGTAAAGTGTAGCTGGCAACGTAGTATCACCTCCGCAAAAGAAAAAGATGTGAAATCCCACTGAATTCAGCCCTGAAGCTGCTCCTGCAGGGAATGTCTGGGCAGGGACCCTAAGGGGTACAATTAATTAGGGATGCATGCAGCTGGGGAGCCTGATGCATGGGGCTGAGGTCAAGCTAACTTCTGGCTGTGCATTGAATGTTGTTCTTTGCCACCAGGGATTTTAAACATTGAGGTTAAATGCTGTCTCTGGAAACACTCTGGGAAACGGGGGACTCCAAAGGGAGCAAAACAGGTAACATGAGCGGTATGAGAGGGAAGAGGGGATGATTGCTTGCTGCTTAGGAGAAAATAAGTCCCCTGAAATGGAGATTGTTTTCCGCTGCGGGCAGCAGGCAGGGAGGGAGCCGAAGCCTGTGGAGGAGAGGGGTTGGAGGAGGAAGAGGGGGAGGTGGGGTGAGCAGGGTGCAGCCTGGCAGGTGGTGGATGTGCCAGCGCCTCGAGTTGTCGTTTGCACCTTGGTCACGTGTGTGGAAAATATTGCTGCTGTTGTAGCTGGGTACCGCTCGCTGCGCGTGGGTGCAAATGGCAAGGCGAGATGTGGGACGGAGCAGAGCTGGGCCCAGCTGCTTCTGTTTATGCTCCGCAGGAGGGAAGCAGATGTACAGAGCGGCTGTGGCTTGCTGAAAGTCAGCTGGGGGTTGGTGTCCATAGGGAGACTGGTGGGGACTGAAGGCAGTTCAGTGTCTTCCCACTGAGCCTGGTTGTTCTCCTCTACCTGTGGTCAGCTCCTGGTGCTTGGCCGTGGGGTTCATCTCACCTGTGACTTGCTGCTTATCCATCCTCATCCTCAGCAGTTTGACTTCACTTTCCCTCCTTGCTGTGCTCTGGAGGCCCTGGCAGAGTTCAGATTCCCTTTTTTCTCTTTTCCATCTTGAAAACAATAGTAAAATTCCTGAAAAGGGAATGAGCATGTACATGCACGCAGGTGTGTTTGGGGAGGGAGGCAACTGAAACTGAGAAGCAGTGGTGGAAAGAGGCAGCCCAAGGCCTGGCATGATGGTCTCCTGTTTGCACCAGCAGTTCTTGTGAGGATGTCAAGGCTTTGTGGAATTGCATTGCAAACCTCAGTTCCATTGCCCTTCTGTTTTCAAGCCGCCTTCTGTATCCCTGAGTACAATAAATCTCTTAAAGGCAAACCAAAAACATATTCATTCCACATAGGCAGTGATTGCAGGAGCTGGGTTCTGAAGACTGTTTTAGTGGTGTCATGGTGGAAGTATGGGGCACCTGGAATGGATGTGCAAACAAAGGGGAGAGACCTCTCTCCATTTAAAATTTGAATAGGACACGTGGCTCCTGACACATGCTGTCTAACCAGCTTGGTTTTATGTGCTACTTCAGTCAGGAAATTAATCAGGAAAAAAGATAAGGGAACATTATGCTATTCAGAGTAAATCACCGTGTTACACAATGCTGCTCACATTGCCTAGGTAAAGCTGTTTAGGAAAATGGGCTGGCTTCAGGGCTTCCTTCTGATTGTCTAATTAAACTTCCAACCTTTGCAATTATGAAAATAACTGTGTGGTTAGAACTACTTGTATATGCTATAGGTAATTCTTGAATTAGCTAGAAAGAGGCGAAGAGATTTGCTTTGAGATCTTACTCTGAGATTTCTCTCTTTTTTTTTTTTTTTTTAAATGCACTCTGAGTTTTTTCTAGAGACACAATTTCAGTGTGGGGTAGCACAATTTCCTAAATGCAAGTGCTCTGATGGCTGAAACTAGAGGTCCACTTGTTGCAACATCCCATTTGCAGCAGCACCCAGCTGAATGCCTCTGAGTGAAGTGCAAGAAAACTGATAGCAGCCGTACACTAGATGGGTTTTGTAGCCCTAGCATTTAGCTTCCATTTAAAAACTTTTCATTTAATAATAATGAAGCAATGGGATGATAATACCTTGTGGCACAGGTTTCCACTGGTTAATAGTGTGCTGCACTAGTGCTTTCTTTTAACTATTTGCATATTTTCTGGCCTGCAGATGTGTCTTCTGTGCTATTTATACGAGAAGGTGAAGTTGAGGATTTAAAAAATCTTTTAAGTCTGGGAATGTTGTGTTTACTATTTGTATTGCCAATTTTTTAAAATACAAGTATTTAATCTATAATTCCCAAATAGTGTTCTATTAATCTCACTTCAGTCAACCAAAGTCAGTGAATTCCTTTAGGATGAATATGTGTCCTAAATGACCTCTCAAGCTACAATCCTTCTCAGGTGAAGGTGACTCCATCTTTCACAGTACACCTGTGTGCTGTGCAAGAGACATGTTCTGCCTGCCATAGTGATGGAGGTTTTCATTACAGCAAGGCTACAGATGCAAATACTGAAAAACCTCTCTCACTTCTCTCATAACCCCCTAGTTCATCGTTGTGGATGACTGCATCGGATGAAGGACTGATAGCACAGGCTATGTTGTTCTCTAATACACTGGAAATGGACTTCATGCCACTTGAAGTGTTTCTTGTCAGTTTCTGTTAGCACCTTATCTTCATTCTTTGTTGATATAAGTGAGCACATCCCTTTGTTAGCTTGCTTGTACCTTATAATGTCATCTTTTTTCTCCTGTTTTATCTGATCCTCCTTATAAAAACAGAGCTATGTGATGCACAGCTGGATGCTCTTTCAGAAATCTGCTGCTGCCTGAGTGCTACCTGTTTGTGTGATCGGAGGGGAGTGCTGAGCTGAAGAATAGAATATGTCTTTTGTGATTGATCTGTCAGGCGGGTTTGATAGCGCGGAAAAAGTAGTAGGTGTTGTACGTACAGAAATGTTCAGGCTTGGACTCTGTTTGCAGTCTGAAATATGAAGTGTGGTTGAAATTTGAAGGGAGAGAGGGACTTTGCATAAGCAAATGGCAAGTGCAGCTGAGTGGCTTGTCTGGTGTGCCTAAGTGATTTTTTTTTTCGGTTTCTAGTGGCACAGGTTGCAGTGGGGACTGCGGTGTGGTAGTCCGTGGAGGTACTGACAGAAGCAGGGATCTGGTGGAGAAGGTGCGATACATGTGGTACTCAGCCATCACTCAATGCTTCACATTCTTGTGAGAAATCTGCTTTAATCTGGGTCTGGTTCCAACTGGCAGTGCATAACAACAAGGCTTTCCAGCCTTCTCCTCCCCCGAGGTTTCAGTCCTTAAAGATGCAGGTTCTGATAGCATGTTTTTCTTTTCAAGCCAAAATTTAGTTAAATTGACAAGCATTTACACCCAGCAAAATATTTAACCTTACTGACAGGCTGGAATCAGCCTTAGAGTTTCTTTCTGCTCTTTCATGGTTAGCAGCACCACAGTGACCAGAAAGTGGCGTAGCTTTATCACTCCTGTTCTCTTTTGAGTCCAAGAACTCCCTCAGGTCACCTTGCGGTCACTGTGGCTTTTCTGAGATCTTTCTCTAGTAAGATTGTCAGCTCTTTATTTTCCTTGTGATTGAAAGACCACCTCCTCACAAGGTCCCAGGAAGCTGTATGTAAGGGAACACAGCCTTTCAGGACACAGCTGTGGTCTGTCCTTTCCACTCTCAAGATGCACAACCTCAGTGCAATGGTGGCTACCAAAATCTGTTCTGTGATTGAGTAGGGCTTACGTACGGATGAGAATATGCCTTCCCTGATTTATTTCAGAGAGGTCTTTAGTATTTTGACACTATTTTTCATATCTGTCGGAGTGAAGATAATGTAGACTAGGGATTATGTGTCTAGAGGTGTACTTTTTTGCAAGCTCTTTATGCCTCTAGCCACTGAAATGGCCTGTTGTCAGACTTTATCATGTGAAGTGCACAATATTGGGTAAAAATAGGTTTTGTAGGCAAAGTTGATGCCTAAGTATCTTTAAATGGGCCTAACTCAGGGAAAAACACTTTCTTTGTAGCGACAGCAACCAAGCCAGACTTGTTTTGTTCTGAGAGGCCATTTTTTCCCATTTTTTTGCAGTGACATGGTCTATAGTTTTTGTTCTACCGAGAAGGCTCAGCAGTTTTCTCACTGGGTTTTACTTGTTTTTGTGGCTAGTATAAAATGGCTCTTGCCTTTCCCCAAAGGCTTGTGAATTGCTGTTGACTTTCATAAGTTGCCATTAAGATATTTAGTTGTAGCACTGTAAGAAATGCAGTCTCAGTGTCTTTGAAAGAGCACTTGGTGTCAAGAAACTCTTAGGAAGCTGAGCACAGGAACAAGGCTGTTTGTTTGTGCTTGTGGTTCCAGGCAGATCTGATGGCAGTAATGCTGACCATCACCACCCGGTCTATACAAAGGTGAAGTTTTTGGAAGGTTTTACAGGACTCTTTTATAAAGAGTCATTCTTTACAGAGCCATGGTGAGAATCATAGTGCTCCACTTGTGTTGCCTTGTGAGCGCAGGTGCTGAACACAATCACCATACCAACCATCAACCTTGATATGTTTGAGATCTGACAGCACAAGGATTTTGGTATTTTACTGTTTGTGAATTAGACTGATACTGGGTTCTTTGCTAGTCTGGGACCTGAAAATTGGATGAAGTTGTAGCAGACTGGGTTTCTAGACAGAGCAATTCCAAGAGCCCTGAGTCCTTGTGAGCTTCTAGATGTATTATTAGCATTGCACACACTGCTCAGCTTTCTCCAGAGAAACCATTGGCACTGGCTGTCTAAAATTTGCTTTGTTTTGGTTGTTTTTCCATTTACTTGAATCATATTTTCAACCCATATAACAAACAGACAAATGTGTAATGCTTGGGGCAGACCCATTTTGCCTGTGGGAGAAATAGTTATTTTAAATAAAAACAGTCTGATTTTTCTGAAGGCGATGAAGACCCGCAATTCTGATTGACTAGTTCACCAATAGATAAAAATCAAAATATCATCAAACTTATCTATTTACAAATTGTCCAGGAGCAGATTGTGAAATTGTCAGGTTTGTCATGTAAAGTTATTCACTAATTTCTTCAGGGAATAATTAGATCATTAGACAAATATGCCATAGGCAATCTGTGTGGGAACTTGTGTAATTAACCAATCCAAAATGAGTGATAAATTGTATATCGGTAATTTTCACACTTAGCAATTTAAGATGTGTTAAGTAGTTTTGTCATCAAGTTAAGGAACAGAAACAATACATTGTGACTTATATAACTAATTACCATTCCTGATTTTATAAACACAAACAATTTGGAATTTACCTTGGGCAACAGTTTGCTCATGTGAGGTAGGAGAATATTCATGAGCCCAGAACTTTGCACTCACTTTTTTTTGCAAATGCTTGAACGTTAAAGAGGTCATAAATCTGGTTAATCAGAAATTTGCCTTTCAATTCTAACAAATGTTCATGATATGTTACTAAGAAAAAAAAAATCTCTTTTCTTTCCCTGATATTGGCTCAGTTTCTTGTAAAATCCTCTTGACAACACTTACTGAATCAGAATTGTGTTGTGCTAAGGAATGGGTCTGTGCATGTTTTGTAAAGTACTGGGTGATTCCTTTGTTCACTGAATTGCTGAATTTATGGTGAAGTGATGTCAAGTTATGGCTTTTATTGTAAATGGACTAAGCAGGGCAGGGGGGAAGCTCTAAGGGCATTGAGACAGTCATCAGCAAGTTTGCAGATGACACCAAGCTGGGGGCAGATGTTGGTGGGTTGGAGGGCAGAAGGGCTCTGCAGCAGGACCTCGAGCGCCTGGACAGATGGGCAGAGTCCAAGGGGATGGCTTTCAACAAATCCAAGTGCTGGGGGCTGCACTTTGGCCACAACAACCCCATGCAGAGCTACAGGCTGGGGTCGGAGTGGCTGGAGAGCAGCCAAACAGAAAGGGATCTGGGGGTGCTGATTGACACCCGCCTAAACATGAGCCAGCAGTGTGCCCAGGTGGCCAAGAAGGCCAATGGCATCCTGGCCTGCATCAGGAATAGTGTGGCCAGCAGGAGCAGGGAGGTCATTCTCCCCCTGTACTCTGCACTGGTTAGGCCACACCTTGAGTACTGTGTCCAGTTCTGGGCCCCTCAATTTAAGAAGGACATTGAGGTGCTTGAGCGTGTCCAGAGAAGGGCAACGAGGCTGGTGAGAGGCCTCGAGCACAAGCCCTATGAGGAGAGGCTGAGGGAGCTGGGATTGTTTAGCCTGGTGAAGAGGAGGCTCAGGGGAGACCTTATTGCTGTCTACAACTACCTGAAGGGTGGTTGTGGCCAGGAGGAGGTTGCTTTCTTCTCTCAGGCAACCAGCACCAGAACAAGAGGACACAGTCTCAAGCTGTGCCAGGGGAGGTTTAGGCTCGAGGTGAGGAGAAAGTTCTTCACTGAGAGAGTCATTCCCTACTGGAATGGGCTGCCCAGGGAGGTGGTGGAGTCACCGTCCCTGGAGGTGACGTGGAGGAGGCACGTTTGGACGTGGCACTTGGTGCCATGGTCTAGTCTCGAGGTCTGTGGTAATGGGTTGGACTTGATGATCTTTGAGGTCTCTTCCAACCTTGCTTATACTGTGATACTGTGTAATTCTACAATTTACTTAAGACCTTGGTATAGCCCACCAAGAAGGTGGGATGTGTGGTGGTAAAAGACAAAACAAAAGATCTTGCTGAAGGTTAAATATATATGTATGCATGCATTTTAATTTATTTTTAAAAAATACATATATATATGTATACCTTGTGAAGGAATATTGAGCACATGACCTTTTCCATATATCAATTTGAGGTCCACAAACCCCACAACTCTGCATGTCACAGAAACTAAACTCTTTTCTCATCCTCTCCTTCTTTGAAGCATCTTTTAGGTATGGTGAACTCATCAGTATAGTATTAGGTCAAGCACTATGCAACACTATGACTATATATCAAAGCTGTGGTGTGTGCAGTCCAGGGCTACTGGTGATATTGAGGTCTCTGGGAAGAACAAGCGACTGTCTGCTTTTATATGTTATGCTGATACTACAGGAACTGTAAATGGTCCCTGGTTTCTCAGTACACATAATTAAACACAAATTAGTGACATTGCCCAGCTGCATCAAGCCACTGAAACAAAATCCTTGGACCTTTTAAAGATCAGTAGGTTGGATTCTTGTTTTCATCTTGGGGAAAAAAAAAAAAAGGTGTAAGTGTGCCAGGATGCTTTTAGAATGAAGAATGCTGTGTATAGCCATTAAACATAAAATGAATTAAAAAAAAAAAAATCCACTGCACCACTGGAGAGTCAGCAGAGGGAGTGCGAGTTAGGAAGCCCCTCTTTTGGTATCTGAATGGCAGTAATGCAGGAGGAGGGAGGTAAACAGAAAGTCATATGTGAACTAGAATTGTGGTAAAGAAATAGACCTAAAAGAAAATCTTGACAAAGTTAAGATGACAGCAGCAACATGCCTTGGTGAAAGTTGTGATACCTTTTGCCCTTGGAGGCATGTGAGCTTGACTGAATACATGCTAGAAAACGTAATAAATTTATTGAGGTAGCCTAAATACTTCCAACTCCTATGATTTTAATTATTGCTCTTGCAATATTTATGCTCACACCCTCTAGTACCTTGAATCATAGTTACATTAACATCCTTTGCTTTTCTGTATATACATAATTTTTTTTTTTACTCTTGAATTTGTACTGATATGGAGTCTCAATATTACTGAGATGGTTATGGAGTCAAGCTTAAATCGTGATCTGAGTGCATTTAATGTGTGAAAAAGCCATAAGGCAAATAACAAGATTCTCAGTGCTTGAAAAGTCATGATGGTGCTTAAACGCTTTGAGCTGGCAATGCTAGCACTACTTAAAATGACATTTAATGAGAGTGCATTTCTGGGCAGCTCCACAGAATTTATTTTACCTCTGCATCTTGTAGGATTTTTCTTTTCAGTTACAGAGAAAATACATAATAAAAGCTGAAATGGTATTTTCACTTTTGTGTTTGTCTGTTCCAAGAATACATATTTATTTCCAACAGCTATAATGTGTTGTGGGGGTTTTTATGGTAATTTCGGGACTTTTCCTTCAGCTAGGGCTATAGCTGATCAAGTCTGAGGCCAACCATTTTCTTGACTGTTTCAGAAGAGTTGCCATGGGTGGCCTTAAAATTTAAATGAATCTGTAGGGTTTGCTTGTGGGTGTGGGTTTTGTTTTTTTTTTTTAATAAGGGAAAAAAAATCTTTCTCAATCCTAGAGGAAAGAAGCAATACCATATGAGCCGGATGATATTTTAAATAGTTGAATGTGGCTTTGCCTTGTTTGATGCTTCAGAAATACATAGCATGACCTGTTTCTACTTCCCAACAAACCTACATCTATGTTGAAGATAAAAATAAAGACAAACACTTGTATGGGAGATACTTGCAGGCTTATTTTTGCACAGTTTTAGTACTCTTCATCTCTAATTTACCAGGAAGTACATGCTCAGCAAGGAATTCTTCTTGAGATTAAGGGGGAAATGATGCTGAAAATCTCAGTGGCTGTGTGGGTTTTGTTGGTGTTTGGTGTGTTGTGGCGGTTGGTGTTTTGGTTGGTTGTTTTTTTTTTCTTTTTTTTTTTTTCCCTCTTAAACCCTTCCCAAACCCCTCAACAAACATATCCAAGATCCTCTCTAGTGCTAAAGATCACTCTTTGTAGGACCGTATCTGTCTGGTGCAGGCTATTGTGCTAGTAACTCTTCATGCATTTTCAGTTTGTTTCTTTCCAGTATTATGTTAACCAGTTTATTTTCAGTGTGGTGTTTTTTTTTTTTCTTTTTTTCCTCCCCTCTCCCCTTCCTAAACTTCTGTCAATGTGTTATGGTAATACAGCTCTGCTTTCCACTCATGAGGTGCCTGCATTCATTGGTGGGTGATACGAATAAGTAAAACCTGTCTCTTAGTGCGCATTCACAAGAGTGTTGAACTGAGATTACACTGACATCTGAAATTCTGGCAGTTTGTAACTCCAAGTGCTTACACTTTGTAAATCTCAATCGCGTCCTTAATGTAGATTTTGTTTCGTTTCTTGCTAAAGAGTAAAAAATGTAAATTTAGAAAAGACTGTCACTCTCCCCCTTGGTCTTTGAGTGATGTAAGTCATTCCTTTGTCAACTGATCTAATGTGTTTTTGCAGTGATAATGTCTGCTTAGTCTCCAACATCTGTGCACTGGACAGAAACTGAGATTCCTGAATGTGTCTAAGAGCACCATATCTTCATTGCAGCACAATGACATGTAGGTAAAATGCATGGTTTTATGCAACAAGTACAAATGAGACTGTTCTGAACTGAGCATTGTTTGAAAGCTGTGATGAAATAAACTAGCATCAGGCATAGGATAATTTGAATTTATCATAACTATCCTCTTACTTGAAACTGGAGGCAGAGTATGTGGAGCCAAAATTGGCGCTCTCTCATGCTACCAGTTCCTGAGGAAGATCAGATGTGGGTGAGTGTGGCATGACTCAGGGCTCTTGCTGACATGGGCTGACTCACAGTGCCAAGTTCATGTGCTTCTCTGCTTGCAAAATCTGAGATCTGTGAATACGGTTTCTCCCAAGGAGAGACTGAACCATGTCCAATCCGAGTAGAACAGAGACCTGTGAAGAACAAAATGTTTCCTCCTGATTTATTTGAACAGACATCTCTTGTTGGTGGTTGTCCCCACTGGGACAACAGGACACTTTAGATTTGCTCTCATAACTGAACGTGGTCTACTTCATCACCTTCATGACTTCTCCACAAATATCTGTTACCTTTTTGCCCATTTCTATGTGCTTGACCTTAGACTTTTTATCAGCTGAAGTAGCCTCAAAGTTACTGTGTGCTGCTAGCTGCCTGTGAAAATGGATTTTTAATTCAGAGCAGGGGCAGCTAGTAAGAGTTAGCTTCATTCTTCTGACCCTGAAAGAGCCCAGAGGCTAAGAGAGTACCTGAGATACAGTTGTAACTCACAGAAGAATGGGTGTTTTTTTTCTGCCTTGTTGTTTAGTGAGGCTTGAGTTAACATTGCCGCAAGGGTCTTTCTCTGGTCTAGAGCTTGGAAACAAAGACTGTTCCCCAGCAAAGAGCTGATGAGCCTCAACTTGTCAAACCGACAGCTACCATTTGCCCTCATACAGCATCACCTGTTAAGTAAGGAAGGGAAAGTTCCAGCTCCAAAATTATATGGTTATACAAATACAAAATACTTCTTACAAAATAAGAATAACATGCCAAAATAAACCACTGCTCTCTGTAGCAGAGAAATGGGGCAGCTGCTCTTGGGCAAGATGAGGGGTGTAACTACACATGCTAGAAGTCAGTCTCTGTGCTGGAGAGCAGCGATGGAGTAAGAAGGTTTCTGTTGTGTAAAGTATATGGTCTTTAAGTACAGTGCTCTGCTATGTCATCTCATGAATTCCTGAGAAGAGTTGGAACATGGCTGTGCTTGCTCTGCAGGCTCTCTGAACTGGCTGGTTTTGTGACATGACACTGCTGTGCCCAAGAAGCCCTGAAGGGAGAAAAAGGAGAGAGACTGGTGGTTGTGTGGTCCATACTCTGCATGCAGCAGTTTGGCTGTGGACATCCAAGGTGGTGCAGGAGCAAAGATCTGGGACAGGTCTTGGTTGCTGGTGAGGTCCAGGACTCTGCTCACTACAGCAGAGATTGGCCTCAGGCTGTGTCCAACCAGTGTCTGCTGGCATCCCTAGTGATTGTCCAATGTTTGCTTGATTGCTTCTTGTTTTAATTAGCCTCCCCCCACTTTTTTTCATATAGGAGATGAGGTGGGTAGCGATGCTGACAATTTAAATGAAGTTGCACACCCTCTGAGTTCTCCGCTCAGTGTATCTCTATAAAAGACTATTTTAAGTCAATTGAAATGGACTTTATTCTTCTTCTGAATAAAATATCATCACAAGCAAAAGCTGCTTCTGGCCAAACCAGTGTCTTTAATTTCTTGCTATTGGAGCCTTTGCGAGTTTTATTGGAGAAAAACAAACACACACATCAAAACAAACCAACCAAACAAAAAAAGAAAGGAGAGTGACATTTCATTTTGCTGTTTAAGTCTTCTACTCCAAACCCAGAACTTATTTAAAGGCCTGAAGAAAGCAGTTTAACTTCTAGAAACTGTTGTTTTTAATTATTTCAGGTACAGATCCATGTTTGACATGTAACATCAAGTCCTGTTGATCTGAAATATGTTGATAAATAAAATAGTTGTCGAGAATGTTGCTAAGCCTTCTTCGTGTAGACTTCTGAGTGCCAGTTGCGTTTGGTTCTTATTTCAAGGATTTCTCCATGTTTGAACAGGTTTAAGCCTTAAAAACGAGGGCGGACATCTTGCAGGCCAACATAATTTCTGTAAGCCTAGACCAAAAGACAAGAGTTGCAACATCGCTGACTTGTGTAACAGTATTTTTTCCCTTGTATTTGAATAACCAAAATGCTCTGACTGTTTTTAATTAATTTAAACAAACTGTATTTTCAAGGATGCTCTGCTTTTCTTACCCAAATGAGAGGTTTAAGTGTGCCAGTAGAACTTCATTCAATTGGTAGCATTTTACTTGTAAGCTACTGCAGGTCACCTTACTGGCCGAATATTGTACTGTGTTTGGAGCCAATGATGAGTGGATAATCTGGTGCTCTAGCCAAGAGGCTTTTGTGGTGGTGCCACCAGCACACCCACAGTCCTTCCTAAAGAGACCGAGACGGAGATGTCCTGTGGCTTTGGAACATGAAGCCAGAACAAAGACCTGTGAGCTTTGCTGCTACTTTTGGTGTCTTTGGGTTCTACTCCCTATATTTGGAGAAATATCTGAGAGAGACTTGGTAAATATCTTGAATCTCTGTGCTGTTTCATCTTCAAGACTCGCACCTTGGTGTAAGTGGATCTACCTCTTGATCATCCCACTCAAGATATGCTTTACAGTTTCTGGTGCAAGAGGAAATACCAATGGCAAAGTGCTGATTTAGTTTGGACAACAAAGCATTATATTTTCTGAATACTTACTACATATTTTTTTTTTCCTTGAGCTCTGGCCTTGGCTGAGCAAGAGCAATTGTCTTTGGAAACCCCTCTGGTGTCTATAGTCACCCACAGAATTATGACTATTTTGTGAGCACCGTCCCTCTGGATTCAGAATGCTCAGAGGGGAGACAGTGTTGTAATCTAGGTATGTCAGCACTCTCTGCTGCTTACACTGAAGAAAGAGGTTTGTGGTTGATTTTTTTTGTAGCAGGCCTGATCTATGGGGCAGCTAGCTGGGGGCATCTCTCTCTGTAGCTGTCTTCTCCCACTAGCTGCTCCTCACTGGATAGGTGCAAGTAAAACCCAAGGTACTGCATTTAGCCTGTCTGCAATATCAGCCACAAGAGCTGTGGTAAAGTTTGAAAGTAGAGTATGTAGTTATTTGTGGATCTAAAGATTCTTAAAAAAGAGCAAGGGAAAAAAACCACCAGCAAACATTCATGTAATTATTAAAAAAAAAAAAATTTTTTGGCACTTCTTTCAGTTTGAGTTGGACTGATGCTGCTTCATTGATCCATGTGAAGATTGTTGAGCCATATAAAGACTCTGCTGTCATACTCCTGTCAGATATTCTGTTATGTGTTCCTGCCCAACTAGTAAAATGTCATGCACAACACAGCCTTTCCTACACAGAATAGCCTTGGGCAAATGCACTCTACTAGTGCCTAACAGCCCATGGGATTTAATCTCTGCTCCCTTAACGACTGTTCTGTAACCTTTCTGTGCACTTCAAGACTTTCCAGACTAATCTTTTTCCATATAATCATAGCAAATAAGAATCTGTAAAGGAACACCAGCCAGGGCTGGATCTGGGAACCCAAGTGTCTACTATGGTAAACCTATGTTTCAGTCACTTTTCCACATTATTTTCAGGAATCAAAGTGTCTGTGATGACTGAACCACAGGGAAAGGTTTGATGTGTTGTGGCCAGTTTGACAGCAAGAATAACCCTTTGTTTTAACTTGCTATGGACCATTCTTCCAGACCTCTGTGATTCCTGAAGGTGACAGCAATGATGCTTTATTATATGTATCTGTCCTCTTTGGATGATAGACTGTACTGTGTGTTAAGATCCAAGGAGAAGCTAGCAGAGGGTTACCTGGCAATTGGCAACAGTGCACTATTTTCCAGATGATAACTAGATTTCTGTGGTCTGCCAGCATTGGTTGATACACCCAGAGACCAGAATGTCTTTCCTGAACTGCAGTGGGAGAGGCGTATTCTGTGGACATGATGATTTGGCATTTTCTGTGGGTTGGTAGACTTGGGGACATGTTTGCCAAAAGTCCTGTGAGGTCCTGGAGTAATTACTATTATGGAGATAATTTTAGAGTAAAGCAGGTGCTGTGAGGTGACATTTGAGGTTGGGTGGAGTTGAGATGCCTGATTAATTGCTATAGTTAATTAAATCCACCTCTGAAAGTGGAGAGAAGTGGAGATGCTGGTTGAGGCGGCACTGGGAGTGCAACATTGCAGACTGCTCAGATGAGCTCTAAAATGTTTGAGTTTGCTTGATGTTGATGTGTTCTTCCAGAGGCAAATATTTCTCTGAAACCCAATGTTTATTTGGCCTGGATACCTCATGGTATGGTATTAAGCTTAATATATTGTAAATACAAACCCAACCCAGCTTGGTAGTAGCTGTAGGAAATTGAATTAAAGGTGCTTCTCTGCATGAATCTCTGCTGGGGAGCCCACATTGTGAAGCAAACTCACTACTGTGAGCTGTGTGACTTGGCAAAATATGAAGCTGCAGACACTGAACAGCTCTCTCCTGTGAGGATCTCAAACCTGCAGGTCACGACTGGGCTGAGATGGCCTGACAGTGAAGGTGCCAGTAGATAAAGAATCGCATTCTTCTTAAACTCTGCCAAAATGATTCCCTTCACCCTGTGATAATTCTCTGAAGTGCTTTTACAGTTATGGTTTAGAGAGTTGCAAATCAGGTGATTTGTGTGTCTACAACTAATGACCACTGAACTGAATACTAGTGGGAGGTGTTCCTGCCTATGGCAGGGGTTTGGAACTTAGATGATCTTTGAGGTCCCTTCCAACCTTACCATCCTATGATTCTATGAATTCATACCAGGAGCAGCACAGACACTATCAGCCACGGTGGTGAGCTGAATGCATCTCCTCTGGCATCAGAAGCCTGGGAAATCTTCCCTGCTCTCCCTCAGGCAAGGAAAAGCCACCTTGTGATTAGAGCAAAGCTGGGACCCAGGAAGTCAGCTAACTTCCAGCTCTGGTCTGAATTGTTTCTGTGGCCTGGGGGTGGTCGCTCAGAGGAGTGATCTGTTGGTGTGGTTGCTCCCGGACTTATTTCAGTCCAGGCAAGCTGTGCTAGCCAAAATTCATTTGATTGAGTGGTGTCAGCAAAGACCAGGGATGCTGATGGAACTTCTGAGCTGGAGAGAAGGTGGAACACAGTTGGAGGCAGATTGAGGCACAACTGGTTTTGAGAAGACTCAGTGTCACATTTGCAAATAGACATTCCACTTTTCCCTCTCCTCAATAAACAAATCCCCCAAACTGTTAGTAATTTCAGTGAATTACACCTGAGAGTAACCTGTGCTGTTGGCTCGCCTTATCTTTATGTAAGGCAAGCAGGAGTGCTGAGGCCATCCCCAGCAGCTGGGGATGAAGTATTGCTGTGCTATGTGGCATGTTCCAAGAGTAACGAAAGAGAAAGACTTTGCATTATTCCTTCATACGTAGCAACTCTGAAAGTATCAGGAAGCTTGCCCTGCTTTCTCGGTATGCTGCAATCCTGTGGAGGTGTTTGTGATAGCAGCTTTGATTGTGCGGGAATTCTGACCTCTACAGACCAGGGTGCTGGAACAGATTCAGCCCAGGATGGCTCCACTGGTTAAGGGGAGAGGTCAGACAGCCCGGGGACAGAGGGAGGAAAAATGTTCACTGGGACAACTGGCATCTGGACTGATATGCTTTCTTTAGTCTTGGAAAAGGTTCAGCAGGCTTAGCTTCTCTTGAGACAAACACTCCTTAGAAAAGTGAGTTCAACCCCGGGAAAGTGCCCAGACATCACATTTCCAAAGCAGAATGTTTCCATTTGCTTTCATGCATTCACAACATTTTAGTCAGCCTGTTTGAGACTGTGTTGTCAGTGCAGGAGACTCAGTATTCTCCATCTTGCTGTATAATCCCCATGGTTGCTCTAGGTATATCCTAGGAAACAGGCAGGATGGGGTCCCTTTCATGAATTGCTTACTGCTCTAAAGGACAGGTGTGATAAATGGAGATACAATAGATATCAGAAGAGGGCGGAGCAGCATACTATAGCTTGTGGATTCATGGTTTCTGAGTTTAGAGGCACCTATACTTTACCGAATCCTCTGTTTATACCAACACAGGAGGCCAGATTGTGTGCTGTGTGAACAAGCTCAGCACAGGGTCTGGTCTTTGATGTTTGTAGGCAAAGGGATTTCTCAGGAGCAGTTTGAATGAGGTGAGGGGCTGATGTGTGCTGACTAGAGCTTGGAAAGCTGTTCCAAGCATGAGAGAAGGTGTGAGAGAAGGTGCAGAAATACCTCTCTGATGAGGGAATGAAGGGAAATACAGGGTCAGTGCTGCAGGACTCGGGGGGTGCGTCATGTCACATGTGGGACTCTGGGCAAATCCATTAACTGCTCTGTGCTTAAGCTTTACTGCTGTAAAGCAGGACCAGTAATGCAGTATACTTGGCCCCCGTAGTAACTCACAGTTGATAACAGAGATGTTCAGAGTAAACACAGCTAAGCCTGGATCTAGGTATGCATTTGGGTTTGTGCTGTTTATACTTTTTTAATGCTTTTAGAAATCCTGCCAAAGTCAAGAGGCTATGAGAAACCAGGTTTTCTATCAGCATTCAGAGGCTGAAATCCCACCAGAAGATCAGTTATTGTGTTATTCTACTTCATTAAGTACCACTTTGAGAGGTTAAAGTAGCCTGTGAAAATGTGTTATCACAAGCAGTGGAGTGTCTTACAGCCTTTTGGGAAAAGGAAAGATATGCTATCTGTACACTTCAAGGTCCGTTCATGGTGGCAGCCACCTAGACTGCACCCCCTTCCCCACAGCTCTCCACTTGTAGTACCTGGGCACTTCAGATATTGCAGATAACCCTCTTTGCTCCATGGAAGGAGAGTTTACTGAGTAATCAAGTTCAGTACTGGCTGAAGAGAGTTTCATACAGCAGCTTGTACATCTGCAGCCCTGGAACTACATAGGTCAAAAGTGAAATACTGGTTGAATAGGAACATATATTATGTTGTCCATGTAGCCGTGGGGTGGGGGGGAGTGCATGGTAATACTTTCAAACTCTTGCATCCATGTAGAAGACTATTTAGTCCTACTTGCTTTGCTGCTGCTGTGATGTGTATGGGTCAGTGAATGCAGGGCTGTATCCTAATCTTTCCTGGGGGCTCCTGTCCTGAAATAAGCACTACTTCAAGTTACCATTTTCCATAGAGTTCCAAGTAATAAATTCAGGAAACTTGTTTTCAGGACAATGGGAAGTCTAAATGTGAGTTCAGGAGTCAGTAGATTAATAGATCCCATCCTATCAGATTCAGTACCAGGGGATATAAAATGTCAGATAATTCATCAGCTGCTGGGATTAGGTAACATAAGTTAATTAAGGTGCAGTTCTGCTGAAAAACATGCATTAAGACAAGAGTAATGCCATTACTGAATACTGCATAGCAACACATGGATGTCTTTTCTAGAGCAACAGAAAAATAAACAGACATCAATGTGGTTAAATCTTTTCACATGTTGCTAGAGACAAAAAATTTATGGCAAAATCTAGCTTTGTTTTTTTCCACTTTTAAATTCTTCATAATCTGGACCTTGCTTCTATTTGCAACTTATTAGTTTTTGCCAACTTGCTTGGGAACACTTTTCTGACAACAAGGTGCTCGTGAGGCCTGTTTAAATAGCTGGTACTTTTTCATGATGTGCTTCACTGGCTGCCGAAGTCAATCTGAAATCCTTTTCCTTATGAGTGAATAACTTTAATATAAAATTACCAAATGATGCAGTTTAAGTGTGCATGGCTCCATTATTCCTCTGTGCTCAAAATGTTAAAGTCATTAACGATTTAGGTTTGGGACTTTCATAGGCAGTGATCCAGGCAATCCAAAAGGCATAGTATAACTGGGACTGGTAGCAGCAAACATAGAATGGTAAGGTTGGAAGGGACCTCAAGGATCATCTAGTTCCAACCCCCTGCCATAGGCAGAGACACCTCCCACTAGCACAGGTCACTCAAGGCCTCATCCAACCTGGCCTTGAACACCTCCAGGGAGGGAGCAGCCACAACCTCCCTGGGCAACCTGTTCCAGTGTCTCACCCACCCTCACTNTCTCCAGCCTGTCCAGGTCCCTCTGGATGGCATCCCTGCCCTCTAGCAAGTCGACTGTGCCATGCAGCTTGGTGTCATCTGCAAACTTGCTGAGGGTGGACTGATTCCTCTGTCCATGTCACTGACAAACAAATTTCATTGACTTTCCTTTCCCCATTACCCAGTTCTTTGCTTTATTGAACTTGATTAAAAAAAAAGTTTTTGAGCTTCTGGTTCCTGTTCTTAGTAGGATGCAAGGTGTCCAAGTGTGGTTGCTGACCTTTCTGCTGGGTTCCTGTGCACATTTGGGTTTGTTGCTGACTCCCTGCCTCTGCTGCTAAAGTAGCTCTGTCTGCTCCCCTCTAGCTGTAGGGCTGGTCCCCCAGGCAGACTTGTTCTGGAAAAAGTGGATGTGGTTTGAAACATATCGAGGTAACAGTGGACAACTGGAGTGCTTATGCTTGAGTTTGTTCCCTGGCCTTCTTTAACACTGTGGGTATAACTCATCTGGCTAGTCCTTGAGGTACAGTCAAGGAATTGATTCTTTCCTGTCCTGAGGAAATATTACTGATGGAAATCATCATCTGAGAATTCATTTAATAACAAACTCTTTTTTTATGCACACAAGCAATTAGGTAACCCAAAAAACATTATGTATGGACTAAGGGGTAGCCTTCAGGATGACTGATGTTACAGTGTTTCCCCAAAGCAAAGATTGGATATGGATAAAAGGGAAGAAAATTGCAAGTTCTGGGGTAGTGAAAACCTTGGGGTGGCTCAAGGAGAAAGAATACATAAGATCTCTTGACTTGTCGGTCACCCCCGTGTTGTACTTCATTGCAGACTAATGCGTGTGAAGAATACACTTATTATATCTGTGGTTTTACCAGAGGGGATTGTCAGATTATACTTGATAAAGCTTCAAACTGTTTCTGCATTTATGGGACTCCTGATTTCCTGAAAGGAACAACCAAGCAAATAACTGATGACTGTTTTTTGCTGTCTTGTGCAAAACTGTCTTAAGTACATGATTTCAGTAGACTTCCCTATCATTGCAAGTGAGGTCTACTTGCAATCAGTACTACTACTTGCAATCAGTATTGCAGACTTGAGAGCAAAGTTTGTCCCTGGCCTCAAAAGTAAGAGAAAAAGAAGGAAAATGATGATATATTTTAACAAGACATAACTGTATCTGCATGTATTTTATCTTGCCTTAGTATTCACTTGCATCCTTTGCTTTGTTTATCTTTGTTCTTAAGAGGAACAAGGCAAGGATTCATCACCAATATGAAGGGATACCTCACTTTGCATTTGTGTGGTATTGTCTGCCCAAGTGGCTCAAAGGCCTTTACAAACCTTAAGGGCCGTGTCTTCAGCTGGTGTAGCAGTGTTATGCTGACACCATCTGAAAATCTGATCCTATTTCAATTCCCTTTTTTGTCTGCATATTTTAGCTTGACATACCATAATATTACAGATGCAAAACTGCACTCTCCCCAACCCTGCAGCAGCATGATTTGCTCATGGATGACTTCTCTAGCAGTAGCTTTTGAGCTGCGGAAGCACCTGTTTCTCTGTTCTATAGGAGTCCGTTGTTCCTATGGCTTTACATGTCTGTGCTGAAATGCACTGCTTGAATGAGGCCAGGTTAGCAACTGGTGTGAAGTGCTTTGTGCAACGGCCCTGCATTTTACTACCTCTTAACTGTCAATACTGGTGGGGAGTCTCATATGTTTTATGATGTTTTATCTTGTACATTGTAATTTTACATCAGTGAAAGTTTCAATGCTGCACATGCATTCAGAGGTAGAGAGCTTCTCAGAGTTCTCTTCCCTGTTTGCTTTCTGTACCATAGCTAATCATACATTAGCTGGGAAGTGTGTGCTGCTGGTAGTTGGCACGTTACAAGTTTCTAATGTCAAGATGTCACTCTGGACCAAACGTCTCTGTTATATTGATCTTGTCACCTCTGCAAAGAACTGGTGTGGGTTTTATAAGTTTTATTCACGTATGTATAGATGTGTATGAATGTGGAAAGCTTTGTATTTCTGTATGTTATGTGCAATCATTGTCAATCAAATCATACTGACATGCCTTTATTCAAATCATAACCTGATTTAATTTTTTTTTTAATAAGCTAAAGTTCTATCAGGTTTATTGGGCTTTCTGGTTGTTTTTCACTCAGTCAGTGTGATTAATGTTATTCTGAATATACTACAGGTTTATTGGCTTGAATATTTAGCTATGTACTTATCTTTCTATTTGGGGTATTCTAGAAACAAACTGATGCTCCAATCTTTAAAAAATAATAATAAAAAAAATCCATTAGAAAGAGGCATATTTTTCAGGTAGCTACATTTAGTGTTTTTAGTTACAAATTATTTGGACCAGTTCGCTAGCAAACATTCTTTAATTGTCCTTCACTATTAATGTAAAAAAAAAAATTGGAAATTTTCATTACTAATGGAAAGTACTTAAGTAGTTCATGCATATACAAACAAGCTGTAAGAACATTATAGACTGGTTGCTATAGGGAGATGGCAAAACTGTCAGTAATTGCAGAAACAGCAGAAATGGTTTTGACTTGTTTTTGGGGGAAGAAGCATTGGCTTTATGCCTCATAATCAGCTTCTCATAACCACATACTTTCCTTTATACCTTTTGCATCTAGTTCACCCTCCCCACTCAGCATTACAATTGTCTTCTGAAGCAAAACCTTATTTGTACTACTGGCTGAGGAGCTGCCTGCACTGATGCTGAATGAGTCGGAGGTCAAGATAGTTCTTTTGGTGACTGCCAACACACAGTTTGGTAACTAGTTCATTTTGAATCCTCAAAAAGATAGTAAACATAAACATGTAAAGTTTCTCATGCGTACGTGTTGTGTTACAACTGATCTGTAATTTTCAGAAAAGTCCCATTACACACTGTGGGGACTTCCAGAAAAACTGAAGTCATGTGTAATGCAGTTTTTATTTCTGCATGTTAAGCGAGTGTTCAAAGATTAAATCATCCTGCTCCCTGATGTGATTTGGTGGTCTAAACCAAACATGGACTAATGCTTCTCCCCACCTGGGCTTTTACATTTCCCTGAAGTCTTATATAAGCCATGTAATACAACGGGATGCTGTGTCACTTATTCCAAAGGTATCATCACCAGTGGAGACTTGCCAGGTGACTTCATCCTCCCACTCAATTTTGCCTCTGTCTCATGGTTGTGTTTTGGGGAGGGAGCATACCAGCCTGTTGTCCTTGTGCACCTCACTGAATTTTCTTTCCATATTCCTACTGTGGAGTCCTTGAGGATTACTTGCCCTTTCAGGAAAGCTGAAAGGCCTCTTTTCATAGCTGCTTAATTCCTATCGTAAAGACAGCTTTTTTCTTTTTCTTTTCTTTTTTTTTTTTTTTTTTTTNTTTTTTTTTTTTTTTTTTTAAATCTGTGACCCTCAGTCTCTCTTTTTCTGTTCCTCCTAAGAAGGGTTCCTTGGTATTTGCTTTGCTAAATATTGGATATTTCTAGCTGGGTAGAAAATTCTCCTGATTCTTTTTCCTTGTGGTCACAAATCTGTTTCTTGTATCTCCAGTTCTTGTACCATCTGTCCTTCCCCCTGCAGCATGTGTGGCTGTAATTTGGGTAACTTATTGTCCAAGAAGTCTTTGTTTTCTCAGATGCTGTGCATTAATGATGTTTGAGTTTTTGGTTGCGTGTATCCTTCCTTTTAATGGACCAGGATCATATTTGGACTGCTGTGACCATTCCCTAACCATGCTGTCACCAGAATTGGTGCACCTCTTCCCAGAAACCCAAATAAGCTTAATTTCAAAGATTCAGTGACATTATTTTGCAGAAGTGCTGAGTGAAGCATAAGTTCATTTCCCTCAGCACCACTTCTTAATGCATTTTTGTTCATCAATGCGTATAACTAATGTGAAGAGGCAATCCAGTCTCAGCAGTCATTCTACTGAGGGTGAAATACTGATAGGTACTTCATTTAATAAAATAATAATGCTGTGCAGCTGTACACTGTCTTTCCCACAAGGGTCTCTAGGTACCTGAAAGAGTATTAAATAATTAAGTCTGACAATACCCCTGTATTTCATTAGTTCCATTTCACAGGTGGATTAGCAGAGGTTAAGTGACTTGACCAAGGTCAGAATCAGACCTTATTCCTGTGAGAAAAGCCTGTTCAGGGGATAGTTTGTATGTGGGTGGATCAGCTGGTTCTTGTGTTGGATCTCTGTGACAACCTGGGATCTGTGTACAGAGGCAGAGCCAAAGCCTGTGGCAGAGCAGGGAGGGAACAAGAGAATCTTGGCTCTGTTTTCTTAATTTGTTTCCAAATGTCCAGGCCTAAGATAATCCATACTAAATGCGGTGACAAGATTGAAGGATTTGATTTGCTGAAGCCATGGAAATATATAACTTGGTGCCCAAGAGACCTGTGAGCTTTTGTTTCATATCCACCGACATCATCTGTCCAGTCAGCTCAACAAGTCATATTTTTATGAAGTTATTTTGCACCATCTGCATTGAAAATGGCAGCCTGGCCAATTACAATGGATTTTTAAGTTTATTCCGTGAGAGAGTTTTTAAAGTGGAAAGAATCCAGCAGTGAGCCAGGAGGCGGAAATAACGTATCTTTCCCAAGGAAAGTCAGGGTTTGATCCTGCAGGCAGCTGAAACGTGCCAAATTAGTCGGGTGCTGTGTTCAGCACCTTTTCAGAGATACTCAGGACTTTGCAGAGTCAAAGCTCTGAGCTATAAGGTTAAGCATGAACATTAATGAAATGTTATCTCTCTAGCAGATGGAACTAAGTGACAAGTACTCTGGCTGTCAAGCACTGAAAATTGTGAATCTGTCGCACATCCCCTGACAACAGTGAGGCAATCTTCTTAAAACTGACTTATGCAATAGGAATTTCACTGTGGTGGGGCACCTCCTTCACATGGTCAGAAAGCTGACCTTTGGTGGGAGGTTTGCCCCTGTGTGTTGGACTCTTTTTTTAAAGATACATCTAGTGTTCTGATCAGCTGCCACCTTGCAAATAATCCACTTAAGAGGATGTTTTCTCAGTGCTGAAATAGCTTACAAGCTAAGGCTCAACTTGCATTAAAAATTACATGTATACTTGAAATCCTTACAACTGATGATTCCAGATAAGAGCAGATACTCCATTCTGATCAGCCTTCAGCTGAAAGGTGTAACCATTATGAGCCTTTTGCTGTCAATGAAACACCTTCCCCGTCTGCTGGGATGCAACAAAAACATTACGTTGCCATATCAGAGCACAGCAGAACTTTCCTGGAGCCTGGAGGGATTGCCTCGTATTTTACAGGCTTAACTAACTGCCGATAAATGAACTTTTTTTTTTTCCATACACGCATATTCTACATGAATGATCATGTAGTATTATCACTTCATCCACAAATGAACTACCATCTTTTAGAGACGTGGAATGCACAGCACAATGGGGTATGTATAGGCAAGCATTTACATATTTGAGATGAGAACCGAGATGAGAAGTGGAGTTAGGAAAATAAAAGAAACTTTCAAAGTGATCTCAAAATCTGACTGCATCTCTTTGGTCAAACCATGAAGCTACAAGCTGATAGCAAACAAAATGAGGGTATTCAGAGGAAACTGAAGTTCCTCAGGAAGTTTGGCTTCTCATTGTTTCAGAATTAAATTTACTTTTGCTATATAATTGACCTGCTGCTTCAATTCTCACCTGCTCTTGGAAAATGCCATTGTCTGTTCCTTCAGAGAAGGGCTCATTTTGTCATAAAGTTTAGATGAATGGTTGGAGTGGATTTTTTTTGGTATAAAATATTCACTATGAACAAACTGTGAACTTGTGAATATGCATGATTCCCCTTTAATCTGTTTTTTGAAGAAACATTTTCTTAAAAAAGGCAAAAATGGGTCTGCTCAAACTGACCAACAAAACTTAAGTATCGGTTGCCGAACAATCTGCACACAAACCGCCTACAGGCATGATTATTTTTTGTGTAAAGAATTTGCTGAGTGACTTCGAAGAAAAAACACAAATGTGACTGTGGACAACTCACAATGGAGTGAAACTTGCTCAGTAAGTTGCGTTTCACTCTAACCTCCAACTAATGCAGGTTACATGGTTAGGATACGAGAAGGAAATCTGGAAAAAGAGGATTGAAAAACTTGTAGAGTTTCCCAGTATATCCTCAATACCTGGGAATGTCCATTACTTAACTTGCCCTTTCGCTATAAGGGAAGAAGCCACTGGGTTAAGACTTGAATAAGTGTGTTTAGGTGTTGGCAGAGGTCAGCTATGTACTCAAGATGTGAACATTTCTTCATCAGGAAATTGCTGGAATGTTTTCAGAGATTGCCACTGCTCAAATAATGGTAGATCTGGGATTTCCCTGCTGCTTGTCCAGGGTGTCAACAGAGTTGTATGGAAGTGTTATTCTGTGGCTCTTTGTTTTCCCTCATATGGACAGTGCAATTTGCTGTACATCACTGTGGGGTGGCTAATTCTCTGTCCTGGTGACAGATGTCCTTAGAATACTTGTGTGGGAATGGGGGGGGGGGGGGGNCGGGGTGGGCGTGCGGGGGGGGGGGAAATTAACCAACAACAACTCTAGGAGCCACAGAGGACGCGAGAGTCACTGTATTTATGCAACCAAGTTTAAACTGATAGATGCGTATCTCTTTCATGCTACTCAGAAATTGAGTTGGGGGAAACTTGTCCCAAGTTCAGCTCATAGGAGTGCTTAGGCAGAGTTCTTTCAGGTAGTGCCTATGATGAGGGTTGCTTTCCAGGGAGCTGGTTAAAACAAAACAAGTGTATTTGTGCTTTTTAGAAGGTTAAACTTTGAAGATACTGACCTTTGAGTTACTACAGTATCTTGAGGTCCACAGCTCATATATAAATGGAAACACTCTTGGTGAGAATAGTGGTGAGAAGATTATAATCCTATTCTGTAAATTACCTCCTTGTTTTACTTAATTACTCTCCCCTAAAATTCTATTGGATGACAAGGGTATGGTGCTTCTCTAGATGCTGACCTGCTGGAAAACATTTCTTACTACTTCACGTAGTTTCAATTGAGGCTGGGAATAAGAGCGAAATATTATGCTCATGCATTTGAACCTATGTAAATGTACAGATTAATGAAGGAAGGTTGCATTGCATGTAGTGGCAGATTACACATTGGTCATAGCTCACCACAGTCCCAGTTCAACAGGTTTTGATTGGTGATACTTTAGTTTTCTCACAGGTGACTTCCAAACCCCTCTCATTAATTTCAGATGATGTTCATGCTGTCAGGATATAACTGAGCTCTCAAGGAGGTGCAACCATGAACAGAACACTTGCCTGAATGTAGAGCTTGCAGTTTAAGTAAGCATGGGATAAGAGATCAGTGCACTGATGTGATAGGACTGTAGGTGTGTGAATGAAGTTTTGTCTTCCTTGTTCATAGTAAATATATAATTAAAGACCAACAAAACAGCTGACAAAGTCTGTGACTATGGGCAGCATGGGTCAAGTCAATTATGTGGGAATAAAAATATTCTTTTGACTTTTTTTCAGTGCTGGGCAACCATATCCCATTTCTGACAGCATTCCTGGATGAAGTCTGTCCTTCACAGGGAAAAGGGATCACAGGAACAGGTCTTGTTTCTGCTTGCCAGATTCTGGGTGTGCCTCTTGTCCCCACTGCACCCATGTACTCTTGCCTTAAACTTCTGTGCCATGCTTGTGATGAGGTGGGTGTCATCTGGGGGAGGTGGGGATGTGCTGAAAAGCCATGCATGTTTGTGAAGTAGATATTCAAGAGAGAGAAAGCTCAATATAAATAGGAAGAGAGAAGATGCCCTGGGCATACTGTAAGGACATGAGGTTATAGGAAAATAAGTATTTTGCTTCCAGAGTGTATCCACTCTCTTCTCCCGACTGTGACCAGAAGCCTTGTGTTTAAAAGCTGTCCAAAAGCAGAAGCTGTCAAGGACTGCCGAAGCTTCGTGTTACTGGGTTTTTTTGGATGCTACTTAGTTTTGAAATGCAGCCAGTGCTGGGGTAGGTCGTGCAGTTGCAAAAAGCACATCATTTTTGAGCAGAATATTGATTACGTGGTAGAGAAATCCAGGCAGAGTGGAAGCTGGCTTGGGCATCCACACTTGCATCTCTGGGCTCATGAAAGTGAAAAATGAAATATTTGACTATCGCAAGCGGCTCCAACACAGTGATCTTTGAAAATGTGTTTCAGGAGCACAGTTTCATTGCTGGCTGAGGGAAAGGGCGATTGCACTTCTGGAAGCACCCTGTACTTTCCTTCCTCACCCAACTGCATATGGACCCAGTTTAACATTCTGTGGCAGGGTCAGGAAGCACATAAGTTCAGAGAAAAGCTACCTGCCAGCTTTCATTTTTCACAGTTTAGTCATTCATAGTTTTCTGTGGAAGAAACGCCCTGTTTGGTTGGGAGGTAAACTTATTTTGGCAGGGAGGTAATTTCGCGATTCTCACTGTCAAATTATGGCTAAAAAGAAAGAGAAACCATTTTTGCATTCCAAGAATTAAACTCGTTAATGTATGTAGCATTACATTTTAGCAAAGTAATCACAGCTGAGCATCCAAAATGTTGTCTTGAGTGCTCGAAAAATATACTGAAAGTAGAAATGAAAAGGGCTCTGTAATGTCCTTTATGAGAGAAGCTGCTGGTAATTCTCATATTGGGTCAGCAATTCAAGTTTTTAAAAAAATAATATTTATACAGAATTGATACATACATATGAATATGTGTATGAGTATAGGAGGAAAAAAAATCTTGTGATGAAATAATTTGGTAGTTTTCTGCTTTTCAAGCCATACTGCTGTCTCAAATTGAACACCTGTAATATCCGTTATCTAAAGTTTAGGCTTCTGAAAGGCAAACATACATGCATTATATCATAGAACCATCATATTAACTGAAAAATATACAGAAGTAACATGTAAATTTTTCTTTAAAAAAAAAAAAAAGGCAGTGGGGGAGGGAGAGGAGTGTTGGGGAAAGGGAGGGGATGGGGCAGAAAGCCCAGCTTCTGGTTCCTATGCTGGTTTTGGAATTCCTATGTGACTTTGTGCAAGTGCTTACATCAAAAAAAGTCTCAGCTTTCCAGCCCCTTAGCTTTCAGAAGCAAGGCACCGAATAGTGTATGGGTACTGTTTTGGCTTTAAATAGAAATGTGTAATAAGCAGTACACACAAATTGGCAAATGTGAAGTTTTGTGAGGGCTGATTTCCAAGGGGATTTTCACATATCAAATTGTTGGGGGAATGTGCTCATTGATACTTGGTATTTCTGGACCTCAGAGGATCTGCCTAAAAACTGTATTTGAGCAGCTGCTTGAGTAAGAGTATGTGAGAACACCTTAGGTTTCTGTGTGTATGTATGTGTATATGTCTGTGAATTATTTATCAGGGAAGTTGAAATGGATGCTTCAGTTTTGGGTATTGTAATTAAGCCCCTAAAATTAATATATAATCAAACATATTGCTTAAGGGTTGACTCTTCTGATTCTCGGCCTCAGCCTGAAGATATTGTCTCTTTCTTTCCTCCTTTTTTCTCATTAGTAGCTTAGATAGGCATGGAAAGTCTTTTGAGCTTAAATAAGAGATCTTTGTTGTTGTTGTTCCTGTATAGTTCAAAAGCAGTTAATTTTTAAGACCTCAAACTTGGCACGTGGCCACACTCAGCTGGCAAATACACCCTTGCTATTTTTGCTGTGTGTGATTTTTAGTTCATCTGGAAGCTGCTGCCAAACAACTTTAGTCTAATTCTCCTGCCCCTTGCCTCTTCCTATTGCTGTCTAAGTGCTCTCATGTGCTTCCACCCAGCTAATGAACCATCTGTAAAATGGAGTAGCTCAGTCCTTGATGTCTCTGCTGAATTCCCAGGCCATAATGGCAACTGTGGTGGTTGGTGACTCACACAGCAATGACCAAGTCAGCTGGGATGGCATCACTGCACTTGTCTCCAATCTACCCTGAGCAATCATCTTCTGGAGAGTGACATTTGGAGCCACACTCCCCATGTGTAAGGGTTCTACATCTTTACCATTCCCCTCTGACATCCAATGGTACAGGCAATTGCATCATTACAAACACATGTTGTCTGGAGTTCATTCTGCAGCTTGGGTGAAGATTCTTGTAGCTTCAGGTGTGTGCAAATAGGAGCTGGCATGTTTTGTGAGCAGCAAGTGGGAGTTGTTCAGTGGGAAGGTTAGACGAGATGGTAATTGGGAGAGTGTCTTTAGGCTAGTTAAGAAGCAGGAAAATTTCTGTCGATTTTCTTTTCTGGTTTAGAGAAATTTAGGAAATGAAGGCAAATACCATATTGAAGTTGAAAGGAAAGGACGGAATGAGTTATCCTGAGGTAGGGTGCAGATACAGTCAACAATCTAGCTTGGACAGTTGATTTAAGCGTTATTCTTCTAAAATGTCTCTTGTAAAGCAAAGATGTTTTACTAACTTTATACTTGATCTAATTATAAATAAATATGCTATAAACTCTTTTTGGAAATTTTCTAGATGAAACTTCTGCAGAAAATGTAAATGAAACTGGCACATCTTTTGCCTTTCCCCCTTGTCTATCCCCTTGTTTATCAGTAACAGAGGAAATCTGCCTGGGGGAAGATATAAAATACTAAACAATTTTCCATTTGTAAAAGGAAACAACATCTCTCTGAAATGTTTCAAATGGCATGTCCCTCTCCCATATCATCACACTAATTATACATAATGTTACAATAGTACCTTGAAAATACAGTCAAATAATGCAGTGTATCAAAAATGTATTGTTTGGTTTCACCAGCAGGAGTTTGGTGATCAATTGATTCATCGCTGCATGTGGAATGTTTCTGTCTCCCTTTCCAGAACTGAGTATTATCTGTGCACGGTCCGCCCACACTTCCTGGCATGCTTGGCAGTTCTTGCAGTTAAAGGTGACTGGAGGACTGAAGTCCCTTTTGAGATGGAAATACCATGTAACCGAGAAATGATATCCGGAAAGGACAGAAAAATAGTCATCGAGTGACAATGTACATTTAAAAACAAATCTTGAACAAGGGAATTGGATGTTAATGTTATTTTTGATCGTTTGGAGCTGCAAAAGCCCTAGGCAGGCCAGAGGAATATAGAAATACTGGCACTTTCATGCTACTTGTGTTGCGTATTTCTCACAAACGCAGAAGGGTGAGTCTGTGCTGAACCCGTTGTAGGTTGAATTAAGCAGACAGCACTGGCAGTGTAGCCATAACTTTGAGAGTGACAAAGCTGAAACTGGCAACTGCAAATTAAACACACCAAGGTTTTTGATATGGTTTTGTTTAAGATAACAAGTGAGACATCTGCAGAAACTGATGTGAATTGTCTAGATTCCCAGACACTTTTTGCATCAGTGGAAGCTGGGAGTGTGTCTGTCTGCACATGTGATCTTTGCTACGAGTGTCTGGCACAACGTGATCCTCGGAAGCCGTCTTCACTCCATCTGCACTGGGGTCTTTGCTGATGTCATTAATTAGGAGGATTTTTATCAGTTTTAGCAGGAGAATATGGGAAGGATGGAGTTTAGTCTTGCCACATGTAAATCCTGAAGACTGCAAGTTCTTCAGTCCCCTCCCTGCATCCATGATGGAAGGTTATGAAAATGATGTGGGTTTCAGTATCGCTGAAGCTTGGTTGATACTTGTACCTCTAATCGTCTTCTCATTGGACCTGTGTTCAGTGGTTCCTTTGCTTCCCTAGCTCTTGGCAGAGGTGGTAATGAGTTGGTTGCAGATCAGTGCTGAGCAGGTGATAACAATGAGGATTGTTCAGGAAGAATGGGTGGGACCTTCTGCCTGCCTCAGCTTGTAATGATATATGTCCTACACTATTATATGACCTAAAGGCTTTCACTCAGACTGGAGAAGAGGAATCGGGCTGTTTGAAACAAACTACTTAGTCAGCTACCTGCTTTTAGACAAGCATGTATTTGTGGATCTCTAGCTTTCTTGAATGGAAAATACACCCACAAAGTTTAAAAAAAAAAAGGGGGGGGGGGAGACAAAAAAGGTCACAGTTGATCCATCTGTATATTATGCATTTTAAAAAAGATAATTTGTGTGTGTTTCTTCTTACTTACTGATGGTAAAACAAAATCTCAATGAAAAACTATTGTAGGAAAAGTAATCAGAGATCAGAAAATGAGCAGGATGGGGGATGGATGGGAACAAGCAACAGGAGATGGAGAGTATTTTTTGTCTTGGAATTTTTCTGATCTGCACTAAATATCATATGGTCTGCGTAAGTTTGAATGAATTTTTGGTTAGGGCTGTTAAATGTGGCAGTGTGGGCTGCACATTCAACAGGACAGATTTATGAACTTAATTCATGCAGGTGGTTAGACCTGTGTGCTGTTACTTACAAAGGAGCTGGTAACTTTGGTAGGAATCCTCCTGCACCTGCTCACTTGAAGGTCATGATGTGATAAAACCCACAATACTCCTGATCTCTGCAGAACCTATATCTCTCTAGGGAAAATACTACTATTTAATGCATGCATTATCTTTGCATTCAGCTTAACTGGCCATCCGGCTCCCACCCCTAATTGCAGATTGTACATAGTGCATGTGGTTTTGGTCAGTGTTACCCACCTATACGGTTCTAGTAAGATCTAGGTTTCTCATTTTTCTCTGGTTGTTCCTCATTCAGTCTGTTTTAAGAATATGCTGAAGCTTCCAGTATGAAAATACATGCAGATGCATTTAACATGTATTAGGCTGATGGCCTAGTGATGCTTTTTTTGGGTGAGTGTAAGTGCTCAAGGTGCTTAATTCATTTGCTGGTATTTATAGGGCTTCTGCTTTTTCCTGTATGCATTGTGCTGTTGTAATTCTTTCAAACAAACAATTTTAATATTTCTGGTCTTATCTTTCACAGTAAATCTCCTCCTTGTGGATCAGAGATCTATCATTGCACTTTCCACTTTAACATGCCATAACTAGGCTGATAGTACTCATATGAGGCTTTACTATTTGGAAGTATTAAATCCCATAAAATTCCAGTCAAGCTAGCAGGTAATTTTTTCCTTGCATTGTATAGATGAAGAAACCCAATCAAAGTAGTTAAGCTAGTTGCCAAACCACACAATGAGTTAAAGACAGATACGATTGGACTTTGTGGTTCCCAATCCATGTTCAGACTTGCACAGTATATTGAACCTCTAGGTTGTTTTCGTAATGTAATATCCAAAACCTCTTTGACTTCTTCATGTAGAGCAAAAATGTCATGGACAGAAAGACCATTTGATTATTTTTTTTTTTTTTTTTTTTCTCCTCAGCCTCAAGGAGAATGTGAATTTTTTTTAGAACTGAATTTTTCATCAGAAAATTGTATGCTGACTTTTATACGTCATAAATGCCATATGGACTCCTAAATATGGAGAGAGAATAATTATGAGCCCCTTTGTACTGACTCACTTCTGATTTTTTTTTTTTAACTGCATTTTAAGGATTCAAAAGCTGATTGCTAACATGGCGTATTGCTTCTGTTAAATAATCTTAGCTTTTTAAATGAATACAGCCGTGCAGTGCCTTATGATTAATTGCATGTACAACAGGTGTTGATCTTGTTGGACCTAGATTATGAAGTTCTCTGCTATCCAGGTGGTCTGTTTTAATATAAAAAGACCAGCAACATAATAAGCAAGAAATTGAACTAACGAGCAGAGGGAAAAAATACTTGAATGCATTAATCACCTTTAATAAGCTTAGCCAGCTCAGCACAGCTAATCAGCTGGGAAGTCCTTGCTTTGAAGAAGCATCAATTGTTGTATACCCAGTAGGGTAAATAAAAGATAAGCCAAGAGCGGTGGGAAAGGTGTTTGTACATCTAAAAGCTTTCAAGATTTTCCAAATATAAGGCACCTGGTATGATGTGTTTTTAAAATTGTATTAGTCAAATTGAAGATGCAGTTGCCTCTTGGTAATGAAGAGGTATGTCATTCAGATATCTCCAGATGCAATATCATGGCATTAATTATTAAAAAAGGGCCAGTTATTTGTAGTATAGATTATTTTCATTTTCACAATTTGAGGAGAGTAATGGGTCTAGCTTAAAGCCCTCTACTGACCTTTGAGCTCAAATATGTGAGGCTAAGATACTACTCTTAAAAAGATGTGTTATTAATTCCCATCCCCATAAAATATTTTCCATGTAATATATATCAATTCTTTGTATTTTGAATTCTTTGATGATGAAGGATCTTTTTAGCATAGCATGTGTGATTCTTTTCTTTCCCTAATGCCATAAATATATTTTCTACTTATATAACTGCTGGTTTTACAACTCTCATCCATATGGTAGCAGTGGCCACTTGTGCTGCTTTTCTTTATTGGACAGTTGCAGTGCACAGAGAAGAATATAGACAGCCTCCAGTGATGGAATCCATCTTTTCTTGAGAATTTCAGCAGTACTTTTGTGTTGTTGATATTAGGGAAAACTCATTTTGATTCCAGAGTTTGCAGGTTAGGACTACGTATATTTTGATTATATTGCAATCTCTTTCATGTGTATTCTCTCAACAACTTCTCCTGGGCTGGAAAGGAAGGACAGGCAGTCCTCTTAGTACCTGTGGCATTCATTTCCTCAGGCTATCCATGTGACTTTTCCACTACAGCTGCTTACTTGCTTTCTTTTTTCCTTCTTTGCCCACCCCATTATTTCAGTTTGGCAGCTGAGGCATGTAGTGGGCTTGGAGGGTTTTCCCCTTTGTTCTGCAATTTTGTTATTATTGGTGAGCAAACTGTTTTAATTTAAAAAAAAAAAAACAACAACAAAATTGAAAGCCAGTTTTCTTGCACTCCCATAACTCTCAAAACAAAATTTCCATGTTTTGTCATTATGTGAGAAAGTGGGATTAAAAAGGAAGTCCAACCATAGTACCCAGCTGTCACCTGAGCTAGAAATCCCGGTGAGATATAAAGACATTGCTGGCCTTTCTGAAGGATTTTTTTTGAGAGGAAATAACATAGAATATTTCTAGATATTTACTCTGACTCAAAACACATCAGATCAGACAAGGTGACTGCAGCTGCATAGAGGCACTTGCATGCTTACCTGGTATCTTGGTTTAGCTTTTCCGGTACAGTGGGAATCTACCTATGTCTGTGATCGCATCAAGGCAAAAGCAATTAGTGTTCTGTTTTCTTCTCACAACTTCCATTCTATTACTAATGGTGGTTGTATTGAACCTGGGGCATGTCTATACAAGTGACTCAACACAGATGAAGCAGGACATGGATGCTGTAGCTGGGTGCCTGGCCATAACTCTTCCATAACTAGCATGATCTGATGCTATTGTAATCAGTGGGTAGGTAACACCTAAAGTATTGGCAGCATGTAAACACTTTTTTTTTTTACACAAAGCACATGGAATTTTTGCAGTGTCCTGACACCCAGTTTGGCAGAACCTGTGCTGAACTGATGGAGAAGAAGGTGATCTCACTCTCATAGTATTTTCACGTTGATGTACCTCATTCTCTAGTAATGTTATGATCCGATTGAGGCTGTCACATATTCCTTAACGTGTTCAGACGAACATGCTCAGATTTGGCATGTTAGGATGAGGTGTGCAAGCCAGAATGCTGGAGGGTAAGGAAAGCCTCCAGAAGTTGGATATTCACTGAGATGGCCATGGTGTCATTCATTTAAAATGAAATTCTCATAAGGCTCCCCTTACCTGCTAGCTGTGGCACAGTCCCAAGTCTGCAGAAATCCTGACTGTCTCAGGGCTCTCAACCTGAGGACTCACCTAGGTTTAGAGGGAATCTGGGAGTAAAAGATGTGAGGGTGGGTCCCGTACTTGTATTGATGCACCTGTGCCAATGAACCTGCAAGGAATGACCTGGATGTGGTGACCACAGATGTTGCCTTCTTCAATTAGAAGAATTGGACCATGTCCAAGCTGCTGATAAATGTTGAGTCTGAAAAAGGCTGGTTCTTATTTTGGGATATCACCATCAAAGTCCTTGATTTGTAATTACGATCCTTGAGGCTGGAGTACAGCAATTCGCTTTTCCGCTTTGGGAGTGAGAAGGTAGGGGGAACAGCTGCCTTCCTCTTTCCTGCTCTGGTCTCAAAGGCTACATGCTCTCAAATATTCTGGGAGCTTTCAGAAAGACACACAGCCCCTGTGCCTGCCGTTGATGACAATACTGAGATCAAGCATTCTTATTTCCCTAAATCAGGAAAAATAACTTCTTACATGATTTCACAATGGATATATCAGTTGTACTTTGCATTGAACCTCCTACCAGACTGCAGCATTGTTTTACAGACCTATACTTGTACCCTCTTAGGGTCAGATGGAACAAAGATGCTAATATATAGCACACAGATGAAACTTTCAGAAATCTCAGGTCAAATCCACGGGCCAACCCTTCTGAAGTGTCTTTACTCCAAGACCTGACTTTGGCTGGGCTAAGACAGGAACAAGTTATCCACCCAGCACATTCCCAGAAGACATGAGATGCTGCAGTATACTAACAACTTGATAGTTGGTTGTATAAGAAGACAAGAATTTAGTACAATTAGTTTTAATAGCTAGTATTACTGCAAATTCTCCAGAATAATTTCCCTTGTCATTCAGAGAGTTTGTTCAGTGACATGATAAAACTGAGGTATGGTTGTTCCAAATGAATGCCACTGGAGGTGGAGGAAGAGATGAGTGGGATGGGATAACCCCTACTACCCTTACTCTCAGAAGTCTCAGAAGCAAAACGACCTGCAGTTATGGATATAAATTTACCTCCTATTTCCCTGAGCAATGCTATAATAAAGAGTGTTGTATGTTAAAGAAACCGACCTTAAGCTACCTCCCTCACAGATTACTTTGCTTCCTGCAAGCTCACAGTGCTTATGAGCATATGTGCATGCTGTCAAAGCATGATTTCAAGAGAGAAAATAAGGTTCTAATGATAATTTGGGTCTTGGCTGCACTCGGATTATTTCAGTAGTGAATCCTTTTCATATCAAATTTTCATTAGATCTTTCTGAACATCCTTTTAGATACCTAAATTGTCATCTTTATTCTGCAGAAGAAATGTCGAAAGTATTTTTCTCATTTTGTAATGTAACATAAATCCATTTTTTTTTCCACACATCCTGCCAAACCTGAAAGTCTTGCAGTTCAGTCAACATATAAATGAATAAAACAGATTGCTGAAAACTGTCTTCAGCCGATGTACTACTTTCAGAACTGCCAGAGGTCAGGCTGACCGTGTCCTCACAAAGGAAGTTAAATAGTACAACTTTCTTATCCATACAAATAAAAGAGAACCAGGAACAAGGAAGCTAGGTTGGTCAGCAGTGATGCAATCAAAGTGTGTAGTCTCCTAATAGGTAAGTTGATACTTTACATTTAATTTTTTCAAATAAATATGACAATTCCAAGTGTGAAGGTAAAACCAAGACTTGTAATGAGAATGTCTGTGTAGAGTGAAAATTGGAGCACCTGAACTGGAAGTAAGACTGAAGAACTTTATACACTCAGGACGTAGGTAGCAGATAGTCTGCATTAAAAAAAAATAAATAAAAAAAAAAAAAAAAATTGAGGAACCTGACAGTGTGCAGTGGAGTTCCACCAGTGAAGACATCTAATGTGTTTGTCAAGCTGATGTTGTGACTGTAGAATAGTGAATACCAGATGTATTATCCATAGACACAAGGAAGTATGGAAAAATTATCCAGGCAGCTATAAACTTGTTAGCCTGGCCTGAGAAGTATGCAACTTTTTGGAACAAATTCTGAGGGAAAGTATTATTAGACAAGATAGTAAGTAGAGAATATGATAAAAATGTAGTGTTGCTTTAACAAAAGGTGATCATGCCAAACTAATCCTATAGTGTTCTTTGATGTGATAACTGATCTTATAAGCGAGCCAACTGCACTAGATTTAACTTACTTGTTTTTCAGAGAAGCATTTACATAGGAAAGTAATAGATGAGAAGAAGGTAAAGCAAGTATTGTAAAGTACGTGAAGAAAGGGAGGTTAGTAGGCTGTTTCAAGAATTTTTTTTCGGGGGTGGGGAAGTCAGTGTGTCAATGAGACATGTTGCTGTCAACAATGTTGGAGGCATAGAAGCGCGAAGCATTGTAATATCTGGGACACACTAGGTTTTAAATGACCAGGAGTTTAATATTATGTGGTACAAAGGGTGAGGTCACGACTTTGGGAACACCAGCGTCAGGTTTTGTTGTAAACTCTGAGCTTATCAACCAGAAACTGGGTAAAAGAAACAGTAATAGTCATACTGTTAGGGTGTACAACAACTCTTGCAGGGCATAGTTTGTTAAACAGAGGATCCTTGTGAGCTACCTTGTGATCTGACCACAAAAAGGCAAATAGAGTGCAGGCAATTATTTGCAGTAGATGTGTGAGCTCTTAATGATTGTGCTCTTAATGCTTGTAAATAAGGCTTTGTGTACACAAAATACAATATAACTTTCAGTCACTCATATTCAACAGAGAATGGTTTACTGGAGCAGCTTCAAAGAAAGGTTAGTAGAGAGGACTAGAAAAATGAAAAGTCTGTTTTATTGAGTGGAGCTGAAAAAAGTTTGGCTTCTTTAATAAAATGAAGGCAAAGAAAGGGTATAGCTTCTGTATATAAACAAATCAGGTGGGTAAATAATAGAGGTGGGGAAAACAGTTAATCTAAAACCCAGTGTTATTAGCAAAACAAAACCTGTAGTTGGTCATGAATACAGCTACGATGGAAATCCAAGATTTCTAATAACCAGCAGAACTGTGAAGTACTGGAAAACGTAAGAGGACAACAAAGACAGCAGAATTTTAAGATGCATTAAGAGAAGTCTATGAATGAAATTGTCATAGTTGTCCGGTTGTGAAGGATTGGCTTAGACGTTCCTCATAATACTATACCCAAAGCTTGTGTTACAGTTCTACCATGAAACTGGTTTGTACCCTGCTCTTATATATAGTCCCATCACACTCTAGAGGAACTGCTAGTTATGGTTGTAACTGTAGAAACATTCTTTACCAATGGTATATTACTATAAAGTACATTTGAATGTCTATCAACTAGATTAATAGTCTAAACTGCATCAAACTAGCTGTCTGCAACACTAACACATTTTCTGTGTTTGGAAGTGCATGAAATGAGGCACTAATCTGTGAAGACAAGATTTATGTAAATTTAAATTAAAACTCAGGAAACCTTTTTTGAAAACACAAGACCAAATCATAGGCTGGTACGTATTAGCAGACTGAAATTCATAATAGAGTTGCATCAGTTCCCTCATTTTAAGCTTGTTGGTATGGCAACCTATGACTGAAACTGTCCAAAAGGAGTTTTCTGTGCATGTAGTTCTTTGTCTTTGTATCTAGAGATGCTTGCTGCTAACTTTCACCGCATCAACAATTTTTGAGGGATTTGTGGTTGTTTTTTTGCTTGTTTAAAAATATTTTCATCCCCAAAGTGTAACGTTTTTACAAGGAGATCTTATTTTCAAAGAACTTAAAACATCTGAACTTAAAACATCTGCTTTGTGCTCAATTATAGCTTCTGTGTTGGTTTAAAAAGTTGAATTTCACTTTTTACGTTGCACTACGTGTGGTCTGTAAGCAGTTTAGGAACAGCTCCACGGAAAATGTGCAGTCCTGAAACACCTGTGTCATTTAGAAGACTCACCTGAAAACTTGGAGCACATAATCACAGATGTGGCCTCTGAAATAAGTTTAATTACACTGATCCAGCCATGCTGGTTTCCCATTATTCCCAACTGGACGTGGTTTAGAGGCTTAGAATTAGACTTTTGGATCCATGTTATGCAAATGTAATTCTGCCATTCCAGCAGTAGCAGCCGCATTAATTCCCAGTGTGACTGTTGGGGTTCGGCTGGGCTGAGCCCTGCCTCCCTGGCGTCATCACTTTCTTTCCATCCCCAAATAGATGATGAGTAATTACTTGGGCTTGATTTATTTTTCAGACCGTAGTAGTTCTGTTACAAAGTAAACATTTTTGTTGGCTGTGTCCTAATGCAAAGACCATTTCACAACCACCTCTTATTTTAGGTTTTAATTGCTTTGCTTTGCTGTCAACTGATGGACCCCTCCCCCATGCACTGAGCCCTTCTCCTCTTTCTCCCCCCCCTTCATGGTATGGGTTTTTTCCTGTTCCCACACAGCTAATGTGATGAGCAACAGTTGCAATATCACAGGGCCCTCTCTGAAGCAGCAGGGAAAAAAAAACAAAACAAAAACCAAACACTACCTTGTTTGCTTTTAGAGCTCTCCCGCCTTTTCAGTAGGGACTGTGTTAATCCTTGCACTATAAAGGGAAACTCCTATGTAAATCAAACCAATACTCCACGCTCTCTTCCTTCCCCCCTCCAACCCTCGTATATGAAGTGATTGTTCTCCTCCCTTAGAAAAGACAAATGATTGGTTGCTTTACTCTTGACTTTGAGCATATTTTATTTTACAGCTCTGGATTCTAGGGTTGAATCTGGCTTCTTTCTGTTGATGTATGTGGCTGACATCCCCCCTCAAATCTATTAAAAATAAATAAAATTGTGCATTAGTGCTAAACTAAGCATAGGACTTTGTTTCTGTTCCCACGTGTTATGCCATACATTCCTGTGAATTTATTTTCCAACCAGAAGCTCAAAATAAACCGAGGCATTTCTAGATTGGAAGATGCAAAAACTAATGCAACTCAACCCAGAACAGATTGCAACTTCTCCCCGACACACACCCTCCAACCCTGCAATATTGTTTCCTTTTTTTTTTTTTGTGTGCTGCATAGCTTTTTCTGGTTTACCCTGCACTCCAAGGCTAGATTTTGATGTCAATGATTAGTATTTCTAATCGGTTGAACAAGGACAATGTCCCTTCTGCTGTGCAGAGGACACAAAGGCTCAGGCACTGATTCTGATCCCTGTCACAGCATTTTGGCTCCTCTAGGCCCTTTTGCCTGTGACTGTAAATCAGGGGAAATTCCACCCATCCCCTGGGTGAACATGGTGAAAGATTAGAGCTGCAACTGTAGGAGAGCTTAGATTCACCAAGGTGGGCAAAGAAGAGTATAGCGCAGGATGAAGGCCATGTGCACCTCCAGTGCTCTTTGCTGTGGATGAGGGCTCTGGTGGTCTCCCTTTTGTGCCGATTGAGAAGCTGCAAGTTTTCCACTGTTGGAGAAAAGACTTTATTTCCACCTGTAAAGCAGATTTCAGGGCTTTGGTCTGCCCTTATAAGTCAAACTTTGCTACTGGCAGCTCATGCCCACTCAGCTCCTGGCAGCATCCAAGAGACAGAGACTGGGAGCTCAATCCAACTTTCTTTGATATTAGTGAGAGTTTGCAGTTCTTCTGTGTCCCCAGGATGGATCTGTGAATTGGTTGTACAGGTTCAGACTTCATTTCTTTTATTTTTCCTGAAACAGTTAGTAAGTTAATTTACATGAGATGTGCACCCTGGCAAATGCCATCTCCTAGCCATTGTTTCAGCTAAGCAGCTGTCATTTGCGTAACATTATGCATCCTTCATTGTACCATGCTAATTTTTGAGGGGCAATTTTTCTACAATGAGCACTGCGGCTTCTAACAGAAACCTCTTTATGGCATTGGCCCCGGGGAGCTGCAAGCCCTGCCAAAGCAAACAAAGGCTTATTGCTCCAACTGGGCATGTCTGTGCCTTTAATACAGCGTGAAGTTCACAGAACACTGCATCCAATCTGCACATAGTTAACACCTGGTCCAATGCCTTCTGGCAATTAATCAAGATATCAATCAGTGATGACAAAAATTAATAAATAACCCATGCTTGCATATTGCACATTCTCAGAATGGGAGAATTTGCATTGACACTTACAACCCATTTACATTTTTTGACTGCGTTTTCAGTGTGTGATACTGTACAATATAACAATTATTGAAGAAATAACTGGTACCTTGAGCACTTACGAAAGAATACAAAAAGCTACATTAGTCTATCTTGGTTTAAAAAAAAAAAAAAAAAAGAGGAAAACCCAAAACTTTGACCTCATTGAATTTCAGGCCAAAACTTTGATGTAAGGCCACAAAACTCTTCTGCTAGCGAATGCATCAATGGGTTTAGTCTAACTTTGTCTTCTTTCAAAAGTAATGGAGTGGTTTGGGGTTGAACATGACTTATTCTTATCTTGCTGATTAATGGGAATGCTTTCCTACACCTTAAGCCAAATTCTACTGTTACACCTTTGTTAACTCTGAGCAAGTACCCAAACTTCTTCCCTTTTGAAGTAACTTGGAAGTTAGCCACAACTTCAAAGGAAGGAAGATCTGTTCCTCTCTTCATTTAGAATCCATAAAAGTACTCTGGACGGTGTTTGATTTATCAAAACAGAGGCAGCACTTTGCAAATATAGGCACACAGTCATTCGTACTGGCCACGCGAAGGTGTTATCAAAGGAGTGGCTTGTCTTCCCTCAAAACAGAAATCCCTTGGTTAGATATTGAAAGCATCCTCTTTTTTTAATGCTGGTACTTCTTCACCAGGAATACTTTTCTGCATTACTAGAGAAGAAGAAAGCAACTATCTTTTGTTATCCTAGGGAGTCCTTACTACAGTGGTCAGAGATGGTAATTAGGAAAAAAAAAAAAATCACAAATGGTTGCTTTTCTTCGCAACCCACATGAGGCCATAGCTTTATGGACCTGGAGTTTAATGTTTGCTGCTGCTTTTAGGTCAGGGTTGAAGCTCATTAGTGGCACAGGGGTGGGAAGTTCCTTGTTGCTTTCACAACATGTTTCTGTCCTACCTGCTCTCTCAATGAGTAGCACTCTCCTTGGGTAATTAAACCTGCTGACAAATGTCATGGCTTCAAAAGAGAGGGTCATGTGTGGCCAGGTAGAGCCAGGAGCCAGCAAAGAGAAGCTGTACCCCATACTGACCTACTGCACTGCCCTGCCATCTTGAGCAACATTCTGGCAATCATACCAGACTGGCAGTGGCTTTCCAATTTGGGTAAATACAGGCTTGGAAGTAGCAGTTTTGGTAGTCGCAGTGTAAGTGTGGAATTCGTGCCAGGACCTGTTAGAACTGGGTAAACATAGTAGTTTTGCAGTGGTCCGAAATGAAAATATAATTGCCACCTGACCCTAAGCTCTGGTGTCTCCAAAAGGTAACTTCTGAAGTACTTCTGATTAGGCTCCTGAATTATTTGGAGTGTAACAGTTCTTATGAACTTCATGATTTAAATGCTTTCCAGAACAAGGAGACAAGAACATTTAAACTAGCTTAGTAGAAAGGCATTTAACATAAAGAGAGTAATAAAAATACATCACCTGTCACATGTGATCTTTATATGACCTTAGCCACAGAACAATAAATATTACATAACCACACTAAAAGCAGTTTTTAACATCATGTATTTATATTTAATAAGTCGTGATTTTCTTTCCTTCAAGATGCAATTTTGATGAGACACTTTAAGTGTGATTTAAAGGCAAAAACTTTATGACTGGTTATGTAACGCTTCTAGTGGTGCCTCATTTAAAAATTGTTTGAATGAAAACACATTCACTTTGTTTTATGTGTTCTGTACTAGTTTAGTAGAGCATTAAGTATGCAGTTCCCTTTTTTTAATACAGTTTTCTGGTTTCTACCTATTTTTGTTTGACTGTTGGGCAACTCTTCACCTAGATGCATAAAATTAAACTTGCTGAATACTGTCTAGGACAAGTGATCAGTTGCTGTCCTCAATTATCAGTTTGTTAGATTTACACTCATGGTCTATAAAATTACTGCAAGCTAGTTAGACTCTAATTGTCACTATTAAATTAACTATGCAAGATTCAGATTGCAATGTAAAAACCAGCTAATAGTTGGCTTTTTATTAAATTAGAGAGCCAAATATTATAACTGCAGGTATTTTTTTTAATTGGAAGAAGGCACTCTGATTTTTTTTTTTTATCATGTGCTATTCTGTCTTACTATACTTTGGGGGCAGTACCTCTGATGAATACATAAGAGGTACATAAAAGAAAAGCGGATAATACTTTATGTACAAGTATTCAAATCTGACCAAATATTGAGGTTTGTTTTTTTTTTTTTGACTCATGCATGCTTCCTTAAAATTTTCTAAAGTGTTATCTTTGCAATTTTTTAGATGGATGGTATCTTTCCTCAGATGATGGCCATAAATATATGTAATGTGTAATGAATTCACTAATCTGGGCCGAAAGAAGACCAACTTTGCTCCTTCTTTCCCCAACAAGTTATAACTATTCTGTACAATCAGCCTTTAGGCACTAGTCAGCTGAAATGGAAAAAATATTTAATAAGAGTGCAATAGCCTGCAGATCTCTGATGTCTGAGATGACTTCAACTCTTATGATGAGCTACACTTAACCTAAGAAATATGATTTAATTCCACTTCAAAAGTATACTGGAATCTTTGATAGTCTGTAGTCTATTAAGCTTGATCATAGCCTGACCTTTTAAAGGAAGAAAAGCTTTGTTTCTAATTTTAAAAAACACAATCAAACAAAACACAGATATCTTTATGTGGGATCCAGTAGTTACAGCTTAAAGGAAAAATGTTTAAATACATGCTTTATTTAAGTGCTTCGATTGTCTCATTGACTTCACAGTCTAGATATTTCTTTCTTGCCTATTGGAAAACATTGACCTCAGACTCTCTCCTTGCATTAGAGTTCCCTGATTGACTTTTTGGGGATCAGTTACTTGAACAAAGCCATCTGAATTATGCTTGCTAGAGGAGGTCAAATATAATAAATCTGGATGTGGCTAAATTAAACTGTTAGCTATTTAGTGCACTCAAGTGCAAAGAGAGGAGCAGGAGCTATGCCAGTTGGTGTAAGCATTCTAGAAAGATGAATGGGGAGAAAATGTATTCAGAATATAGGCTAGGTGAGCAGTAAGGTGTTGGGTGTGCTTTCAGTAAGGGATGTTTTGTTTTGTTCCATTTAAAAGAATAGGGCTCTGAAAGGCCGGGAGAGATGTCTATTGCACCTCTGAATTCAGTTTCCTGCTTTAGAGTAAGCACTTCTCTATCATAAGTATAAAAAGAAAAAGCTAAGTTAGTCTTTTCTCATACCTTGTACTGAGATTATCACACCTCATGGTTAGAGACCTTGCTTCAACTCCTAGCTTAATTCATGAAAAGCTCCTGCCCAGCTGTCATGTGCCAGCTTTTTCATTTGACTCAATGACACTTCTTCCTCTGACTCTTCTCCCTGTGATCCATCTATTGTAACCTTTGGTTATGGCATGTGCTGGTATTGGTGTGGAAGAGAGTTTTGGAGAATTGACTTTTGAATGCTTCAACAGAAGGCCTCTCTGATGTCCATCTCTGGATGCTTTGCAGTGCCATGTGGTACAGGGGGGTCAAAGTGGCTAAATAGGTGTGTTAGAGCAAAGAGGGTTAAAATTGGTTAGGTGTTTGTAAGCATCTTGAAGAAGGGAAGATAATACAGGAAAGATGGGTGATACATCAATCAAAATGGAACTATAGGGCATACAGAAAAATACTTCATAATAATAATTCATCTAGAGAAAATTACGGGAAATGAGGAACTCACAAATGGGAGACATCTGTTAAAGATGCTGTTAAAGCAAAGAATTACAACAGAGGGTGGGATACAAACTGTAATTGAATTAAGGGGGGAAAGGGATGTGGCAATAGATTATGTAAAGTCAATGTCATGTCAAGTTGTTAAAGGAAGTGAAAACTAGGCACAGCCACAGAAGCTGGAAAACAAACCTATGTGCGATGGGCTGCTATGAAGTTTAATAACATGCAAAATTTTGAAAGGGGAAGAAACTCAGTGGCTTGTATATGGACAAGATCTAACCTAGGCCTTTGCGTATATACCTGCTTATTTACCTGGCACCTACTAGGTAAAGGAAGGCTACGAAATCCAACATGATTAGTTCAATATATAGGCTATTTTATCTGCTGCCACGGAGAGTACTTAAAGCTACACAGGGATCTATTTTGTAGAAGCACTTTCTTGCCATTATGTATGTGTTTCTTTAAAAGAGCACATTTTGATGTACCTAAGTGGTTGTTCATGCAGTGTTATGGGAAATGCAGAAGTTTAGTCATAAAGTGAAGATAGCTAAGCAAGAAGTAAGAACTCTTTAACATTGGAGGTAATTAAAAAAATAACTCTATCCCAGCCAAACCCAACACAAATGTATAAAGGAGAAATAGGGAAAGTGACATAGTGTCGGGGAAGGGGTAATTAGGTACTGCGAGACGATATTATAAAAATATTAATATATAATTTATTAATATTAAATAATCAGAACTTGCACCACCCCGACCACCATTTAATAATAATAATAACAATAATAACTGGCTCTTTGCAATGTTATGAAAACTATATACAGGTTATAACAGGATCTGGAAATAACTATTAAATATATACATTAACAGAACTCGAATTAANCCAGGGCATTTACAAGCCTAACTTGGCCTGTTTAGGCCTACCACAACACATAGTGATGCAAAAATGAAGGAAAACTTACCAGTTAAATGGAGTAGTTAAAGCACTTTAAAGGGAATAAAATCCATTCAGATACTGTGAACATATATCAAAAGACACATAACTTCCAGGCCTGGCTCCAAGATCAGTTAGGATAGAGAAAGCAAAGAACTGGATTTGAAATCTCATTTTATCATGGCTAAGCGGTAGAAGAAAGGTGCCTCAGGTCTGATGTAGCTCCTGTGTTAATTAACATTCTAGTGGTCCGCAACGTGGTGGGAAAGAGGGCAGCAGCATTTCTTAGCTGACGCAAATGTGGTGAGTACTTACTTTAAATCATGTGGTGAGGTGGGGAAGGTGGGCATCAATGTTTATACTTGGATTTCTCTGCAATTTCTATGCCTTGCACCTAAATCTTCTCTTTTGTTTGGCAGAAACTCCTTTAGATTTCTCCTACCATGGTGAAGCACGATGCTTACATCAATTTGTTTGGAGCTGGGTAGCTTATATTAATTTCACAGAGTCCTTTTGATTTTTCTTAAGCTAGAAAATACTGCTTAGAATATTTCTGTATTCTAGTTAAGACTGTATATGAAATCCAAAATGTACAGGGACTTATTCTTCCGGCAGTAAAGCTGAGGCAAAATTTCCTTCAATCATAAAAAGCAACAGGTTCAAGACCTTTTATTAGTCACCTTTTAACTCAGTTGATGTGGTTAGAAATTGCATGAATGCTTTTTCTTCTTCTTTCAAACAAGTAACAAAAGCTGAATTAGGCTGCAGTGATGAAATCTGAATCATTTCCTCCTCAGACTAAACTTGCTAAACTGGTACAATCTGGAGAATGATGTAAGAAGGAAAAAGCCTGTTGTTTGTCTCCTGATACTGCTCTTGAAAAAAATCATTGCTACGTAATACAAATATAGTCATCACCTTTTATATCCTTTCACCATTGCTGATATTGGAACCCTTCCAAATAAGTAGCATTCCAAAACTGGCTATAGCCTTCTTCATAGTTTTACCTACTTAATTATAGGTTAATATTGGCTTTTTTTTTTTGTTTTTTCCCTCCCCTTTCTTGGTTTTGGATAAAGCACTAGAGTTTATAAGATTGTTTCAACAAGCTGTATAACAATACCTTCATTAATCGCTGTCACAGAAATATCTTTAATCTCCTTTTCAGATTGACTTGAAGCTTCATAGGTTCTTGGCTAGACTTCCTTTAGTCACGTATCGCTACACTTTTGATGCTATAATAAGAAACTGAGGAACCTGAATTATTCATGGGAGACTCCATTTAGGACTCACAGCTAAAACACACAGGAGTGTAAAAAGTTCAGAGGTGGCGTTTTTTTGTGTTTTGTTTTGTGGGTTTATTTGGTTGATTGTTGTTGTTTGTTTTTAATAAGACAAAACAAATTGCACTAGCTGAGTAACCTGTGGTAAGATATAAATTGTAGATGTCTTTGACAAAGGTGATAAAGATGAGCCAATGTTATATAAACTGAACACTCAAGTTCTTTAATTGCCTGGCACACATACTTTCCCAGAAATGTAATCAGCTTAAGGAATGTATTCTCTATTTCTCTTCGGCAATTCTACCGTGGCTGCCAAATTTATTTATTAGAAAATGTAGAGAGCTTGAGGCGATATCATTTATATTATTTTAAAATATGAGCCCTAAATGAAATTCTTCTGTTAAGTCTTACACAATGACAATTTACCTTTATTATATTAGTTTGTTATGTAATGCCAGCCTCATACAGGCTTCATGTTGCAGAAGCAATGAATTGCTGCAGAAGAGGAAAGGTAGTCTCCTGCATTTAGAGCCCAGCAGCAGGGGTCAGGAGATGCTAGTTCTGTTTCTTATCCTGCCTCTGATTTGATATATCACCATGGGAAAGTTTTTGAAAAAGACACTGGCCTTGATCCTGGAATAGGTGCTTTATGGGTAATCCTCTGAACAAACACTGCTTCTGTGCCTTTCTGACTCTAACAGAGGCTGCTATTCAAATGGAGCTCATTGGATGAACAGGGCGATGGTGAAGATACCCTCTTTGCACAGATGGAGGAAAAACCAAAATACTTCCTTATGTCGCAGGGGAATTCAATTTGGAGTGTTCTGAGCTCTCAAATGGGAGAGGTTTGTAAAGTGACAATGATAGATTTTAACTGAAGAGCAATCTCTGGTGTTGAAAATGTGAATAGACCTTTTTAAGGTGCATAAAATTTCATGTAGGGGTTTTCTTATGCTAAATCCTCACAGGGAAAGATTGCTTAAGTATAATGAATTGTAGGTAAGTGGAATATTGTATAGTGCCAGGGTGATTTCAAACAGAAATGGGTGAGCAGTGACAACAGATAAAATGATGGAACTAGAGAAACTGTTTTGAGAAATGGTAAAGTGTCAACCTTGGCTACAATGGAGAAACATGAGCTTGTTACTTAATGAAAAAAAGAATGGATTTAATTTTTTTTTTAATGATTCCAATGCTCAGTTTGACATCACAGTGTGACTTGTTTTGTTTTGCTTGCTTACTGCATTTTTCCCATCTCGCTAAAATAAGGGGAGTTTTAAGTGACAAACAAGTAAATTTTGGCTCCACTAAACTGTTATAGGTTATAGTCAAGTCATTTGAATAGATGCAGAACTGAATGAAAGAGCTTACTATAAGAGACCTACTTTGAGATTACTATAGAATCGTAGAATACACTGGGTTGGAAGGGACTTCCAGGGGTCATCTAGTCCAATTCCCCTGCAGTAAGTGGGGACATCCCCAACTACATCAGGTTGCTCAGAGCTCCATCAAGCCTGACCTTGAATGTCTCCAGGAATATGGCCCCTGCCACCTCCTTGGGCAGCTTGTTCCAGTGGTCCACCACGCTCACAGTAAAGAACTTCTCCCTAATGTCCAACCTACATCTACTCTTCTCTAGATTAAAACTATTGCTTTACCTCCTGAAAACCTGATTCATTCCAGGAATGGGTTCATGCAATAGTTATTTTGCATACACCAGGATCATATAGTTGAACATTCAACTAAATCCATGTAATTGCTTCGTACAACAGGAAATAATTCTTCTCATTCAGTCATGAATATCAGATCTGCAAAGCCCTTCTCAGTTAAAGGTGATCAGTTAATCTGAGTTTCTGGATGTCACAAGACTTGCCACTGTAATAATTGTCCTCATTATTACTCTAGCATGCTACTGGTACCAGTTGATGAGTATTTGTACTGGAAGACATCTTTCAGAGAAATATCAACCACTGCAGCTGTAAGTTGTTCCAGTGGTTTACATGTGGCACTTCTTTCCTAGACCAAAGTAGGGTGACACTTAGAGGGCTGAGCGGCAGACATTTGTGAGATGCGGAGGTTTTCAAAATGGTACTTCATGCCAAGGAAAAGTTGGAAACATTGACTTTCAGGAATTTCTGGGAGAAGAGGTTGGAGAAGGAATGGAGCAAGGGTAGAGATCACATTTTCCCTTCTTGTCCCCAGTGTCTGTGGCAAGTAATAGCCCAGTGACTAGGGCACAGACCCAGGATTTAAGATACTTTGATGCAATTCCCTGCTGAGTAAGAATTAGAATAGGAATTCACAACTCAATCTTTTTCTTTTGACACCCTCAGCTTCAGGCTACTGGCTACTGAGGCCACTCTTGCATAGAACTGAACCATTCAATGTGTATTTCAGAAAAAATCAATTGCTGAGTGACTTAACGGTGTATTAGCGATGATAAAATTGTTTTATGCCGTGCTCTAGAATATCTTACTAACGGGTTCAAAGGCTTTTACATAATCTTCTCTGGTTCTTTTTCTAGTTGGGATGGAGGGAGAGAGGGAAAGAAAAAAAGTAGAGAGTATTGTTATCATTACTACTGCATTTCCCATGGCCCCAACACCCAGCTAATGACCAGTCTTGACAAGTTCATTTCTGTGGAAGACATTCTCTTACTTCCAATTCACTACCACCCACAGATGACACTTTACAAAATGTCACTGTTACATAATTGATAATCACTCAACAACTGAGAAAATGGAACTTGGAAAGAGGCAACATTCCTGTGTCCAAAGAGGAAATTCTCTTTCAGCTATTCTATCCCAGTGTGGGTAAGGTGAGTGAGTGTTCTTCTACAAGTTAGGAAAAAGATCAGTTTTGGATAGAGGTGTCTTTCCAAATGGACCATCTGAAAAAAAGGAAAAATACTTATTTAACAAAATGATGATCGTCTGAAATGTGTCATGCCTTCTGGAGAACAAAGACCTTAAGAAAATCCAAAGCGAGCACTCCTTCACAGGGGATGCAATATGTTGAAGGGGAATCTTGACAAATCTTAATGGTATATTAAAATTGGGACACTGGAGACAGGAAGTGTGAAAGATGCATTTTTACCTCAGATATTATATATGGATAGTCCCACTGTAACTGGACAGTCATTGTGATTGTACAATCAATCCTACTGGATTCCTAGGTGAAGGGTGCAGTTTTTAATAACCTCGTCTCTTAAGGCTCAGTCTTTTATCTGTTGCACAGAGTAACACATCTGTGGTTTGGTGTGGTGGTTTGGTTTGTTTTTTCTTTTCCCTCTCCTATCTCTGGGTAGGACTTAAAAGCATGTTAGAACGGAAGATGTAATTTATCTTGTCTGTGATATATATGCACCTGATACCAATTAAATTAGTGGCTCACCTGCTGCCATTCAGCGAATGCCTGATGGTAACTTCAGAGGGCTCCAACAGGCATGTGAAAAAGCAGGTGTGTATGAAATATTTCTAGTTACCCTTGTTGGTGTAAGAGGAACTGCAACATAAGTAGGAGGACCCCAGTTAGTGCCCTAGAAGCACAAGTGACAAGTACTACCGTAATCAAGCTGAGTAGTTACATAGGATTTTTACACTGATATTTTTGAAACTGGCATTCGTGGGCACCTCCAATTCCTCTCATTTATTATTGAGGCTCCTCACAGCAGTGTACGGATTCCTTCCACTTCCCCCTGTGCTTGCATTCGTCATATATGTGACACCTTGGAACTGGTGTATGCATCCGTGACTTGTGCTGTGATTAACACATTATCAGCTTCTCCCTTTCTCGTTGTCTAAAAATAGTCCTGGCTATCTCTGCTAGTCTGTCACTCAGGTGATGGAGATGGAGGCTGCAGGAACCTTCTGTAGCATTTGGCAATCAGGCCCATCTTGCTCTTGCATTTCTAAAACCTTTCCTTATCTCCTGGTGTGGGGAATGGTTCAGTGGTGATTTTTTTTGTCTCTTGCTTAAATAATTGGGGGAATTTCCAAATTACAGCCTACATTTTCTTTCATTTTCTGCTGCTTTCGTGGACACCAGCAGTCTCTCTCTGTCCTTTTTGCTGCTAGTAATGATGTCCAAAAAATGCATGGGAGGCTCAGTCCCTTCCTCCAGTATTGATGGCTGCTGCGGTTGCATCATTCAAATTTTACAAACAAAGCAAATTTAGAAAATACTTAAATGAGTAAAAGCACGAAAAAGAATGCTCTGTCATCTTGTATGACTCAAAAATCTCCAAAAATATTCTTTTGAAACTTTCCTGGGATATTCAGCTGTAGGGTGTAGGCAGGCAGAGGAGCATTAAGAAGTGATGTATTTTGTTTTCAGGTTAAGCTTGTATTTTAATACACATTCTGCAAACAGAACTTCAGGTTGGTGCAAATATAAGAAAATCAAAATATAAGAGATGAAATGAGCCTCAGAATTGAAGTCTGTATATGTGTATCTCTCTTTCCTTACCCCCAGGCACTCAGCTCTTGAAGATCCAAAATCTGGAACTATATGCTAAGCAGAGCACAGTAGAGAAATGAATGCCTACTGTATAGAAATACAAATTCCTGCCACTTCTCTCTTCCATGCTTTTTGCTGTCTCCAGAGTAAAAGCTTCTATTTCAGAGCTGTGTCAAGAACCATGAAGCGTTATAGCCTGACCAAGCATCGACCTAGCACTAAGCAAACTTCTAAACCCTGGAGACATGGTAGTGGAGAGATTAAATAAACTTCTTTTTAAAAAATGCTGTGTCTAAACAACCATGACAGTAGCACAACTATATTGTTCCTTAGGTTTTCTTCTACTTCTTTTAGCAATTTATGTGGCCTGTTTTAACAATTGTGTGCCTCTCATAAGGAATTATTTGTAGTCCTCAGCTTGCTAGTGCTTCTAAAGCTTTCAAAAATCTAGATCTTTCATTCTGTGGCTTTGTGTCCATTGTCTTATTTACTGCATCTCAGAATCTCCTGCACCTCTTTTAGCACCACCAAAAAAAAAAAAAAAATTTCCATTCAGACTCTTTTGTGAAGCTTGTAGGAGTAGCAACTGAGCATGAATAAATCAATCAACTAAGAGATCACTTGATCACACACATGGATATGATGCTAGATGTCTATTTTTAAAAGTACATAGAAAACCTTAATGGGTGTAAGCACAGTAACTGCAGTTATTCTACTTACTCTAGAAACTGCTCAGTAAGAAATGTATGCATTTGGATACTTTAAAGGGAGCAAGTTGCCGGAAGTGTCCTGGATGAGATATCTGAACTACTACTTCAAGTAATATGTTCAAAAAGAGGTGGAGACTAAATGTGTTTGGGATTTTTGTAGAAAGAGATGCACCATTATTTTCCCTCTCCTCCTCCTGATATTTTTTTCTAGCTTTCTCAAATTCTTTTCCCCCTGTTTGTGGCTCAAAGGTGGTCAAGAATCTGTAGCAGATGACAGTCTAAGATTTTAAAGTCCAGAGATTTTTAAGACTGTAAACGTTCACTATTGTGTTTTGCCTTGTATGTGAAGACCATGGGACTGCATCTAGTTCAATAACTAGATTAACTGGAACATCTGTTTTGGAAAAATGCTTGAACGTGGCCTTGGTATTGAAAGTGAGAATCTACATTTCTAGTTAGCTCTTGATTGATGTTTTGAGACGATCTCTGTGTTATTTGGTCTTGCACAAGGAGGGAGCAAGCTTCACACTGCTGCTAACTGCATGGGTTGACCCAGGGGAAGGTCCTCTGCCCCTGGCAAGAGCTAGTGTGGGGAGATAGTATGCTGACAAGAGAAAGCAAATTTTCCTATGTGCTCAAACTCTTCCCAAACTCTTGACATTTGTTACAAATGTATGTTTGAAAGTTGTTTCAGATGTTTCAGTCCCTTTGCTCCTTTACGTCTTTAGATTCAATCCTCATTTCCCTTTGTCAACGCAGCATCCACAATACTTCCAGACACCACTGGGAACCATGGTTGTTATGTTTTGTGCAATTTTCTCTCTTTTCTTTCTCTAGAAGGAAAACAATGCACTTCCTAAAACATATGTTTAATCTGTTTGTGAGTACTGTGCTTTATTTATTGTTTAAAGTAATATGAGAATGCCTTGTGCTTAACATAAAAAGTGATGTGATTTGAAACAGTTTTTGTGAGTTTGGGGAGCGCTGGGTTGAAGAATATGTGGGAGAGAAGGTAAATCTCTGAATCTGGGATGAGTTTGTAAGACATGTTACATGTAGACAGAACCTTGGAATAATGCTTTTCTTCTGCTTAGAATAGTGATTTTCTTCTTTGCACTTCCTTTAGGGTCTAGTCTGAAAAAATATGTAAGGCCCTGAAAACTTTCAAATCAGGTTAAATATCTGCCCCAGGGATGTGTGGAATTAGTTGCACAAATAGCGTTGTTCTTTCTTTTTTTGTTTTTTCTTCTTTTTCCCTCAGACCAATTTGACTTGCAGCAATCTCTGGATGTATGTCACTGGACTACAGGGACGTTTCAAGTCAAGGTGTATAGGGTCAACCCCACACTGCAGAGTTGTCTCTCACCAAACAAGCTGTCTGAATCTGATTATTTAATCAGGATATTTTTTTTACACCTTATGTCCCTACTAGCTAGACAGGTTTATCATGTAGCAGTTCACTAATGCCTCAAGGAAAATAATTTGTTACTACTAAAATACATTTTGCATCCAACTTCAGTCTGCTGAGTGTTCGGTTTTGTTATGGAAATGAAAGCTTTGATAGCTGATGAATGGCTTCCTACACTCTTTGCCATGGAAAGCCACCTCAATTACTTAATGTGGCAAAAGCTAACTCTTGGGGATGGGGAAGCACTGCTCTTGGCATCCCTGAGCAACAAAAGGTACTGTGGGCCACAGGGCAGCACACAGTGGGGAATGGCAAAACGGCTAATCCCAGCCAGATCCCATTGCAGAACATCTTACTATCTGGCTAATCAGGATAAGTGCTGAAAAGCTTTGAGTGTGATGTCAGATTTATTTCATGATGAACAGGGAAGATCTCTTGATCCTCAAACACTTCAAGTAAAAGTTAAAAGGGGGGGGTGTGAGGTGCGGGGGAGGAGGCGGAAAGAAGATATTGCGCTTTTTTCTTTTTTTTTTCCAAGTGTGATGAACTGTTTTCTCCTCTAAGTGTTTTAAATAGCGGCAGTGTGAAAATTACATTTGCTTTGAATAATTGCTAGCGTTTTTCCCATTGCAGTCCTTCTATCTGGAAGCTTTGTATCTAATATTGCTCTTGCATGAAAGTCGGAGGAGCAGTGTGAATGGAGCGGCAGGTCCATTTTTAAAACAAAATGTATTTTATAATATTTTATTTGCTCAACAGTTCTATGCTGTGGCAACACAGGCTTACGCAGCACTTTTAGAAGTGTAGGCCCTGATCCAACAAAGGCTTATAGCACGTATGTTTAGCTGTACGCTGACTCCAAAGGGAATATCGTGTGTGATACGGACTGTAGGTAAGGCCCATTTCCTGCCTTGAGCAACTTGCAAGTGAAGTAAGACAAGACCCAGGACAACCATGCATGAGGAGGAGTCTTGGTCAGAGTAAAGGTCTGGGGCGTGGGGCGTAACTTCTTGAAGAGAATTTTGAAGAAGGAGTTAAAAAATTCTGGAATTTTCTTGTTGCAGGTCAGAAACAACAAGGAGAGCCCATGGGTGGCAGGGTGACCTTGCGATGCTAGCCCTTCAGCCATTGCCTTGTCCTAGAGGGTCCCTAAGGAGCTGAGATGCAGTATAGTAAAGGCCCTAGTGCAGTCTCTTGATTTTTATCTGTTGACTAAATAAAACTGGTTGACACTTCAGGGCATTCATTTTTATTCAGTCTAATGAATACTGTCAAATCCTGAGAACAGCTTGTGGAATTCATACATAATTGTTTCACTGATGAAGAAACCGAGGCAGAGAGACTAATGATTTTCCCAAGGCTACAGAAGGAACATCATAATAAAAAACAAAAACAAAACAAAAAACTTTCCAAGGCCTGTACTGTACAACTAATTCATATCTCAACAGAGAGTAGTATTTTCAGAGGTGCTATAATCTCATTTTGTAGTCATTTAGGCACCTCTAGAAGTTTGTGTCATTGGAAGGCAATGCTATGCAGGCTCCTCCACAGTCTAGATGAAGTTTGAGAGAGCTTTCAAGTCTTAAGACACTTGAAAAGATTACCTAATATCTGAAAAGAACATATGATAGGAAGTGATAGACATTTTTCCGTTTCATATATATAGATGTAGCTGGGCTGGACTGTGCTCTGCTGAAGCCAGGGAGCTCTGATCTGGCACAACTGATTACAAAAAATTTCAACCAACTTCCAACTTGGCAATTAGTTCTAGCATGTGTCCTGCTTTAGTATTCTTGTTTTAGAAGCAACATTACCCAGGCTTATCAGACAATATCGCTTCCTTTTTTTTCTCTCCTACCCATCAGTTTGGAAACCAGGTTCTACTTGGCAGCTTCTTCCTCTTGTGTGGGCAATGCTGGGGAAAAAAAATTATTGTTAACTGTAGCTGCTTCATTTAGGGAAATGGAATCCTTTCCCAAGGATACATATCAATTTCCAACTTAGTCATGTGCACATCCAAGCCTGTTCATAAATTACATTTCTGTTGCATGATGCACACTCACCATTTCATTCAGGTAGAGTCCTAGTAATGCCAAGTAAACATCCACCTCTAGCTATTCTAGATAATAACGCCTTGAATCACCTGCTGTTCAGCAATACATCTGATATGTAGATGAACTGACTTAAAACCAGCATTGGATAAGTACTTACACGAGCTGCAAACAGTAGGCAGGATAAATTGTTTAGAGAAAACTTCTACCTGTTTTAGTAGAAAGACTGTCAAAACTATTCGTGCTCGGGATGGCTGTGCACTGCTCCAAGTTACTGCATGTAGCTTCAGGATTTATTTCTTCACTAGGACAAAGTGCAATGTTGCAGGAGGTGGAGGAGCTGCAGCAGGAGGGGAACAGCAGAGGGAAGACCTTTTGGCATGAGCACAGCAGCTTGTTTTGGCCAAAGGTCAAGGAAAGCATGGTCTTGTCCCTAGCTCAGTGTGCATTCTTGTCTTCACTTTGCCAAATCAGAAATGCCAGTCTATTGCACTTCACTTATAAATCTGCTGGTTAAAATTGTGGATTTGGTATATTAAGATTGGAAAAGACATAGTGTGCCTTGCTGCCTGTGTCCAGAGCAGGAACCGTATGCTCTGCAGGTGCGATTCTGGACCCTTGTGCATCTCTTGCGTTTAGATATGGGACCTTTACCTGAGCAAAACCCTTTGGAATGTGGCCCTAAGTGTCTGAGCAAAACCTGATGTTATGAAAGGTCCCTGTGTAGCGTCCTTTGGAAAAGGGCTTAGTGCGCTCATTTGCATCTCTATACCCAGAATGCTTTTCCAGCTCATTGCTGTTTCATAGCTGTGCTGGTGTCAGTGCTACAGAGCAGCTGAAAATGGCATGATGTACTTCTGCACGCTGCTACTCTTCCTCTGGAGTAAAAGAAAGGATGTCTGTCTGGAAGGGGAGGATGAGACAAAACGTCCCTATCTTTCCCTGCAGCATGGGTAGTCTCCTGGCCACCTAAACAACCAGCAAGAGCTGCTAAGAGGACAGATGCTGGTACTTAAAAGCTTAAGCTGCCTGCAAAATATCACCACGCTCCCAGGCAAAGACGCAGCTGTGTGAAATTGTGAACCTTTAACGTGATCCCACCTCCCTGCCACAGGCAGTCGTGGCAGCTTGAAGTGCTGAGGGTCTGGAGATGTAAAATCCAGACTCCCGTATGAGTTCTAGGGAAGAAAATCTGGTAGATTATGCACTGAAACATCGAACTTGGCAATTGTGAGTGAATCTGTTAATGTTAAAAGCATTGGGGTCAGGTGCGAGTGCTGCAAAGCATCCTACTGTGCTGCAGAATCAGAGCCCAAATGGAAAAGAGCCTGACCAAGTGGTCATCAATTCCCTTCCCTGACAGGCAAGGGCTGAGCTCTGTAATGAATATACTTGTTAATGGCATATCCTTGAAGATTCCACGTGTAATGATTTTCAAGTTGTAGCCTGAGATAACTCAGAGGAAGTACTACATAAATGTCAAAGTTACCCTTAATACACTGGTGGTAGTACTTCTTCAAGGAATTGTCACTGAAGTGAAATTAACATGCAAAAGATATGGCAAATCTACTAGCAAATTATGTAAATATTTTGCAAGGGGCAAACTTTCAGTGCCAGGCGTGAAAATTGGGTCACAATTCCCATTAACAATTACACAGCCTGCGTGCCTAATTTTCCAGGCACCATGCTGAAAATTCACCCCACGTTATGGAAGCAATTAATGGCTTAAAATTCTTTTTAGGCCAGTAAATGTGTAGAAGTGTTGATAGCCTTTTCTGTGTGGCATTTAATGAGCTATAATCTGATAACTAGATTAGATTGTTCTCTCATGATATTGACAAAGATTGCATTATATTGTTATTATTGCTGTTTAAATACTACAGCACTGCCAGATGCACGGATCAGAGCCCTGTTGCGCTAGGTGCTGTACAAATATCTGTGAACATGTGGTCTCTTCACTGAAGACAGATATAATAACTACTTTGCTATTCTGGTCTGCTTAGGCACCAGGGAAATGCTGAAGGTTCCCACACAGTATGAATCTATTAAAAAGATAATCTGAAGCTATTTTGGTTTCTCATATAGAGGACTTTTTTTTTCCCCTTCCTTTTCAATGCTTACACATGACTTTCATTAGCATTAAATGTGTGTGGAGGGAGAGTCGCTCTTAATGTTTGTAGCTCTGTACCTATCCCTTTCATATCAGTTAAATCCCAGCGAATATAACTGTTTAGTAATTGTCTGGTATTTAATTAAAATACAATAACCCCTTTCCAGAGACGCCAGTTGTGAATCTGGTGGCCCAGTCATAAAGATGCTAATTTAATGAATATTCATAAATCATGAATATTCATAGAGTGTCAGGGATGTTCTTTTGTACCCTGCTGCTATGCCAGGTCTCGCTGGCACAGCAGACGGCACATGTTGAAGGAGCTTTGCTCCTAGGGGAGAAGAGAAATATTCGTGCTGGAGCGGGATGTGTGTCTGGGTGTAACTCTGAGCAAAGGTGCTGGAGAAGAGGTGGCAGCTGTTGAGGAGCACATGGGCATCTGATTTGATGAGTGGGATGCATAGTCTCATTGTAGTTATCAGCTGGTATGATGCATTTCTTATTGGGACAATCAATGCTTTTACAGCTGATGTACACCTCTGGCAAAGATGCTAAAGTCAACATTTGCAGTCACAGTGACTGCAAATAATCCAGTGTAATCACCTGAGCAGAGCCTTTCCACTGAGATTCCCAGTTACTCTAGCCCTGGGCAGGTTGCATGTGGGAACAGGTACTGTAGGAAGCGGTCTTAAAGCACTGCAACCTGCTGCATGTGGTAGGTGTGACCTGCCCACAGCTGCAGGGTTGAGCAGGGCTTGTGCAGGATGCTCCAGAATGCTCCCTGTACTGTACTGTAACAGGTTTCCAAAGATTGGGCAGCCTCTTTGGTAGGCAGCAGTGACCCTGCTGCAGTACCCGATATTGCAGTTGTAAACAAATATATCTTAGATTAATTTCAGAGCATGTAAGGGAGTTTAGTGAATTATCTCTTTATTACTCAAAAACCCCCAGAGTCACAGCAAATTGTATTTCATTACTCCACTTGAGATGCACCTGAACAAAACCAAAAGTTCACAAACTCTGTGCTTTCCACATGACACTTTTAAAAAGAAGCTGTGTACTTAACTTATCCTTAGGAATCCCTAGTATGTCTTGTAAGGAATGGGTAAGGGAGTCAGCCTTGTATTCATTACTCCTACTTTTTTCAATTGCCCCCATCCTTCCAGGCTGGTGGTTGAATTATGCCTGAATGCAACTGCTGCAAGCCGTTATGGTTCTGTGACTTCTCACCATGAGACACGTACCTATGGGTGCAGAGCGAGCCTGCTTCTAGCCCTGCCACTTGCTGCTGTGATGCAAATTTGTTCTTGTGGAAAAATGTCAGCACATAGAGTTGATCTGTTCACTTTGGCGAAGTGTAGAGCAGGAGCAAGCGCCCATCCCTGTGCCCAGACTGAGATGTCAGAAAGTTCCCAAAGCCCAAGCAATGCTGATGCTCCGAGGTGCTGCCCCCTCCCTTCCTCCCCCAGGACCGCTGCAGTGCTCAGGCTCTGGCTGTGTGTGAGATCCCTGCAACCCCCCTATCAACACTTCAAATGTGTTTGTAGAAACTGGTGGCAGTGAAAGGAGAAGGGGAGAAAGGCTGCCTGTGTTATCCAAGAGAACTCTGTTTTCTCTGGTAATTTATTTCAGCTAATACACTTCTCTAATAGTTGCCGGCTCAAATCTTTGCTTACATAAACGCTTATTTAAAGCTCTTACGATCAAATCATTCATCTGGACTCAAACTGGCTTCTAAATTTGTGCATGCAAATTTTATTCATGGGCCCAGCTGTGTTCGTGCCGAATTTGCATTTGTGCATATGTATGTGTTGTTTTTTCCCTCTGTCAGCATACAACCACAGGCTGCAGCTGAAAATATGGACCTAGATTTCAAAAAATTTTAATGACCATACACTGAAAGTTTTAGTTCCTTTCCCTAGAGCTGGCAAACTTGTCTGTATAAGCCTAATCTTTATCCTTTGCTGTAGGGAGCTCACTAGTGTATGTTTCAGAAGACTTACTTGCACGTGGTGCTCAAATAAAAAAAAAAAAAAAAAAAAAAAGAGAGAGACACTTTGTTTTGCCAATAAGGGTATAGACATGAAAGGGCAATTAACTTTTTGTCTTACTTTTTATGCAACTAATCCTTCCTTCCTATGTTTGTGCCACTTCAGTTTACTTCGTCTACAGAAAACCTGTTTTGAGAAGTACCGAAATTATTTTTGTTCTGGGGGGGTGGCATGGCAAGAAATCAGTGCACTGGAGGCTGGGAAGAAAATAAAAAAATCTCTCTGCCTCTGTAAGCAGGGCCAAATTTGAGTGTAAATAAATACTATTCAGAGAAGGAAACAGTAAATCTGTCTTGCAGAACAACTCGGATATCTGATGTATGCAGCATGAGTAACTCCACTCAGTGGTGCTACCAGCAGTGCAAAGTTGAAGCAGTGCTGTAGGTTCCCCAATAATTTTAGTCAGAAGGAATCTCTTCCTGATGCGGTAGATGATTGTGGTGAGCATCCCCTACTCAATATAATAACTCTTTCCTTAATGTCCGAAAGGGAATTACATGACAGCCCAGTTACATTTGACTCTGGTAAGAAGTTTATTGAATATACTTGCAGTCATTTTTAAAGTGCACTCGTTATAAACTTCTTAAAAATCAACAACCATTGTAATCTGTTACATACAAATGTACAGTACAGCACGTTAACTTGTGAATACTAAAGCTCAAGGGCTACTGTAATATGTTCTCTAAATCTGCAATGTGAAAGGTAGCATGATCCTGGGAAGAGCATAGAGTGTGTCAAGAGGATCTCAAACAATTTGTCTGTACGGTTTCTTATGAAAGATATTAGTTTATGTAAATCACTTCTCTAACTTTTCACGTGGCATAGTCAATTTGTGTGGGGATGTGGTTTAGATTTTTACCAGGGAAACGCAGTCATAAATTACAAATTGTTCTACATAAATGAAGATGTTTGTACTGCTTTTCATCTTCAGTGATAAAATGCTGCAGAAGAACTGTAGGCACTGTGAGTGAAAGACACAGAGAGGTGAAGATCTTAGCATCATCTTTCATTGTGGTTTTGTTTTTTTCCTCCTATAAGAAGTGTTGGGCATTCATCATTTTGCTAGATTCTGCTAGAGGACTTTGAAAGAAAATAAAAGGAGGTGCTTGCTGATAGTGTGAGTGTCTGAGGGTATTTTAACTTCCTTTGGCATCTGACAAGTCCGTGGGAGTTTTGGATGATGACAATCAGTAATGTCACAGGCTTGTGTTGGAAGCTCGCCTTCCTCTCCAGTAGCAGAGTCACTTTTGGAAAGCTTTAGCTGAAGTGGTTAGACTAAGGTTGAACAGTGACTAAACAACAGACCTGGAAACAATCCTAATTCCACTCATCGAGCTGCTTAGAGTCTTTGTGTAGCATTTGTAACTATATGAGAAGCGTAGTATAGGAAACTGGACCATTCCAGGCTTGTAGGAAGCTCTGAACTTGGATGCAACTCTGTATTTTATTTAGTTTTGTATTTTGTTTTCTTGGTGTTTTTGGGGTGAATTGTTTTTTTTCTTTGGTGTTTGGTTTGTTGTTGTTTTTTTTT
>WBNM01030664.1:294972-343240 GCA_013399055.1 Ramphastos sulfuratus
TTTTTTTTTTTTTTTTTTTTTAATGCTGTGCTCAGCTGTAGCCTGTTTGGTGTGTTACTGGCTTGCTGGCTGTACAGAGAGGCAGCATCCTTACACTGGGATTGCACACAGGAAAGCATGATGATGGAGTGGGGATTCCTTTCATTGGACAGTCTATACTGTGCTGAGGGCTACAGAGCATTTGGGATATCTCCTACCTTGTGGTCTTTAGAATACCTTGAAGTTTTTGCGTGAATGAATTATTCTGCTTATATCTTCAGTGCAGCCTTTCTCAATAGAATAAGATCCCAGCCCTGCAACCTTTGCAGATGTCATATTGAGTCACATATTATTGTCCTTAGTCACATAAGTACTGTAAAACTTGCTGTTGAGACTAATTTGGCTTGTAAGAGTTCAATGTTCAAGCTTTAATGAAAAAAAAAGTCATTGGGATGGTTTTCACAGACTGCTTGTATCCTGTTGCTTAATGATAAAAAAAAGGCATTTTTAAAGATGAAATTACATACTTATTCAATATTCTGCATTTATCTGAGAATTTCAGTGAGGTACCTTCATCCAGAATATTCTCCAACCTCTATGAGGAACAAAAGATAATCTTTAGAATTCAACATTTTTTTTTCTTTAGAATCCAACATTTTTTTCCTTTAGAATCCAGTAGTGCTAGTTTGAAGAAATAGTAGATACAGAAGGGAAAATGACAGTCTCTTTAACATATACTTAAGTATGGTAAGTGCAATGATGAAAGCAGACATAAGGAGTGAGAAAGATATAAATGGAAAGATTAATGACAGCATTAATTTATTTGCATCTATCACGGAGAACTATTTGCAACATAAAAAAGTAGCAGTTTGTGAAAGGCAGTGTAGTAACCCAATTCTCATCTGGGTAGTAAACTTAATACGTGTAATATTTCTACAGTTTCACCTGACTCCCTTCCTTGTTTTGTTCTCTGCCTTGGAATGTACAATGCCCTTTTGTGTTCTTATTCATGGGGTGGTAAGCAATGCTATGACCTCTTTTGCACTTTAGACATGAAGCATGTGCCTTACCTTGTCCGATGAGCACAGCCATCTTCACACTGTTTAAATAAAAAAAAAACAACCTAATTTGTGCAATTATTTCTTGGAAAGTATTGCAGAACACAGAGACTATTGGCTGTTCTGCTCTATGTTGCAACTCTATTTGCTCAGTATCCAGGTACAGGTTCACTGTGGGCACCGTGGGGGAGGTGTGTGTGTGTTTTCTCTCTTGTCGGCATGTTGTGGTGAGCGGAGGTCCGTGTGTCACCTGGAGGGGTCACAGCCCAGCAGATGCCCTTGGAGCAGGGCTGTGGCTGAGAATTGCTACTGCCCTTCTTGCTGCAGGATCCCTTTGCACTTTCAGGTAGCAAACTTGTAGTAAAGATCAGTTCGATGCCAACTGCCACAAAGAGGAAAATTGTGTTTCTTTCAAAGCTGCGGGGGCTGGGCAGGAGGAGCAGAGGAGTTATTAGGCTGACACAGAGTAATTGCCGGAAGCAGAATTTGGCCAAGCCTCTTGCTTCACGCTGGGAGAACCTTATGCAGTTTATATTACAGTTATAGATTTTACTTGTGATATCACTTACCTTAAATGACCATTGCCTGAAAGACAACACATAATGACATAATGTTCATCCTGACACCATCCTGGATAATGGCTCAGTGTTCACTCAGGAAGAAAAATTCACCCTGACCAAATTACTTCTACAACAATCTCATGCATTTTTTTCTCTTTGAGGGCTTACATCCAAACACTATCCCAACTTCAAGGAAAATCTCACATGTTCACAGTCTGAATGAATAGTTTGCAGAGAGATGACAGCCCCTGAAAGAAATGCACAGGATTGTCTTGGCTCAGTACTTATTGTTCATAATTTTTAAACCAACAGAGGTTCTCTTGCCTTCATAAAGAGATGCTCTTTATGATAAATAATAGTGTTGGGTTTTTTTGTTGGCTTGGTGTGGGGTTTTGGTGGGTTTTGGTGCTTTTTGTTTTGGGTTTGTTTTTGGTTTTTTTTTTTTTTTTTTGAAAAGGTGAACTTAAGTATGAATTCCAGAAGACCAAACAGTTATGGCAGGGAGGCCATTAGGCTGCAATTTGTCTTATAACAGATGTTGTAGAGTCCTGTCACTTTGAATGTTAAAACAGATGGGATATACACTTGAAAATGTACTAGAAGTATTTAATTTCCTTTCCAGCACAGGAGATTTCTACTCTCCAAGCTCTTTGATGCTCTTCGCCTGTTTGTTAAATCCTGTTGCATTAGTTGGTGTGGTTTAATCTCCTTGGAAAGCTTTGTCTGAGTTTGTATTCTAATGCAATTAATCTTGAATTGCTTTGGTTTTTCTGAATGAGTGCTGCGGAAGGGGCAATTGGCTACTGCGAGACGATAGTTTAAAANGGCGAAAGGCACGCACCCTGTGCTCCCTGCTCCTTATTTATCCAATAGAGCCTGAAGACTAATGGGCCCTTGGACACGAGATAGCCAATCAAATGGCAGTTAGCCAAGATTTGGCCATATTGGGTGAAGCCATAGGCTTGCTTTACCCTTTTTTTGGCAGAACACAGCCTTGCATAAGGCAACCGTGTGCACCCTGTTTCCTGCAGCTGCTGGGTTGACCCCAGACCCCAGACTTAGTGGCGCCAGGTCCTTTGTCCCTTTTCCCGCGGTTGCTCTCCCCAAAACAGGAGGAGGGAGAGTAGAAAAACATGCCTGGGTAAGCCAGGACATGTACAAGCCTAATTTGGCCTGTTAGGTCTACCACGACAATGAGACATGATTCCATTTGGAACTGACTTTTCATTAATCTCTTTCAAGATCCCTTCTAACACTTGCTATTATCACACAGTATGGAATCGCAGAGATGTCCCAATATCTGTCCCTTAGTTTTGGCGGTTAAGGGTAACATTAAGCAAATGCATAATAAATATCTCTCTACCTATAAAGAAACCTCTGAGGTAATCTGTGATACTCATGCGCACATTGGATTACAAAACTACCATATACGTTGCAAAGTTACTGTTGTTTACCATAACTATGATTTCTCATCATCTGCAGGAAGGCTCAGCTGACTTCACTGGCCTCCATATCAGGTTTTCTAATCCAATGCAGCTGCTTTTTCAAAGTCTGGGGATTATCAAGTCAATCCCCAGAGGAACTGGGAAGTTGTTAAGTGAAAATGACAGTCCTGTAGTGCTGGAGGAACAGGGGTCTAAAAACTTTGAAAAATTCTCCCCAAGACACATGGTAGAAGACTTGGAGAGCAGGTATTAGCTTTCATGACCTGCACTTGGGCACTCAGCCTGCGAGTGCTCGATAGCAGATACGACACACAGATCCATGACTGTGTTTACAGTTCATACCACATAATCCCAATTTCTCTCTCTCTTTTTTTTTTTTTTAAACTGCCTTTCCATGTAAGACTTGTATCTGTTTTCATAAGTCAATGAAAATGCCCTGATATTACCAATATCTGTTTAATTTTAGTTCTATTAGACTTACGTGATACTCTGATAAAATTTGCTAAGTAAATCGCAGCATTTAATCAGCATAAAGTTCAGTACCTTTAAAATCCTCTATGCTGGAGTAATTTCAGTTGTTTCTGCATAAAGCAGGGGCATGCATTTGCTGTGACAAATGGCATTCTTTCTCACAGCTCTTAAGACATTTTAATTAGGCATGTATTTCCAATCAAACCTAGAAGAAAGGCCATTGAGAGTGCAAGGGACTTTTCACTGTCATGGACTTTGCAGCTTCACTGCCTGAACCCTGGAAGGATAGGACGTACCTGTATGTGAGCTGCTATTACCTTTTCTTGTTTCTCTTCTTTCTAGGCTATCAAACCCAATTCTGCAAATCTATAAATAAACCAGTTTTCAGTATTTTTCTTTCTTACTTTTTAAATGAAAATAAGCTAATTTTCTAGAGGATAGACCATGGAGCACTTATTGATGATTCTTTTTGTCATGTAATTGGATGCTATTCTGTCTTTACTCCTGCCTCATCAGTTTGTCTTAATTTTTTGTAATTTGAGGATAAAAATCAGGTTACCGTAGACTTTATGACACACCTTAAGTGAATTTCCTTAGTGTAATACTAAAGTTAAATACAATTAGTCTATTTTCTGAATAGTTGCATCTTTTGGAAACAGGAAACTCCAGCAGCTGCTCCAACACACAGAGCTTTTTTATGAAAATACAGAACAAAAGTTGGGAAGATAAATCTTGAACTACCATAAGATGGAGGTGGTATCTAAGGTGTCCTTCATCTCTAGTTCCTATGATGTTTTCATGTAACTTATGAATTCTAGTTCTCTATTGCTGTTTCAGAATTACCATCTTACATTTCATGGTCTTGGGTGGGAGCTGGCAGTCAGTGAAGAAAAGTACAACTGTTTTACAAAAACGACAGTTGCTCCCAAATTTTATTTCCCATGCAATTGCATGCATGGGAACATGTTATCCTGATTGTTTTAAAGGTAGCATTTGCTCAAAAGAATAACACAAGTCAAAATAATAAAAGACTATAGAAGGTTTATACTTACTGTTCATAGGATCACAGTGCAGGTCACACAGGAATGCATCCAGATGGGTCTTGAAAGTCTCCAGGGGAGAAGACTCCACAACCTCTGTGGGGAGCCTGTTCCAGTACCCTGTGACCCTTACAGTAAAGAAATTCCTCCTCGTGTTGAAGTAGAACTTCCTGTGCTGTAGTTTGTATCCATTGCCCCTTGTCTTATCACAGGGCACAACTGATAAGTGTCTGTCCCCTCCCTCTTGAAATCCAGCCCTCAGATATTTATAAACACTTGTTAGATCCCTTCCAAGTCTTCTCTTCGCCAGACTAAAAAGCCCCAGGTCCCTTACCCTCTCCTCACAGGGCATGTTCTCCAGCCCCTTAATCATCTTTGTAGCCCTTCATTGGACTCTTTCAAGTAGATCCCTGTCCCTCCTGAACTAGGGAGCCCAAAACTGAATGCAACATTCCAGGTGAGGTCTCACCAGGGCAGAGTAGAGAAGGAGAACCTCTCTCTATCTGCTGGACAAACTCCTCTTAATGCACTCCACGATCCCATTTGCCTTCTTGGCCTCAAGGGCACATTGCTGTCTCATGGATAGCTTTTTGTCCACCAGGACTCCTAGGTCCTTCTCCACAGGGCTGCTTTCCAGCAGAAGTGTAAACAAGTAGAGAAAAACTATACAATACCAGGATGTTCGGTCTTCCTCAAATAATTTATTAGATAAAATGACAATTTCACATTTACTAAGCTTTTTACTGTCCATACTTCTTTAAGTTTTTTTAAAGTCATTTACTAAGTGAGTCAAGTAGTAATTCAGCTGCTAAAACTTCATGTGGCTAAAAAGTTATGTTAAGAATTTATTAGCAGATTAAAGTGACTCTGTTAAAAAGATAACAGGTACTTGAAACTGATATGGTTTGTGCACCCTAAAATGAACTACAGGAAGAGTGAAATTGCATGAAGTTACTAAAGCCTGAACTGAAGAGGATGAGATTTATATGGAAAAAAAATTTGTAGTCCTTTTGATTCCTGGCCAAGTAGTTTAATCAAATTTGAAATCAGAGGAATTGAAAAGACATGTCCATGTAATCCAGAACCCATTGAGAGTTGGGCATCTAAACTTTAAAGGTGACTTCTGCAGAAGCCATTTAGCCGGAGGCAAAACGTCTAATCTTGCCTGAACTTTACAAATACGTGTCTTAGAACTGAAGCACAATAGGAGTGGTTTGCTGGATTTAAAAAAATAAATGTTTTTGTTGCCTACATAGTAAGAATACAAAAGCAACTATGTGCATAAAACACTTCTCTGCATTCTAAACATAGCAGCGCCCTCTTGAATGAATATTTCATAGAAGAATAACCTATATAAAGGGAATAAATGCAGGCCACGGTGATATTGGTAGGATATTGTTTTTAGATGGAACAGCTTTTAAATGAGTAAATGAATACATAATGAAAATAGTAACTCCTTGTATAAATAAATGGATAGAACTGTTTCATTATCTACTGGCTGGAAAACTTTTAAAACAAAGAGATTATGCATAAATTAAATTTGAAATAAAAAGGAAACTAAAAACTTGTGCATAAGTTTGTAGTTTAGACAGGTTTTTTTTTTTTTGCAGCTAACCAGCTTACCTGGGATTGGATGCAATGAAAAAAAGATGTAAATTCTTCCCTGTTGTACATTGAGGCCCAGGTGGAGCATAGGGCAGTGCTGGGAAAAAGCCATGGTGTGAGCTGCCTCTCATCTGACATGGGGAACAGAATGTGCTTTGTTGCTTTTGGTCTAAATTTCCAAGGAAAAATTCAGGGTCATGTTAGGTAACCACTTTCCTTCCCAGCGGTTCACTTGTGTGGGGTCCTGTGAGGCTTCAGGCTGCTCCACTGACACATATTATGTTGGCAGGGGATTACTGACGAACAGTGTGGGATGCGCTAGGTGCAAAAATGACATCAACCTTTACATTTCCTCCACTACCTAGTTTCAGATGCTCCAGTTATGTCTCAGAGAATGCTTGGAGAATAAATCCAAAAATGCTGGCAGCAGCTTGACCCAGCTAAATGAATTACGTTTTAGGCTCAGGCCAGTGTGACAATGAATGCCTGAGTTTGCCCTGACAAGGACCACAGCTCGCACCACGTATGCAAGCTGGAGATGTACTGGGTTCCTGTTTGGGGCAGTTTTCCAAGCAGCAGTATAGAGTGTGACCTGCTTTGTAACCTTTGCAGTCATAGGGGCTAGGGAGGGCAGATGGGGAAAGCATCTGCTGTGTGAGAATGAATGAAAGTTTAAAGCTTGCAAACTTTTGACTAAGTGTCTCGAATTTGCTACAGTAGCCTAGTGAGGGAATATGTAGGAGAGGGGCTTGTTGAGGACCATAAAGAATAAACAATATAAAGGAAAAGTGAGAATATGTCCTGAGGCCCAGACTGGGGGTGGGGGGGTGTGGTGTGAGGTGTGGGGGTGGCAAGAAAGGTGTGATGAAAATATGTGGGATTTAAAGGGACTATGTTCTATTGCAAGTCACCAAACCAGCAAGATCAGATGGGTTGAGATTTCTAAGAAATTAATAACGTTGTGTTCATCTAAAATTTCAACTGCTAGCAGACCTCTCTTAGGGGAAAAAAAGATGATTCGACAGTTCTAAGAAGGTACTGGGTTTTAATATTGATTTGTTTGTTTATTTGTTGGCTCTATGGAATGGACAGATGCATGCAGAGGAAAGTCTTTTTTATATTTTATGTTTAAGACAATGAAGGGGAAGTAGCTGAGTACAAAGGCAATAGGCAAGTTGGGTGAAATTAAGCATGAAATGAGATTTCACAACCTTTGGAGGAACAACAATGTAACAAAAATGGGTTTGAGAGAATGACAGCTATGATCTCTCCAAAGGCAAATTTAGCAGTTGAAAGTAATGGTGAATCAGCTGCCAGATCCTAAAAGATGTGATGTTATGGTACAAGCACAGACTATCTAATGTAAAGACTGAAGAGCTGGCTCTGCACAGGTAGTAAGAATAGAACACATCAAAGAGGAAACATGTCAGAGGAAGGAGAACCCAAAAATGGTGCAGGCATGTAGGGATGAAATCAGGAAGGTCCAGACGCTAGATGAGATGCAGCCAGTTAAAGGTGACAAAGTGATGAGGAATTATCCTTACACATGTTAATAAGAGAGCAATCTAGATAGAGATTTCTGCCTTTCTTACAGGAGAAAGCAGACTGCTAATGAAAGACTCTGAAGAGGGTTTTTTTGATTGGTTGGTTTGGGGGGGGGAGGGGGGACTTTTGGTTTGGGGTTTTGTTTGTTTGTTTTCTCATTTTAATTGACCCTTTATTAAAATATTTGGTGGTTTTAGTGTTAGTAGTACTAACAGAGAAGGGATTAAAATCTTAGCTCAAAACATAAAAAACCAAGTTACGGATTTACAGATGAATTAGATGTTTTCAAATGGACTGGTTTTGATAGACTTCATTCTAGGATATGTAGGGGTTTGCCTAAAGCAGTTTCAACACCATTAGTGTTATCTTCAAGAGCTCACATGAGACAGATGAGGTATCAGAGACTGGGAAAGCAGAAAACGTAATGTCTTTCATTTTGAAAAAGTCAGGGGAAGGAGGAGACTGGTGAATTACAGACCAATCAGTGTTAACTTCAGTCCACAGGAAAATTCTGGAACAACAAAAATTCAAACCAAACATGAGAAAAATGATAGATACCAGTAGGGATTTATCAAGAACAAATTGTCAAAGTGCTTGAATTTCTTTGTGTAGCAGGGCAACAAACTCTGTGAACAGGGAAGTTAAAGCTGACATCGCGTCTCTTGATTATAGTGGGGTCTTCAAAGTTGTCTTACATGACGTTCTCTGAATCAAGGAGAACCTGGACTTGATGAAAATGTTCTTAGGTAGGGACAAAACTTGCTAGAAGAAACAGGTTTGGACGATAATTCTCAGGAGGATGAAATAAGATGAGAGTAGGAGGATGTATTGAATAGTGCTGTGCAGAGCAGTGCCCAGCTCACATCAGACTGTGACCTGAGTGATACAATGCACATTGTAGAAGTTAAATTTACAGAAGACTGAAAGTGAAAAGGAGTGCAAAGCTTTCTGAGTCCAGAACGACTTTGAGAATGGGGAAAAGAATTTAGAAGAATAGGCTGGAACTCAATGAAATAAGTACAGAGAGATGATAGTTCAGAAGAAATAATAAGCGGCAGGAATGCAAGATGGGAAACAATTGTTTAAGCAGCAGTTCTTCAGAAAAATCTCCAGGGATTATAGTGAGGCAATATCATGCAGTTACAAAAATGCCTAACATCATCATGGCCATCAAATGACAATACAATCTGAAAGATGTTTTAAGTAAATTCTCTGCTAGACCTAGAACTGGCAACACATTCCCAAAGTAACATCCACTTTGGAGGTATCCTCTAGAAAGATGTTTGCCACTTGGAGACAATCTAGACAAAAGCAATGGATATCTTTACCATGTCCAAGCAAGATGTTATGGTTGCCATGAAGAGATGGGTTTAGACTAGCTCAGGGAAGACTTTTGCAGGCTTTCTGTAATCTACAAATAAGCAAAAGGAGAGTGCAGATGGGAAGAAATACATTTTATTTTGTGTAAGAGCAAAGGGGATGAAACGGTTGTTAGGAAGAATTTGACAGGAGGAGTTTTCTGCTAATTCTTACAGTGAAACTCTGGAGCAGACTGTCACCTCCATGGCTGGAGGCCTTTAACAACAGGAAGGACACAACGTATAGCCAATTCTGTCTTGGAGGAAGCAGTCCTGCAGTCTCCCCAGTCCTCCTCTCTACAGTTCCACAGCCTCTCTACTCACATTAATCACTCCTTTTCTGTAAATGCTTGAGAATGGATGAAATCATAGCATTGTTCTAATGCTTTAGGCTCAAGAATTTCTATTTCAACTGGCATGGCTGTGAATATCAGAGTGAGACAGTGGGTAGTTTCGGCAGGCAGCTTGATCTAGCTCAGGCCTGTAGCAAACAGCACAAAGCGATAGGTTTTCCTGCTGCTCTGAAACTCCTCACAGATAATTAGCCTGCCTTTCTGTGTCTTTCATGTACTGTGTTGGTGGAACTTCTGAGCTATACAACTCAGTGGTTAGAAAATTGTTTGGTTCAATCCTGGTGTATTGAGTTTTACTGCAGGCTAAATCATATTCTTTTCTTGTTATCCCAATCAAACTCCTCGTAGTCTTTTTTAAATTCCTTCACTCTGAATTCAATTCTCAATGCCCCAGATTAAAGCTCTTTCTCCATACCTATGCATGCTTTCTCTTTTGCAGTTGCAGTGCAGATTTGCATAGCACAGGAGATATTTGTGTTTCTCCTGATCTCATCAATATTCCGGTGCACAGCGTGCACTTATATTATAGTTTATTCTGGGATGATGAACAGATGCAAAAGTGTCTTCAATTGTCTCTGGAAATTAGCAATGGTCAATACATCCTGCAAACACAATGCTGGATGCTGTGGTGCATGCAAAACATGTATGGCAGGCAGAGCACATAGCCTTTTCCTGCCTCTAGCACACTTCATTTAGTTTTAATAGCAGAAGGAGATGTGGTATCTTTTGAACATAGATATCCTTGTGGGCTAATGTAAGGCTTGGACAATAAGAGTTTTGCATAGGAGAATTTGGCTTAACCTGTCAGTCTTCTGGAGATTAACAACTTCATCAACTACTGTTGATATTGACAGTCAGTTGCTAGGCTACATGTTTACTGCTAAATGAATAGGCGACTTGGGGCCAGTGTGAATATTCAACAGATTGGCAAATAAGTAAAACGTGCTGTGACTTGATTTGTTAATTATAGTCAAAATAAATGGCTGTATTGATGACTATGATTTTACACAGCATTAGTCCTCTGAAAACAGCAATTAAGTCTGCCATGTAAACATATATCTTGCCTGTGACAAAAAAAAAAAAAAAAAAAAAAGAAGAGGCAAGCCTTAAACAACTGAATACACCACTACAAGCAGTTTCACTAGGAGTCCTGAAGTGCTTACATTAGTTAAATTATGTCCTTGGGTGTTTTAACACCTGACTGAAGCACAACATTCATGCCGGTTCTGGATTTTGAAAAGCTCTCTTGTTTGCTGTGTGCAGTGCTACTTTTGGTCAGAGTTTATCAAAAGGAGTATGATCATACTTGAGGAAGAAAACCCAAGTAGCTGGATTTTAGAGGGTGCTTTTATTTTTTCCTGTTATGAGAAAGCTGATCGTGCATTTATTACTCTGTGTGCTCTTTTCAGAAGACCTTGTGAAAGAGTTCTCACACACATACTCTAATACTGCATTCCTGTTTATCACCTGGGTTAACTAGAATTCACTTCCGAGATCCATAGTATTCACTTGTTACATTTTAAACTCTTGGTATGTTGGTTTACTCATTCTGTGTTTCAAGGCTTGCATATGCTGGCAGGTGCATCGAGTGTTCAGCATCACTCATCATAGGCAGTGACACTGTTCTGGAATATGGGGTGCCTTTTGATTGAAGCTTTAAAAGCACATATTCTGTTCTCATTTCTCTTGTCAGTGTCCACTGTGGTAATGGTCAGGACCCTCTTCCAAGCTCTGACTTAGTTTTGCAATCTATGATATACAGTCGTTTGGGTGGGGTTTTTTTCCTCCATAAATAACTGACAACCTAAAGAGCACTGAAGTTGGCAGATGTGCCCCAAGTATCGCAACAGAGAGAGTTTGTTTTAAGCCTGAGAAAAGCAAATGTGTTTCTGGATAGAAAAAAAAAAGAGCTTTCCCTGAATAGGTCTGTGTTATCAATGTGTATTTAGCTTGGGTTTGAGTTTGGACCAGTGTATTACTTCTTCCTCAAAGAGTGACAGAAAGTAGCTTCATTGTTTTGGGCCTTACTGTTGTCCTGATGATCATCTCTTTGTCTTTGTAAGCTCTTGACCAGTTGCCTCTTGTGGTCTCAGCTGTGAGACTTTCAGGACCAAAGTCGCAAAACCAGAATCTTGTCCAGACTGATCACAGCTGGCCTGAGAGGTTAGTGCCAAACAGTACAGCAGAGAAGGAGGTTTGGCTTTTCCTGCCTGCTGAAAGAGAAACCTCCCAATGCAGATCCTTGGCAGACCAAAGCTTGAAGAAAGTCAGAGTGAAAGGGCATGATGAAATTAGAAATTGGGTATGACTGGGGATAAACTGGGATTGGAGACTAACTGGGCAACTGGAAAGCAGTAAATTAGAAACAATTGGTACAAGGAGAGCTCCAAAATTAAGAAAGCTGAGAGAGAGGTGAATGCACTGTAACTGTCTAGTGCCAGGGCTAACCTGCCTTGTCCCCCAACATGAAAGTGAGGGGAAAAGTAACACAGAAAACTCAGGGTTGAGATAAAGAGATAAGAGTTTAATATAGCATGGCATATCATAATTACAATGCACAATTACCCTAGCTAATAATCTAATTAATCTAATAATACAATGCATGACTACCTTAGCTTACCCTATTTGTGGAAGAAAATAGAGGGGAAAAACAAACAAGCAAACTAAACCAAACGAGCATAAAACATAAAACCAAACCCAGCAGCTACCTGACTCCTACTCATTCCACTGCCATACCTGCAGAAAAGAGCCAACACCCAAGAACCTGGAGCTCAGAAGCAGCAACCAGAACAGGAAGCCTCTCATGTTACAGTTTGAACTTCGAACGCCATAATACTTTGCTCCAGGTAGCACTTTAATTTCTTGAGGCTGGTATGACTGCAGCACGGTATGAATAACAGCAATAGGTTCAACTCAATCCATGACATGCACTAAGATTGATTTGATGGTGCGGGCAAACGAAAAAAGAAAAACAACCCAAAAAAAAGGAGAGGAGGAAAACTAGGAGACTGGTAATCAGCTGCAAATATCGGCTAGCAGCTTTAACTTTGCTTAAAGATATAAGATCAGTGCTGTCTGCTAGTACATTTTCATAGAGCTGCATGGTATCCATCACCTTTGACACCAGTGCAGGTTATATAAAAAGCTTGCAAAATACCCCCTCAGAACCACAACTTTCCCATCCAACCCCCTCCCCATTATAATTACAGGCTCTATCTAAGATTTAAGATGACTGTTATAAGGAAGGAACAAGTTACTGGGAATGTGAAAGATATGTGAAATCTTCAGTGCTCCACAAAGGTTTAAAAAATTTCAATAGTTACCAAGCAAAGCATTGAGGAGGATAAAAAGATTATCCAGGTTCACTCTGAATGCATACATATTTTGTACCTTTCACTTGTGAATGCTTTTGTAGGACAGGAAAAAAAATATTTTCAAGAAGGGTGAGGGTGCTCTGAAGCATTGAATGGCTTCACAAAGTGGGTGGTAGGCCGGCAGAGCTCACTGCCAAATGACATTGCAAATGTGACATGTTTACACATTCAAGTTCATGAAAGACAGAATCATTGCAAATTACTAACTACATGTAAACTATATATGAGTCTGAGAGTCTTGGAGCTGAAAACAGTTGGAACCTGAGAAGATATGTGTGGGAAATAGCATAGAGGGTATGAGTGGATATAAGTCGAGAGAGTATGAGTGGAAAACAGCATAGCTTTGTTCTTCCTCTTCTCCAGCACCTGATTATGGTTACCACTGCAGAAAAAGGCATTCTGGAAGCATAGGTTTTTGTCCTGGCCATTCTCTCCTACTTGATTTTTCCATTGCCAGCATTGTAGCCCGTCTTCTGATTTAGAATAATTTAAAAGATTTCCTTCCCGAGGGCTGCATTTACCAAATTAGTTTTATGTCCTGTTATGCCGTAAGTATTGAGATCCTCTTCTTGGAAAGCTAACAAATCCTCTCAGCCTCTGCTGTGTACCATGGGAAAAGGAAAGGTGACTGTATTTCCCCAGCGATTATTAACCTTAGTGATGGAGTGGACCAGATGCCAGAAGACCGCTCTCATAAACAGTGTGGTTATGAAGCTGTACATTGCTGGTTTCCAGTCATCTTAGGATTCTGATAACCTGAGCTATTTTGCAAAAGCTTCTTCTGTGCTGATCTTCTTGAGGAGGGGAGAATAAGCATCTTCAGGAAATTTGCACTATTTTTGAGTAATGCACTTTCTTTCCAAGTTCTGTATGACTATGGTGCCTGCCTCCAAGCACTCATGAGTGGACAGTTGAAAAAAGTCTCAGAGAGCAGTTAAGTAAGACAGAAGCAATTGTAAAAGGCCTTTTCAAGTCTAGAAAAGTTAACAGTACTGAATGACTTCTGAGTTTCCTTAATCAACTTAGTGGGTTTCCAATGCTGAAAAACATGCTGATAGTCCTAGAAACAGTGCCCCCACAGCTGGTGTGTATCCTTGCATGGGGGTCAGCTGTCAAGCTCTGGGCAGCTTCTTATTGTCCAAGGAAATCTTACTCCCTTCCTTGCTGGTTTTGCCCAAGGTAAATTACCTCTTTTTGAAACAAACTGCTAGCATTTCTTTTGAGATGGTTTCAGACTAGCAGCCTTAAGCTAATTAGAGAGCATTTGTAAATGTATCAGTTCTTGTTCCAACATTTCAGCATGCACCAGTATATCATCTAGGTATAACAAACAGGCTGAGAGAAGCATGCCATGTAATACCCTCTTCGTTAGACTTTTAAATGTAGCTGATGTATTGCACTAGCCAAAAGCCATCATTTTAAATTGCCACAGTCCTTGTCCTGCTGTGAAAGCATTTTTTTCCCCCTGTCCCTCTGGATCCACTTCTACTTGCCAATAGCCACTTTTAAGATTCAGGCTAGTAAACCAGACTGAGCTTTCACCGGCATCTAGGATCCTGTTTACGGTAATAGAGAAGCACACGCGACATGATTTTGTGTTGTTTTCTACAATCCGATGCTGTCACTTTTTTTCCTTAACTGGACTCTGGCTGAAGAATGTGTTCTATCTTTCTGACATATTTCTTCCATAGTTTATAAAGTTTCTTTACCACTTTCCTGCTGAAAAAAAGGATCCTGTTTAGATAGCCTTTTTTCCTCAGGATCACGCTTGTGTTGAAGCAGTATAACTCATATGTATGTTAGAGAGAGAGTAATTTCTAATCACATAGTCTCATAACTATTTTCTTACTTCTCTTTGAATGCTTTGTAGTGTGCCAGATTGAAGGCCAGTATATTTTCTGAGCTTTCACATTGTCCCTCCACAATCTTCCTATAGTCCCCCCACTTTCTCTATTTCCTTCTGATGATTGTCAGAAACATTCAGCAAATGAATAGAGATTTACTCTTGTTTCAGATTCAGAAGAACTTCAGCAGCCAAAGGTCCCCAGAGATCTGGGCTCCCAAAGTAGGTTTCTGATACTCATCTTCCATTTGCTGGAAAGCTGCCACTGGCTGTACCTTTAGTGGTGTTTCTGCCCCTAAAGGTGGGATTTATGCACTACAAAAGAGATCTGTATGTTGAATCCCATTTTCTTCTGCCTTTCTTCCACTCCTTGTGCATTTCACATAATGTATTCTTACACACTACATTATTATATGCCACAAGCTTTCTCTTGCCCTCCTCCCTTCCAATCTCCCCTTTAACTGCTAAGGTCTGGTTTGGTTCACATCAGTGGTCCTTCTGCCTGCACTGCGTCTTCTTCATGTCAGATGTCTGGTTTGGAACTTCGAATGCTTTTTTCTTCCTAGCCCTGTGTTTATAACCATTCTCCTTTAAAACCACTTCATTTCCCCTCCCTCTTATTCTTCATTTCCCCCCCTTTTTAGAGTCAATAATGACCTTTACTACATTCCTTCATTTTTGCTATTGTTGCAGATTTTTCTTGCTTTATAAACTTAGATGGATCTTTACTCCTTCTGCAAAGTATAGTGATGGCATGAACTGTATCAGAATTGTTGAGTTGAATTTGAGATAGAGAACTGCACTTTAGAGATCTTGGCAAATTACTGGCATCTTCTGTTTGCAGCAGCTGTTTCCTTTTGTGGTATGCAGCTGTAGTAAATTCTACACTCAGTACAATATCTTTTTGTCTTTTGCTGATCTTCATTTCCTACTCTTACCTGAGTGTCTGCAAACTGGTTCATAGCCAATTTGCCCTAGAGGTCCTCAATGATATTTGAGTATATCAGGGAAAGGATTTGTTCCCACCCCATTCAAACGGAGATTTTTTTTTTTTCCCCCCCTCTTCTTCTATTCAGAGTGCCACAGTTGTTGATACTGGTTCATTCTAATTCTCTAGGATGCTTTTCAAATCCCAGAGCATTTTCTGCAGTTTATCAGATAGCAACTTCCAGGTTGGTCAGAGCTTTTGTAGCCCTTTCCAATGTTATTTCAAACCACAACTGTTGCAGCTGCACCTCCTAGTCTCTTTGGGCAATTTGCCATTGGCTTTCTAATAAATGTTCATCTTTACCAGTAAGTTTTCAGGTGCTGTTTTAACTCCTCCTGTACTTTACATGTTTGAACTGCGTACTGCCTTTTGTTCTGCCCTGATACAGGAGAGATACCAGCTCTCAGGTTTTGTTCTTGGAAACCAGAACACAGGGGTTTTATTTCTTTAACTCCATTATAGGAAGCCTGGTGTTTGAACCATAGGAAGAGCAATTGATGATTGAGTCACTGATCTTTGATGCAATCGTGTTTATTTACGAAGTCCTGATTTCTGCCGATAGAATCAAACAAAAGATAACTCTCTTGCCTGCAATTCCCAATCTTTCAGTCAGCACTTGCCTCAATAGCTTTCTTAAGGTTTATCTTGAAGCCATGCTGTTGATGCTTTTGTGGCTCTTTTTTTGATGCCTCTTTTTGGCTTTCGATTGGAGATTCTCCCACAAACACCCAAAACAAGCATCCTACTACCAATCAAGGTCCTAACCATCTAGGCTCCAGGGTATATTTTCATTCCAGATTTCCCTATGTTTATGCTTTGGTTGTTCTTCCATTGTTTTGGGTTTGTTCCATAAATGATCCCAATGTTTATTTGCACTGAAAACAGTTCTTACAGTTGATAATTTCAACATGTAGATTCCAGTTCCACTGCAATGTTTTCTTACTGCTCAATGGATGAAGGCTACTGAGGTGCATGCGGGGACGGGTGCCTGGACATATAGTCTTTAGAAAGCATTCTTGGGTCGAAGTGTCTGAACTCCTTAAGTGGCCTTCTAGTTACTGGTTGTTTCTCCATTTGTCTGAAAGGACTGACAGTGATATTTGGTTGAGGAACACTGCAGTTCTTAAAAGAAAAATAATTAGAGGTAGTTTGCTTTTTTTCCCCATGTAAATCTTTCATGGACTGCAGAAGCAAAAGGACTTAGTTTTTCTGATGTTTTTATTTAAAGACGTTGGTTTAGGAAGATGTCAAGATTCTTTTTTCCCCTTCTTTGAATAAGTGTGAAATAAAAGAGTAAAATGGATTTATTTTGATGGAGAAAACATTAATCTCTAATTCATTGCATCAGGCCATTGTTCTAAGACATGAGAACAACTCTAAAGTCAAACTCCAAATTCTTCTCAGCAAATATTTGAGCATTTTATTCCTAGCAAAACTTCTATAATCTCAGTTCTCAAAGATGCTTATAAAAAAACAAACCCTCCCACCCCCAAAACAACAAACAAGCAAACAAAAAATGAGGCACAATATAGTTTTGTTTCCCTATGGGATATGGCTGTTGTGTACCTGCACCAGCTCCTCACACAAGTAACCTGAGACAGTCTCACTACCTCTATTATAGATCTGGAGATGCTGCATTGTGGGTGATCACTACAGTTTTGCACAGATTCTAGTTTCACCTTGACTAAAGGGAAAGGTTTCATGTTCTCAGCATAATATTTACCTGAGTAAATCTAGTCATTAACCTGTGCTTTAATATCTGATCAAATTCACCTTGTGGACCCAGAGACCCTGGTTAGAGATGACTAATCCATTGGGTTACTGTGTTGACACTATAATAACGATAATAAAAGTGAGATGATAGGTGTGCCATGATAACCACACATGTGGGATGAGATGAGAATGCTGTTTTAAGCTTTTTTGCAAACTCCAGGAACGTAGTAGAGGATGGAAATGGCTGTAACCATCTGTCATCAGCCAGAGTCCTGAAAGTGCAAGTCTGATAGGTTTAAGTGTTGTGTTAAAAATTCTTGTCTTCCTGTGTCATGTCAGTCTCCCCACTGACTTCATCAGCTTTCATACTTGCCAGAAGGGGACCTTACTCACCAAGGGCATCCCAGGAAATCACCCTGGTTTCTGTGTTGTTGAGTGCAGAGCAGAGGGGCTCAAACCAGGGTTGCCAGAGCTTTTGGACTCCATGAAGAACTGTGCAAGTGCTGCTGTGCTCATGCCAGCACAAAATGCCACATTGCACAGAATACAGCCTTTAATTCTATCAATTTCTTGTTCGACACAGGAAAACAGAGCGTGATTAAAGAAATTGTGTCTTAACTGGCTGCTCCATACTGTCAAGCCAGAAACAATTAGCTTAACTAGAAAGTTAATTTAATTGCAAATGTGGATGGGCAAACTGTGCCAGCCACTTCATTATCATTATTCTATGTTATTCCTAATGCTTAGTGTTGTTTAATATGTTCTTATGGTATATGGTGGTGTAATTAAAAGATTGTCTCTACAGAGGTTAAGGTTGCTTCTGAAAATAGCTTCCAGTCTCAGTTTTATATGTCTTTATCTGTGAGGTTTCAATGATTCCTTTAAAACCAGTTTTAATAGAATTTCCTAGGTTGTTTTTCACTTCTGTGGATGAAAAAGAACAAAAGCCTGAGGACTGCCAGAGACTTATCTACCAATAAGTACTGACCACACACATCTTGCTGTGTTTCTTTTACTATAGGAAATTATTTTTTCTTCAAATATTTTGAGAATACTATATTTCATTTTCATCATTTTTACAAACAAGCAACAAAATGCCCTAAAAGACTGAACTCAAAGATAAACACCCAAACCTGGTGATTGAAATGACAACAAATAACTTCCCTACTTACTGGCACAGAACCACGTGGGAATAGATTCTTGTAGTGGGCAGCTTTTAGGAATAAATTCCTTTAGGGAGAAGGATCACAAAAGGAAAAAGATAAAAATTGGTGTGAAAACATGCAAATTTTTGTTTGGTGTGTTTTTCTCCTGTAATTACAATGGATGACACTAGTTGTGACTCAGCAGCCTTTTATCCATGGCAGCATCATAACTGCTATTATCCTCACTCCGTTATTTCACTTTGTTTTGTCCCATAATAATTTTTTACCTATATTTTGTTGCTGGGTTTAGGTTTGATTAGATTTGAAAGTTGCCATGCAGTAAATACACTGCACTGACAGAATTTGTTGCTGTCCTTTTTGAATAGCTAGTTGAATCAGAAATCCACCCTTATCCTTCCTTGGACTTGTAATTTTTTTTTTTTTAACAAATATCTGCTTTTTAAGTAGCATTTTATAAATATTAAAAAAAAAAGAAAAAATCATGCCTGCTACATCAGGCTTTATCACGATGGTCCTAATTCAAAACATTGAAGAATCTGTGTAGCTTTTATGTTGCTTATTAAAAAACTGACAGCCCCAAAACCCCATAAAAATTTTGGATCAAATTTTGAGATTAAGCCACCCACGCTTTGGCAGACTTCTCTGGCTGAAAAACTCAGCTCGAGAAAGGGAGTCCTACCAAGGTTGAGTGATGGAAAAAATAATAATACAGTAGTATTTGCTTTAGCAAAATTGCCTGTAATTTTGTTTTCCTCATAGCCCAGCTACAAAGCACATCTCAGCCTACCTGCTTCAGAGCATCAGCTGATCTTTGCTCTCAGGCTCAGCTGTCCTGCCTGTGTTTTCTAGGGTTTTTGGTAATAGCTGTTTGTTTTGGGACACTAAGCCTTTGCTTGCCGCCAGTATACAGCATTAGCTGACAGAGTATTTTGGACTGAACAGGCCACTCATCTGATCCAATATGTCATTTCTCACGTTCCCATAGAAACTTAGATTAATCAGTCATTCCTGATGCATTTCTTCTACAATGTTGTCATTTTGATGCTCTTTTGCTGCTAGTTTTGAAGGCAGCTTCAAAATTGTTTGAGGAAGTCAAGCCAACTTTGTGCTGCTTTTTTGCAGCAGGTACTTTGCCTGTAATGAGGAAAATCTCATTTTACAGAATTCTTTCAAGGTAAAGAAAACGTAGCTTCATATCCTTAATGAGAGCATTCTTATTCAAGAGCGCTTGACTGTAAAGAGTGCTATCCACAATGGTTAGTGTGGAGAGGAAACCTTAAGTAGAACATGCTATTGTGGCCTTTGAGCGGTTCCCATCTCCTCTATTCAGAAAGCAGAGTTAACTGAGGATAGCAAGAACAAACTGTACATGCGCTTGAGAAAAAGAACTTGACTTGGCAAGTTGGCATAAGTGTAACACAATATATTACCACTTTCTGCTGGGCTTATTCTCTTACTGTCATTGACCAGATCTGTTCAACGGCTGCCATTTTCTGTTGCAAGTAGAAGAAATCCCAATTCCACACCCCCCACATCCCCCCTTTACTTTCCAAGAAAGTCAGTTTATGTAATTGATACTGGGTCTGTCTAGGAAGCTGTTTTGAAATTTGGAAGGGGGGATGCAGGGGGCAGAGTGTGGGCTGAAGGACGGAGAAGGAACAAACATCAGACCTGACAAAGCTTGGAATATAAAACAAAAAAGCATCTGCGAGGCATAATAAAACAAAGTGTATATACGTGTTGTTCTCACAGAGTATTTGGCTGAGCCTGGGCAACGGGAAAGCATGCATAGCTAACGCTCCTGACTGTGTGAAACCCTTTGTATACTCCCGAGTCTCTGCAAGAGACCTTGATTACAGAGTTTGGCATGATACCCAATACATTTTTTGGAATGGTTTCTTGTCCATCACTGACACTGGTAATGAGAAATTTATACACCATCCAAAGCGGATAAATTAATTTCAAACACTTTTGACTTGGGTCAACAATGGCTATTGGCAATGCCTATTATTTGTCTTTTTATTAAAAAAAAAAAAAAAAGAGAGAGAGAGAAATAAAAAAGAAATTGCTCTTCTTCATGGTGATAGCATGGTAAAGACCCTGAGTATAGTAGAGATAGAATCTTGGCAAGCACATATATAGGTCAGGATAGATTATTTCACTTTTCAATGTAAATGAAAGTAATTTTCTTCAGTATGAACAGTTTAATAAATTCCCAGGATAGTTTTCATTAGGAAATTTGCATATTGGCTACTGTAAAATTTTCTGAAAGCAATCAGTTGGCAAAAATAATCTGGTTTTACTTCTACTTTCCCAATCCAGTTAACAGTCAAGGAATGAAGTATAAATTAGCTACCCCTTTGAGAACTCCATTTAAAACTCAGATGCTTAAGTTATCCTTTAAAATATGATAATTGTGCATATTCTCATGCAGATAGGCACACCAGAAATGGGGAGAAGGCATTAAAACACACCTACACACAAAAACCTGTGGATTGGAAGCAAACATTAATATTGCAACGTCTTCTTGGGAGTTACTGAAATTACATGGACACATGGATAAATTACTAGTATGTTCCCATTATGTGCACCCTGAATTGGATAATTTACTACGTCCTTTTATTCAGCATAAAATCTGGGGATTTGGTTGAACTTTGGCTTTTCCTGTGTGCTTTATTTTGTAGATGCAAGACACAAGAATTCATTGAAGATAAAGCCCTGTTTGCATACCTGGATTATCAAAATGCGAGAACTTCTGCCAGCTTAAAAAAATATAACTAGAAAGCTTAATGTAGATGAATTATTTGCATTTTCAGAGTTATATCACAATGGAAAACATAACACTAGTAAGTGTTAAAAAATGAAAAATAAAAATAGGATATGGATTTTAAGGAAATATAAAACATGGCAAGTAATCAGTGGGGATTATGGAGTGCGAACACAGGTGATGCATGTGCACTTTTATTTTGTGGTATTTCTATTTCCTTGCTGTTTGTGGTATAGATTTATGTTTGCACCTTAAGTTTAGGCTGTTTTGCAATAGGAATGACAAAAATTATGGGTGCTTTTTTTCTGAAAACTGCTTTGAAGGGTTTTTTCCTTTTTTTTTTTTTTTTTTAAAAAAAAAGGCCAATTTCCCTTTTATCTCCCTCCTTACCTACCTGCTTCTTTTGTGCAAGTAGGATTGTCAGATGAAGGCAATAGTTGCTGTGTGCCTCGGTGGTTTGGAGGTTGGAAGGATGCTTCATGCAGCTGATACGCTGGCTGCACTGTGCATAGTGACAACTGAAATACGGATCCTGGGATGCTGTGCTGGTAGGTCCTGATGGCATCGCATGGACACCCATTATTAGGGAAGAACCAGAGCAGGTTTTCAGATGAGCTCAGACTAGATGATCTAATGGTCCCATCTGGCCTTAAAATCTGTGAGTCTATGAAAGACAGTCCTGCAGTTATAAGCATTTTAGAACTGTCAATTCCAAATTTACTTCAGTGTAAGAGGCAGTTGCTTCCATGCTGAAATGCTCGTTTGTGTATTATGTACATGGTATCATAAATGCTCTTTAAAACAAAGAGATGCAGTAAGAGCAAGGCACAGCTAAGAAGGACAGCTCGGCATAATAAGAATAAGGAGACGTGATGATAGAGGATGGGTGTTTGGGAGAGATTTGACAAAGGACTAGAGTGCATTTGGGGAAGAAGAAAGAAAACCTTTCCCCAAATATGGAAAGACAAAAGCTGCAAAGCCAAAGGAAGAGAGAAAGAAGCAGGAGGACAAAAACGGGGAGTGAATAAGAGAGCAAGAATTAGAAAGTACCAAGAGCAGTGGATAGGATGTGCAAGGGGTGAATACAACTAATTTATTCAGCTCCTTTATCATTCCAGGAATTTGCCTGTCATTCAGGGTCTCAACTGCTATGCCTTCTTTAACTTCCTTGCTAAAACATAGCAAGAGAGAGAACTGAGATGGGAGATGAGGGAAATGTGTTTTTTATTCTCTCTCCTGATTAGTGGAGCTGGGTGTGCATACAGAGATGCTGAAGGGGATACTTGAGGTATAGATGCTGACTGAGAGGGGCTCTGGCAAGTACCTGTCAGCCCAATGGAAGGAGGCAAGTGACTGGGAGGGAAGAGACAGGCCACAGGTCTTTTTTGCTCTGAGCCCCAGCGCACTCGGAGAGAGGTGCTGCAAGAATGATGTGTTGCAGTCGCCCAGATTCTAGGCAGGGGCTTCTGTGCAGGTTTTTTGACATTTGAAATTAATATTTAACATTTCTTACTGCTCATGAGTGTCTCAGGTTGGTTTTGTTTGTTTGTTTTCTAATAGCACAGATGAATATTAAACACAGTGAAGAGCAGTGTGAGAGGACAGAGACTCTTCCATGATGCAGATAGCAAAGCCTTTTCCTTGAAGTATTTGCCCAAACAACTCATCAGCCTCTTCTGTCCTCCCATAAGTACAAGGAGCTATGTACTATAAGTGCTTATGCTTGTAGGGAGCATTTAAAACCAATTTTTTTTCTCTGATGACAAAAAATCATGTTAGTTGAGATGGGAATTTCTTTCTATAATCTCAGCAATTGTGATGAATTTTTCCTATAGGTTTCTGTGGTTCAGGATGACTTTTTCTGAGAGAATATGGATATTATTGAGTTGCCAACAACTTTCACCTGAGATGCTAAAGGTGCTGGTTTAAGTCAGTATTCCTCCAAACTCACAAAGCCTTAAGCCTCAGTCCTTGAGCTAATCAAGCTAATCAAAGGAGTGTGATAATTATTTTTCTGTTATCTATGACACTATGTATTTTTCCCCTTTAAAAATAGGAAAATGACCAGATTTTCCACAGTCAAATATTTGTGCTTTTTATTTTGTTTGTTTACTTGCAGAACAGTTGTTTTGTCACCAACGCCTAATTCACACCTCTGTTTAGTTCAGGTAACAAGAAAAGGCTCTCTGTTAGGTGTGGTAAGGATTGGATTGCAGTTTTATTAAAGTTTCCCCTAGGATCAAGGAAGGAGGAAGTTTATTATCTTGTAATTGGTATCTCTCTGGGGTGATGCACTTGTTAAATCCTTATAGGTGATGGGACTATCTAGTTACACTGAACAGATTACCTCCTGATTGCTCCTTCTGGGATGTACTGATAATGCTGAATGCTGAAATCTTTCTGAACTGTGCGTGGAGGAACTAATTTCCACTGTCTTCGTTTACTTTCTAATGACAGCTAATACTCTATCTAGGTTTCATTGTTTCCAAGCATAGATACTAGGAATTCTCATTTAAATGGAGCAGACAGGATTTGCTGTCATTTCTACCTGTTGCTTTGATGGGGTAGGAAGCTGTTTGCTTCCTAGCTGAATGTTTTTGACTTGCTGTTCATTCTTAATACAGCACCCAGATTTTGCCCTCTCAGGCACTCTCCCTTCTGTGTTCCAAAGACAGGTGTTACCTCAAAGGTCAAAACCTTGCACATATTTTGTGTATGTGTATGTTTCAGGAGATGTTCACCTAAGGATTTTTACCTCAGACCTTTTTTCTGCTGCCTAGCTGGTAAAGCAATTTTTGTTTCTTTTGGGATGACAAAGTCTCTCTGAGACATGTTGCACACTTTTAATTTTAGGTATAAAATAACCAGACATAGTAGACAGACAGACTAGAAACATTCAGATCTGACTTAAGTGCAATTATTTCCAGGAGAGTGGTGTCAGAACTGAAACGGGCCCCAAAAAACCCTCTTTTATAAGTTGGCTCCCTGGCATGCCTCCTCCCTGGGCTGAAATAGTGTAATTCATAGCTGGTTTGGTGTGGACTAGGGTGCTCTTGACAGTAAGGGGCTTTGGGAGTAAACAGGGAGTGGCAGAGATGAATGGGATGGGGGGATGGGAGGGGAAAGGGTGGTGGTATATTCCTGCCACCAGGAAGCAAAGCAGAACTGGGCGCTGGGGATCATTGCATAACAGATGATGTATTGTACAGCCTGTACCCTCTATTAAAGAGTGGAGGTGGGCACACCTAGGAAGGCTTGAGTCTGGCTCCTGGTGAGTGCCTGGCTCTGGCCTGCCTCCATGGCTACAAGTAAAGACAAGTGAAGAAAGAGGCAACGATAGGCTGTGAGGGTGAAATAAAGGCTCTCTGCAGGCAAGGGATGAGTTTTCTTGCCATGGAATCGAAAGCCTGGGAGATCTGGTATCCCCAGTGTCCCCCTGTGCATCTTGGAGTCCCTTTTTCCACAGGTGGAAGGGTGGGAGGTCTCCTAACATCATCCCAATAAGCAGATGGGAATTCACCACCTTTTTTGCCTTTAGGAACTCCAAACACTATATGGCTTAGCAGGATCATGTCCAGGTTCTTGCATCTATTGAGACCTTTCTTCAGAGCAGCAGGGCCAGTATGATGTTCTTTCCTGGGACTTTCAGATAGCAGCTTTCTCCATCTCAGGTTATTGCAAGAATGCAGTTTATCTTCAGCCTTTAAACATTTAGAAATTTAAATAAAATGGGTATGTGAAAAAATCCCTACAAGATACAATGCAGAGGGGTGTCTTTTCCCTCTTTGTGGTAGATCAAACACATCTATCTAAGGTTTTAATTTCTTTTCCTTTCACATCATAGTGAAGATCTTTAGCAGAGAACGGAACAGCCGGGTGATGTATTTTTGGGTTATAACTTGAGAACAAAAGCTCATTAGGACTCAAAGATTTTATATGGATAACACCACCCACGGTTACTTTAGATAGGGTAGAAATGTTTTTATGCTTTAGGGCACAAACTAGCTATTAAATTACTAGGGAACTACAAATATCTACTAGACATATCGATGGGAATGCAATCAGAACGCAAAGTACTACATAAAATAATTATATACAGCAGAGCTAATATTAGATCACATGAAAGTACATGATTGTTCTATAAAAATCATTTGCATCTCTGTATTGGACATTGTTGGGGGGAGGGGGGCGTTGGTTTTATATGTGGAGATACTGACCTAGCTGTCAAAGGCTTGGAAACCTTGCAGCCTCTGTCAAAGTTTCTCAGTGGGGCTATGCCACTGGAACTACCAGGGGAACTGAATTTCCTCAACTGGCAAAAAGTCTTCCCTAGGATGTAGAGAACCCAAATGAGAGGTTTCCATCTCCCGAATGAGATAATCTGTTGTGCTGAGAGGATCCACTGAGCAAGCGTGTCCTTGACGTGTGAGCCTGAATTGGGGTCGGTGACAAGGACAACTCTGACATCATATGAGTCATGTGAGGAGGGAAGGGTGTTGCTGCCTCCTGACGGGGGGACGCATCTGTTCCACGCTAGCTCGTGAGATGTGAAGAGGTTGCAGTGCTAAGATGCACATAGGGAGAGTGGGAGTGTGCCGCTTAGCAGGGCTTTTTTGAGTTTGGGAATCTCATCGGAGCTGCCTCTCTTCTGCTTTGCAATTCCCACCCTTCAGATGCAGGTGGCTGTTGGACTAGTGCTGGCATGGCAGAATGGTGAGAGGGCCAGGCTTCGATGTGGGAGAGTACCACAGGAAAGTCAGTGGTGGATTTCCCACCTTCCTGAGACTTTGGAGGTCTGCGTGTTGTTCCTCAAGGGCACCTGAAGGATAATGGAAGAGAAGCTTAAAGAAGATCTTGTAGGATGTGAGTTTATTAATTAGAAGGCACATAGACACTGTTGGATTGGTGTCCCAATGTTCCCCTTAGAAAAGGCACACTTTGACTTGCAAATAACTTTGCCAAACTGAGAAGCTGGGGCATTAGAACAAATGACGTTGTCTGACTTGGTATGGCTTTCTCGCTGTGCACTCCTTATGGAAACATTTCTCTGAAGGAAAAAAGTAAAGGTATGCAAACATGTAATTAAGATCATAGAATGGTAAGGTTGGAAGGGACCTCAAAGATCATCTAGTTCCAACCCCTTGCCATAGGCAGGGACACCTCCCACTAGTACAGGTCACTCAAGGCCTTGTCCAACCTGGCCTTGAACACCTCCAGGCAGGGAGCAGCCACAACCTCCCTGGGCAACCTGTGCCAGTGTCTCACCACCCTCACTGGAATGAGCTTCCTCCTAACATCCAGTTTAAATCTCCCCTCTGCCAGTTTAAACCCACTGCCCCTTGTCCTGTCATTGCAAGACCTTGTAAATAATCCCTCCCAAGCCTTCCTGTAGACCCCTTTCAGATACTGGAAGGCTACTATAAGGTCTCCTCGAAGCCTTCTCTTTTCCAGGCTGAAGAGAGGTTTCATCAAGAGGTATGTGTACAAGTGGGGTCAGTTCTAGCTGCAGAGCTATAAAGATTTCACTTTTGTACTTGCTTCAATTTTGCTCCACAATGGCAAAGAGATAGGTCCTATACAAAGACAGTGAAACAAAATCTTTTCCCTCAAGTGCTTTAGACACGTGGCTAATGTGTGGGGTGAAAACACATACCAGCTTCACTGGTAGCTACAGCTGGATTTGTATTGGTTTTGTTTTAAATTTCTGTGGGTATTATCTAAAGGGTAATAATTTTAAAGGCAACAAGATGACGGGCAGCATGGAGAGCATATGAGGGTACACATTTGGAATCTAACAGTAGGAGCTTGCCCAGGTATCTCATCATGGGCCAACTGTAGTGCAGCGATGTGAGAGGGCAGTTTTAGTGTGATAAGGTTAAAAGAAGCCAAGGGAGTGAAATTATGTATTGCATGCTTGGTACTCCAAAGAAAAGGGAGATAGTGGGAAAATCATAGAAACATAGAATGGTAAGGTTGAAGGGACCTCAAGGATCATCTAGTTCCAACCCCTGCCATAGGCAGGGACACCTCCCACTAGTACAGGTCACTCAAGGCCTAGTCCAACCTGACCTTGAACACCTCCAGGGAGGGAGTATTCAGAACATCCCTGGGCAATCTGTTCCAGGGTCTCAAAAATGCAAAGAGAAAGGTGACAGTGTCCAGAAAGGGGCCAAGAAAAAGCTATGGCAAAGCTGTTGATGGATATCGGTGAATCAAAGCAGAAGTAGAGATGTTGCAATGGCCTGAAGTGGGAATTAAGTAATCTATATTCAGAGGGCGGTGATAAGTGTTTCTGCTTGAGATTAAGAAATGACAACGTGTAGAGGAAATTAAGATCATAATGCAGATGCTGCTGGGAATCACTATTGTGTCCTATTGTGGACAACTGTCAAAACTTGAACTAAGTGCCCTCAGTGCCTTCATGCGGAATAAAAGCTTCTTTGATTCAAGCACTTGACTAATGGCTAGCATAGGTGTATGGGTGCAGGTTGGGACATGGAAGAAAAAAGTTCTCTCCCTCAAGCATGGGGAGTGATTCAGGGGTGCCATATGTAGATTTAGGGAGCAGCCATGCATATGTCCTACCCAGGATGATTCTGCTCTGGTTGAGGCCTAAGAACTGTACTTCCAAGAGCAAAATGTCAGAAGTGAAGCCTGACCTGATCCATCTCTGTTCCCTGTGGTGCCTACTTCTGCTTTGCACAACATTTGCCTTAGAAAACTCATACCCAACTATTATTGAAGGACATTGAAGTATTGGTATTTGTGTGTATTATTTTGGTATGTCATTTTCCTACCAAAATTTCCTTGGTAGTGTAAGCTGGAAGTTTTGGGTAGAGGTGGATACTAAAAATCCGACAATTTATATCTTATCTAAACCATAAAGGAATTTTGTGGACCAGGTGAAAAGACACATGGGCAAGGCAGCATCTTTGTTCTGACTGAAATCTAGAGGTTGTGTGCACGTGCAAGTTTGACAGCTTCTCGCAAAAAGCCAGACTCAATATTACATTCTAGAAATCTCACTGAACTCCACTATTGAAGCTGGCATAACTGCTTCTATTGCACTAACACTTGGTGGCACAACTCATATTGGGACCCTGTTGTTCTCAGCACTTGTCATGCAGGGTGAGAAATAAAAGCTTCTCTTTATAGGTTGCAGACAGCATGGGATGAGCAAGAGTGCTGCTGAGGTGTCCTGCTTCAAAGATCAAACTACTGGGAGTGCCAAGGAGTTGAAGCACACCCAATAACTGGGTATTTTCAGTTGTATCTCTTGGGATTTGTGTTTAAGCTGTGGAACTTAATGACTGTATATCCCTGGCTCTGCCACAGAAGCCCTGTCATGTACCTTTATGCAGAGTAAGAGCAAGGCAAGCCATGACAAGTTCAGCCTTCCTCCACTTGGCAAGGGCTACCATGCAGTCTGTCACACACAGCTTTCTCCTTCTCTGTAGTCCTTCACAGACTGGCTGAGTTGCTTAAAATCCTCTCTTAGGCTTTAAGACTGGTATAGTTTATATCTATTTTCTTTGATTTTGCTTTTTTTTAATTTAATTTTTCAAAGAAAAGCTCCTAATCAGTATTACGGTGGCCTTCCTAGAATCCCTCCATCTCTGTTTCTTCTGAGTTTCCTCACTAGATGTCTTCAGGTCTGGACTAGATATTTATACAGGAAAGTGAAGGGAGCATCACCTATGAAGTGATCACAGACCACAGTAACATGTAAGGGGGCAATGAAGGGGATTTATAGTTGCTTCTCTTATGTGAAGATCTGTCATACAAATATCCTTGAAAATTTTGTTACGTTACAGTCCTGCTTGGAGCCCTAAAATAACCCCCAGAAAAAAAAAAAAAAGATAGCTTCTGCTTTAGTGGCTCTCCTGACACTGATTTTATTATTAATCTCCCTAGCAGTACTTATAAAAATGCTTGACTGTGGTTACGCAGATTGTCTGATGTGATCACTGGCAATTATGCTAATCATAGTCTTCTCACAGTTCATTCCCATCTGTTTTATGCACCTATGGATACTCACTGTGGTATAAATGATAAAAGAGGCTCCAATCACATCATGTTCTCATTTGCTGGTCACGGTATGACCAAGGTTTTTGTCACAAACAGACTCGGCAGGGGTGAGTAGTAACAGGAAGGATGTTACAGAGTATTTCCAGCTTTTATGGAAGAGGAATGGATGCACAGGAGTGAATAACCTCTCAGTGATGCCTGTGGCAGAGTTATGGATTGATTACAGGCCTCTGGAAAGCCTCCTCTGGAAAAAGCCACCATAGGTTGAGCGTCACAAAGGAGCAGCTCTGCTGTTGTTTACTGGACCTGGAGGAAGAAGAACTTAAGAGCAAGGAGCAGATTTTGTTTGCCTATCCTGTTGATTTTGTTACCTGTGGATGCAAAGACAGTAAGACATTTTCTTTACTATATGCCTGAAGAACTGCAGTTTGCCAAGGGCATCTTGATTTGGTGAAGAGACACAGTATTCCAAATGCCAGCCTCGAACAGAGGAGATGCAGCTGGCACCTACCACTGCAAACACAAGAAAAAGGGATCACTTCTCCTGTGAGACATTCCTGATGTCAGGGACTCATTTCAGTGGTCCTCCAAGCTACCATGTCATTTCTGTAGCTTAATGACAGTGCTGCCTCTCAACATCTGGAGGCTAACCAGTGGAGAGAGGAGGATGTCAATCAGGATGTATGGCTGTGATGTGTCTAAAATTGGTACTGTCAGGGCACTAAAGTCTGTTTTGGCTGGAGGCTGGGAAACTCCACACTAGCATTAGAGCAAGAAGCCCAAGTTTGGCGAAAGCTGGATCCCTGACTGCTGGTGGGTAGGTTTGGTGATTGAAAGACTGTAGAGAGGGTGACATGACATAATTAGGTAAGGCAGTATCATAGTTAACAGTGGCTAAGTATCTCCTCTCAGAAGTTCCTAACAGCTGACGAGAGCTCTGTACTTTCACACCTTGGTGTTTCATTAACCCCTGATGCTAAACAAAAAGCAATGAAAGAGATCTTAAAGAACCACTTGCTTGTAGGATATTGCACTGCTTCAGGAAACTGAAGCAAAGGTTTATTGCATGAATTGCTGTGGTGGAGGACAGTAACCAGTTTGGAAAGTAATGGTCTGCTCCTCTTCCCCTTCATAAAGTTTTCTTTACTTCATGTGTGGACAGTGCCTGGGAGAAAGGAAGTGTGGCCGGTAAATACTATGAGGAAACTGCTGGAATTTCCAGGTGGAGATGAGATCTGCTGCTAAGTAGACTCCCTACTATGACAAAAGCACCCCAGATCCATGAAAAATGTTCTAATACCTATCTTTCACAACACTTGACTGTATGCAAACGATGAACTCTTTGAAACAGGAAATGTGTTTTCATTATGTGTATGTACATACCTGTCAGACCAGGGCCCCAGTTCTGACCTCAGGGTGTAGATGCTACCTTGATAAATGGCAGTTACTTCTCTGAAAAACTCGGATTAATCTTGGACACAGAAAGAGCAGTGGTGTTCTCTTGGAGATCATTTATGGCCATTGGAGAGAGGATCGTGCTTTGTTGGAATGTTACCTGTCAGTAAAGAACCCTTGGACCAGGAATCTTTTGGGGCGTTATATGACATTCAGCAAAATAATATCCTTTAGGAGATACTTTCCTGCAGCAGATCCAGCTCTGTGTCCCATTTCCGGCTCATGCAACACACAATGGGACTACAGATTTCTAAGGAAGTAAATTCTTTCCAAGCAGTTGTCGAAACCATTGAGTCTAGGGAAATATATAGAGATGGATGGGATATGTCATTCTTAGAGGGATAAGTTATTTAAAGCTAGTCTGTGGTATATTACTCTTAAAGGAATGAGATATTTATTAACAGACTTAGATATTTCTGCAACGATTCCAGTGAGAACAATGAAAATGGTGAATGAGTCAACATAAATTTAACTTAAGCTTGGATTTTTCAGGGGCGCTTAGTGTTGATCTAACTCTTAGCTCTTTAAAGTCAATGGAATTTTATGACACATCAATAGAAAGAGAATTATTCAGCTAGAGAAAGCTTCTAAAATCACACCCTTAATTGAGAAGTACATACTTTTCACTATATTTCTTAGATACGTCTGATACATGCATATTATTCTAACGTGGATGTGTTGTTTCAAATGAGTTGGAGACTTCCCTTAAGAATAATGACACGAAAACATATATAAATCTTAAATCCCTTTATGGCAGGGAAAATGTCTTCTGCCTCTTGCAAACAGCTTATCACATCGAAGCTTTAATATATAATAAATAGAAATGGATCATCTTTTCAAATAATTTTTTTAGATGCCTTACTGTATCGTTAAGTGATTTGATATAATTTATATTTTTAAAATAGTGTTCAGGTGCTCAAAACAAGCCTTAGGATACTCAGTTGATAGTTAAATCCATAACATATGGCCCACCTGGAAAACGTGGCCCTCAAATAACTGTCCAAAATTAAACTTCCAGGTGAGGTTTGTCTTTTTGGGGTGTCATCTCCAGCTGGAACACTAAGATTAATTTCTTTGAGAGTTAACTTTCTTATCCCAGATGAACACTGCATCTCAAACTTGTTTCTGTCCTTCTGATTAGCTGTGTGATCTTTAGAAAGACTCTGCTTGGGTAGTGAGCACTGGGAAATATGTAAGAGCAAAAGCAAAGTCACATTAAGGGGAAACTTGTGAATGAAAACTGAGTCCTCACAAAGTCACTTGGAGTTTTGCCACTGATTGACATAGAGTCAGGATTTTATCCCTTAACCTCTCTATTGTCTTTACTTTTGATGGCTTTGCTATGTAAGTATTTATGATATGTTATTGATAGTTCCTACGTTCTGAAGATAAAGTGCTTGGTAAAATGTAAGATGCAAACCTAGTATAAACCTCCAGTGTTTTTGTTCTGTCTTCTTCAGGCATTAAAGGATGTGTCTTTTTGGCTACTGCTCTGCTGGAGCTGAAAGTTTCCCAAAACTCTCAGCTAAGCGGTTCAGTGTGTGTTGCACGGGACAGCTACAGAATTCCAATTACTGCAATGGTGAGTAGCACTAAGACATGTAATCCTCAAATTTAAGTCATTAAAGAGATTGTAAATTCACCTAGCAGCATTCATAAGTGAAACCAAGCACATTTAAATGTATCTACATATCTATCTATCTATCTATACACTTATAAAGGCCTTCAGGTCACAATGCTCTGTCAGAGGTATTATTTGGTATTTGTCTGGTGTATCAGAATGATTTTCAAAATGAGAATCTCGGATCTATTAGGCATTTTAAAGTTCTTGTAGAAAGACTCTTGGACATCTAAGATGTGCATGCTACGAATGTGACTATTGAAAGCATGAGGAGAGGCAGAAATATGCAGTGCAGTTTTTATGCATACATATTTGTATTAAACACTACTAAAGCACAGATCAGGCATCCTGATTTATTCTTTAACCTGAACCAAACCAGTTAATTTGCTACAGACTCTGTAGCAGAAATGAGCTCTGAGAGGTATTTAAAGAGGGATTTGAAACATTTGGGTACTGGTTGATGAAGGTTTCCATTATTGACAGTTGACCTGCAACTTTGAACTCTGGTGCTCACAAGAGGTTGTGATCATATATTGTTTCTTGAACAGGACACACAATTACAGCTTTAAATGCTATACAGTGCAACCTGATATTTGTGCTGATCAGTAGTAGACTGAATATGAATTTAAATAGCGTTGTATACACCACTGAATTCCCATCATGAGCCAGGATTTCTGTGTGCACTATGTGTAGTCATACAGATGCACAGGTTTAGCACTGTGATTATACATTGTGTTATTTTAATGTGAAAATTATAAAGTAAACATTAAAACATTTCCTTATCACAGTATTTTTTTGAAGAAGAGGACAAATTCTTTTCTGGTGGCAGCTTCTCAACTGAGAGTCAAAGATACCTTCAAGTTATAAGTTATGCAGCATTGTTATTTGTGCTATAGCTTTAGTTGGGATTCTTTTGTAGTGCTCTCTCTGGGTGAGTACGATAGAAAGAAAACACAGATATTTATTTTATTCTCATTCACAGTGTTTCCTTGTATTTACTTTATTTGTCCTGTGTGATGTGCTAACTGTAGTTAGAGTCCTTGATTGTTCTTTATTTTCACTTGTGTAAAGCTGAATCTGAAATGCATCATCGTTACTCTAATGCTTCTGGTTAAAGCTGTCTTGTTTTAACTGTAAAAGGCTTGAGGCCTAGGAAGGTATTGCAGAGCTCTCAAAATCTGTGTAGTCATGCCAAGTATTAGGACCAGCTTGCACCAATAAATGCAGCAATGGTTCCTACAGGTGTCCAGCATTAGATGCAGAGGTATTTACTCTTCTACGGCTAAAGACATCAGTCTTGCACCCAGCACCCATGCATTCTGCCTTCAGTCACCAGAGAAAAGAGCCATCACATCATCCATCTTCTAGACATGTTTCCCCTCTGTTTCCAAACTCACCTTGCTCAAAGGCAAACCTTACAGAAGCAGAACCTAGTCACAAGCTTTGCTATATGCACTACCATAGCAGGCAAATGAATAAGCGGGGTTCAGGTTGTTTCTTTCAGCTGCAAACCGTATGTGCTGATTGCAACTTTGTTAAATACATAAATAACTGGAGCCCTTCCAATCAGAGCCAGCCAAACCTTTTAATCATATGCGAAAGTGTTCCTCGTGACATAATTATGCTATCCAGACTCCCTCCTTCATTGGGAAATATTCTGTCAAACAGTAAAATAATTAGCATGGATTTTAAAATCGGCATTGACATTCTAATGTCTAATTAGGTAATTGTCATTGGCACAGCAATACCTATTAGGAGCATGCAATTTGTGGAAGGGGTTTTGATGGAACAGACTGCAGGTGCAGATGGTCTAACAGCAGGACTCTTACCCGATGTAAACAAAGGTATTTTAATTAGCCATGTGACCCTGATCATTGTTAAAAGGTAAGGGCTGAGCATTCATCTTCCCATCACCTACTTCCTGGTACTTTCAAGGGTAACATTGAAACACCTCGACCTGTGGTAAATTGTCTACAGACATGATTGAAATTCTCTTCAAATCTAATTATTGTTTCATTTGGCATTTGGTGACATTAGCACTGTATTGCAGTTGGCTCAGAAGTCTTACCTAGTTGCTGGGCTATTTTTGGTTTGTAGATCTCAATTGCTAACCTACGCAAAGATAGCAACTTTTGCTTAGTTTACTTCCAAGGTCTGGAATTTTAGTTTTCAGAGAGTACATGCTGGAAATTGTACAATAAAATTGTACAGAATTTGCTGATGAGTTTGTATATAACTCAGCATAGATCTCAGTTAAAATAATTTTATTTGGGGGGAAATAGGAAGGAAGGCACAGTCCAAGCAGCAATGAATAACACTGAAGTTAAAAATGCAAGAGACACAGTCAGCTCCCTGTCCCATTTGCAACAGCTGTCAGAGCTCTAAGTGCTGCATGTGTTAGGTGTTCTAGAGTAGCTGTTGCATGTGGTATCTAATGCAAAACTTCGTGGAAACTTTGTGTATTGTTTCTCTCTTCAATGCAAAGTAAATATTTTTAGAAATGCAAGAAAAGCACTTCCGTAATTTCCCCCACCCCATCCCCGAGACTCTTTTATTGAGGTCCTGATTTACATTTACTGTTATTCGATTCCAGTTCTTAAATTAGAGTATTTTTATTATTACAGTTTTGCCTTAATCATGTTCATTTTTTTTAGCTCTCAGTGACATTAAAAAAAAAACAACAAAACTTGTGCTTCGCTGCAATGATGTTGTCCCATTTGATACATATGTTTAAGAAATATATCTGTGTATCTTCTGTCTGTTTCTCCTTTTCTTGAAACCTGGTGGTGCTGTGAGAAGACACAGGACTACAATTCCCCAGTCAACTTGCAAGTGGTTATGTCGTAAATATTTATGGATATATATTATGAAGTTGAGAATAGTTCTGCTAGTCTGAAAGTAACTTCTGGAACAATTTAATTTCCAGTCTGATTGCAAGTGTTGGATGAGTATCTACATTATGTGTATAGCTATTGGATGAGTATCTACATTATGTGTATAGATAAGAGATATCTGGATGGCTGCAAAGGTAGATCTTACTGAGAGTGCCTGAATCAGGGGTAACAGGCTTGAAAGTTTAGCTTTGGTTTGCTCATGAGGGAAGCAGTTTGTCTTGAGTTCAGCTAGTAGTAGGAACTGGATGTTTGAGCCAAAAAAGACCCCTTTCCTCCTCAGAAAAAGCAGGTACCTCAAGGGTTGGAATGATTCACTCTGGGAAATGTCTACCTGTCTGCAGTGACCAAGAAGAGGGAGCTCTGACTGACAACCTCTCTGCTTGGTTGCTTTAAATATGTTTCCTAGGATGAGCCTAGGCTGCTGTTAGAGCCATTTTAAAGCATGGAGGTTTTGTTCAGTTTTGTGTCTTTGTTTTTGTGTTTATGAAATTGTAGTGCTGAAATCAGAGAGTTAATATTCATAGTGCCACTCCAAGTCACTTCTATGTCAACATCAAGAAAAAAACATAACATAAACTGTACCAAAATTCTTCACATTCTTAAGCTGTTGAGGCATAGGAGAACCCAGAGAAGACATTTCTTTGAAGACAGCTGCAATGGCTGTTTAGGCATTTGGTTTATTTAACATGTGAGAATCCAAACAATCCAAAAATCCCTACCATTTGATTTACCCCTATTTTTGGGGGTGGGAGGATCATTTAGTTGCTGGAGTGCATGGCAGGTCTCGTTTATTTCATGAGGGACTGTCTCATGTTAAAGCTTTATGAATGATTCTGGATAGATTCTCTAACGAAATACCTAGTGGTCTTTTGACTTTATGTTCAGATCCATCCAGAAATGCAGAATGAAGAATCTACATTCCTAACAGAGGGGATATAGTCTGTGTGCACCATTTTATTTGATATATTTTTTTCAATCTAATCCAATCAGAGAAACATTTATTGAATTAATAGTGAAATAAAGCTTCTATTATCAGATTAAGTAACTTTGGGAAGACCTTTCATCTTGAGAATGGCGTGGCTTGTGTTGCTGCTTTCTGATGAATGTGAATGTTTTTCCACTTCTGTCAGACAAGTGCTATAGAGACCTTATTGTTTGAGTGTGAAATAATGTATCCTTGGTAGTTAATGAGTTCAACCACCACGAGATAATCCTCAAGTGACATGACGCCTGTCTGTGCTTAAAAATAAATAACATCTAGAAAGAATACAAGTTATAAACACACGTTATGCATCTCCTACTGATGCTGGGGTTTAATTATGGGGAACAATTACCTACCATAGTCAAAGGATTCACACATTAATAACATTATATGGGGATAATGTCTTTCTAAGCTGCTATAGCATTTAAAAGCTGGTACTTATGTTGCAATCCAGATTCTGTCTACCCGTCAGTCTTGTCTGGATTATTGTTACATTATGTAATGTGGTGTCCTGTGTTGGTGTTTTGTTGGGTTTTGGGTTTGGTGGTTTTTTTTTTTAATTGTGTAATTAACATGTGGGGCTGACTTATCCATTCCACTCTAATAAACCAGCCTTAAGGAGTGAAATAATTATAACAATAATAAATCCTATGTGATTTCTAAACTCTCTTACTATGATATTTGTGTTCAAGTGAAACTAAAACTCAATGAATCAGTGTATCTAATTCTATTCAATTTATGTGCAATAGTCTTCTGAGAACTTTCATCTGGTTTTATCCAGAAAAATACTAACTGCATTGGAAGGGCAGAGTGGACAGGCAAGCTTTCTAACTCTGCATTCCTTGCTGCTCCTTTAGTCCTGCACTTTCCCAGAGCAAAGATACACTAAAACCTGTCAAAACTTAATCTCTCGCATATCCTTCTTAAATATAGCATTTTCTGCTCTTCCCACTGTAAAACCTGTTGCTGACCTCTTCTAAGAATGTGTAAAGGATTTGTGACAACATTACAAAAACAGAGGTAATTATAAAATCACTGGAATATTGCTGATTTTTTTTTTCTTTTTCTTTTTTTGGAGTGGTGAGGGAGTGAGGGGGAGGAGTGTGTGTTTTGGGTTGTGTTTTTTTCCCCCCCCCTCCCCAAAAGTACTGCTTTTGATGTAATTTTTAGTGCAATTATGAATGAGTGGAGATTATTCTAGAAATAGTATTTTTCCAGTGGGCATTCATTTTCGGTGGAGGAAGACAAATCAAATGCTGCTTGCTAATTTTGTGCTAATTTTGAAGAGTTTTTGGGAAAAAATGAACTATAACTTACTCAAAGTACATTATTTTGAAGACTCAAACATTTCCTTTTGTGTTTAGTACAAGTTACTGTGAGTCACTACAGTATGCCTGTGCTGTTGAAGAGGATTACAACTGTGTCTAATTTACATGATTACTGCTGTGGGGTTCTGTTGAAATTAATTAAAGGTTTTTCTAGGTATTTGTTTGCTTCATGCCTAATTTTTCCCATGTTGATACATTAATAACTTGATCAGATAATTATGTATTTTCATTTTGCTGTATTGCAAGATCTTTAAGGCTACACTTTTGGCTTATGGAGTTCAAATTCCAAATGTAAACAGGATATACTGGTTCATAGGTAGAATAAGTACCATGGCATAGATCAATGCAATTCAGAATGGCTCCATAGAGGATTATTAATTTATGTCAACTCTAGATTTGATCTTGGATTTTAGTGGTTCTTGTTTCACTATGCGCTGCTGCTAGTTATTTCAGATGCCTTTAAAATTTGCCTGCTCTCTGTAAATATCACAGTGCAAATGGAAGCAGAGCTTTTAAGAAGATAATTTCTGATTAAATAAGGTTTGTTTTTTTTTTTCATGAAACTTGCATCAACCTACGTAAAGTAATCCATGTACTAACGTAATAGCTTCCTAATATAGATACACTTAAATTCAAAGGATGCTATAGCATGTAATCTCTTTTTTTATACTAAGTGTAGGTTAGGTAACACTTTCTCTTGGAATATGGATTTTTTGTTGTTTTGTTTGGGTTATTTTAATTCTTATGGCGGGTTTTTGTGGTGGTGCTTGGTTTTGTTGGTGTGTTTTTCTTGGTAGTGGTTTGTTGTTGAGGGTTGGAGGTTTTTTGGGGTGGAGTGAGGGAGGTGTTTTGGTTTTGTTTGGTGTTTTGTTTTGGTTTTTTTCCAAAGCCATTTTTAGGCTTCAGAAATGCGCTAGTGAAATATTTTATCAATCATCCTGAAAATGAAAGTGGAACAGTGCACCTTTACCCAAACTGCTGTGGCAAATGCGTATGTGAGCATGTGGTAGTTTTGTATAGCGAGGTTTGCAGGAAGCATCTTTTATTAGAGCAAGGGAAATAGCTGAGGGGGAAAAAAAAGAGCATAGTCTGAAAGAGAAACAGAAAAGTTCTGCCAAGTAACATTTTGGGAACAGTTGCTTTAATTTCATATTCCTCTACTAGACAAGTTAAGGAAGAGGCATAGTGTTAGCACCTGTGGGGCAGAACAGTGTTATTGCTGAGGGAGATGCAATATCCTCAGTGGTCTGTGATGGATAGACAGCAGCTGTGAAGCAGCAAGGTGTAAAAGCATGGTATACCATACAATAAGTGCTTGTATTGAATTAATACGTTTTTTTAGCTACTTCATACTCCTAGGGCTTTGCGGCGTTCCTTTAGCAGTGACAGACCCAAATATCACATCTCCTTACCTATTGGTAGCTATAGCCTGGCCTCTCTGAAGGAGTCAGAAACAAATGACTAATCCAAATACACAACATGGATCTTAACCATCAGACAAACTACACCACACTTTGAAGGTGAGACTAAGAACCAGAATTCTTGATCTGACTGGTGCTGAGAAGGATGGGCTCAATAGACACACTCGCTTTATGGCATGCCATAACTTCCTTAATTAACCTAACTACATTTCACAGGCAATAAACTATTTGTCTCTTTTCTTCTGCTGAAGGACAACCACATTACCATCTTTCTTCTCCATCCCCTTCCTTTCCTTCCCTTCCCATCTCTGTGAACATCCCCTCTGTTTCACTGGTGCCAACTACCTTTAATTTAGGAGATAGTCTTATAAATACTTATCTTAATTACACCAAGCAACTGTTCTCAACTTGTTTTTAGCTTTGAAGTCTGTTGCTTCTATTTCAGACAAGTAGTAGAAGAGGACTTGTATGCCCAAAAGCTTGTGTTCTTTCTGACTGCACCAGTTGGTTTAACAAGGAACATTGCCTCTAACTACAAACTTGTCTTGCCTGGTTTCCATGTAATTGTGGGCCTCCCTGGATAATCAGGCTTGAGAAACTGGGGATGGAGCTGTTGCTTTATGACAGGCACTTTCCCACTAGTAACAGGATGTGTCTGATCTTTATCAAGTGTCTCCCAATGCATATTGTCTGTCCTCCACCCTGTACCTGCTGTGATGTTGCAGGTATATGGGATGGTGTATATGCTGTTGCAAGGTACAGGTGTGTATAAAGGATGCTGGAACTGACGTGTCTCTTGCTTATTTGTCCGTAAGACTGGAAAGATGTACTGGCAAATTTTATACTTGTTGCACTGGTTAGTCTGATGCCATCAAGGATTTGCTGATTTGTAGTTTGTTTCTGATGACTTGGATGGGAGTGAGACAGTGTTTGAAGGCTGGAGAGGAAACTCAGTTCAAGGGAAATGTCAGAGCATTCCCTGAAGAGTATTTGTAATGAATAAAGATCATGTATAGATTGATGAGGTGATTTTCGTGATTGTTCTTCTCATTGCAGATATGGTGATGCCTCAGGGTTTGGCTGTGTCTCTTGGCTTTTCTTAAAATGTGTTTTGGGTGGTTGTATGATGTATGTCTAGAGGTTTTTACCAACAGTAGTTTGTAGGCTACTACAAAATTTCTTCTGATCTGATGGCAGATCTGCAATGATATGGGTAAGATACTCTCTAGAATGTGGGATATACTTTGAGTTTCTGATGGGAAGAAAGAAAAGAAAGAACAACAACTTCTAGATGTGGTGTATTACCTAGAACCTCTTCTCTATCAAGCACTATGAAATAGTTGAGATGTTACATGACTGCTAGCTTCCTAGGGAAAGCCAGGAAAACCAGTTGCTGTTTGCCAAGATAAAAAGGGTGAGCTTGGTAACATATTAGGGTTTGAATTCTGACAGGTAGGTGTGACCTTGTAGGTGTTCGGGAGAGTCTGCAGTGTCAAGGAAGTAGGTAGAAGATGAAGTCAATGAAAAAAACTATATGTAAAGCTCTAGAATGTTTCTGTAAATTCTAATACTACTTCAGTGAGGATATTATAGATGCCTGTAAGTCTAAACTTTCCTTGATTATGCATCCTGAGGATGATGTGAAAAGTTTGCAGGATGAGAATGAGAAATTGAAGTACTAGTTTTAATAGGAAGTGTCAGGCAATAGATCTAAGGGTTTATGTTTGAGCTCTTAAATTAAGAAGGGGTTTAGGGTCTTTCTTAAGTTCCTTGTAGTAGGCAATATCTGCTAGTCTTACTCTTTGCTGATCAGCGTGGCAGTAGCTGTTGTCAGCTCTTCGATAGCTGAATCATGAAGATTCTTAGATTCTTGAAATGTTTAAAATATTTGTTAGTGGGTGGTTCTGTTCATTAATTTTCCTCTTTTTCTTTTTTAGGCAGTTAAGGTAGTGGGAAAGGGAAGAGGTGTCTAGAATTTGCCTTTATCTTGACTATGAAAAACCTCTCGTATCCCATATACTTGTGGTTTTTAGAGTAGCTGCTCTGTGCAGGAGTGCATATCTATGGAGAGAGGTTTATTTGTTTATTGACTTAATAGCTACAGCAGCCTTCTGCCAGATGTTGAGAAGGTATTCCATGGTCATGGATGTTGCAGCTTTAGGTGAGGCTGTGGTGGCTTGCCAAGTCTGATGATTTGTGTGGTTTATTCTGTCTATTCTTGCTATAGTGATATGTAGAGCAGTAGCAGAAATTGTTGATATGTTTCTTATTTTAATATTATGATTAAATGACTGGAGATCAGTTAATTGTGCACGTACATAATTATCCTATGTACTACAGTAATATTTGAGGATTCGCCAAGACTGGGGCTCTGTGGTTCTTGGCCAAGCAGCAAATAGCTCATTCCAGAAAAAGCCATTGCTCTGATCTCTCCCATCCTTGTTCCTCAATATTGTCTCTCTAGTTTTTACACCCACTTTGTGTATATAGATCCAAATTAAAATGAGAACTTTTCAGGGAATGGCTTGTTTATAACTTTATGTTACAATACTTACGGTGGTGAAAATTCTGCTCAGTGAGATCTGTGAGGACACCAGGAATACAAACAATAATAGTACTGATTCATGGAAAACTACACTTTCATCTGTTTTATATTTACATTCTTTAAGAGGGAGAGACTCGGCCATGTTCATATTTTTACATTGTGTGTGAACATGCTTCCGCTGGAGCTCTGGCATGTTCTTTTGATGTCTTGTTGCTTGCATTGCCTCCTGCTTTCACACTGCTCTGGTAAACTCTGCAACAGCTCACAGCCACTTCTGAGTGAAGAGAAGGATACTAAAGTCAGAGAAAGCAGAGAAATATGGACTAAGGATGAAGTTATAACAGACCTGGAGAGTACATCCAGTTACCTTATTCCTGTCTTAGTTCTGCCCAGGCAGTGAATTTGCCTGGAAATATTGGGACCGTGATGCAGCCCCCAATCCCTGTTTGCAGTCACCTGCTACAAAAGAGGAGTGAAATGTGCCAGCTTTGCCCTGCCTTCCTTTTGTTGAGGTGTTTGCACTCACACATGTGAGAGCACCTTTCAAAAACCATTCCTCAGACTCTTGCTTAAACAAGAACAAAAATGAAACAGTGATCACCCCTATTCAAAGACCCCACTGTGATACATAGATATAAAACATATATTTATGAAACAAAAAGGTGTTTTCATCTCATCTATGGACTTCACAACCTCCTCTCCCCACTTTTCACCTCTTTTGCATGTGTTATAATCATGAAAACATATGTAGGAGCAGTCTCTATGGATTTGGGTTAGGACAGTTGATTGGTTTTATTTTCTCCAAAAGGGACTATTTTCTCACACAGTTGTATGGGCATGCAGCCAGGAGGTTAGGGCATTCAATTTTAATTTTATTTTCATATGTACCTCTGCTTTATGCCCTACCTATCTAATACATTTTTTTTTCAATATTCTGTTGTGATGAATGTACAGTTAGGTAAGAATAGACAATGGCAATATTTGCACCCAAAGGCAGCCATAAGTCTTTGTACTGAATGCAGAGAAAATTCATGGTAAGTGCAGCAGTCAAAATCATGCAAATTACCAACTGTAGCATCATAAATATCTAATTACTGGACCAAAATGCCAAATTTTCAGCCCCCTTGTGATTAGTTGTTGGAGCGATGAGTTATCACAAGATTGCTACTTGTTAATATTGGCAAATCAACAGCTGCTATTCTTTGGTATAATAATATCACTAAATTCTGTGATTGTCATGTATCTAGTTTTACATCAGATATGATTATGCCCATTAGGATTAAAGTCATTATACGGTAGGATTAGAACTGAGCATGATTTTGGATAATGACAGTGTTAATGTCACTGTGGATTTCAAATTATATTAATTTCTGTCAATATGCAAAAATACACTAGAAAACCTTTTCACACTAGAAAACATTTTCACAGGGACTAGGACATGTGTTTGTTTCCCGGTAATAGCATTCAGATGATATCCAGGCTATAAATGAAATAGGATTGTATAATTTACTGTCTGCTCATAACAAGAATATGCACTCTGTCGTCAAAAATTCAAGTGTTGGAGAAATGATCCCGTCTTTGAGCAAATGTTGCAATTACTTCAAGCTGTTGAAACTCTGCTTCCTTTGAACAGAAGTGTCCAGAGCAAATACTGCAACAATGAATCTTTTTATCATTTTGCAATCCCATTTGTGATAAGAGGAATTCCTTGGGGATTACTTTAAATTCTGTACATTAGCAGCAGTTCCGTGGGTTAAATCAGATAAAACAGGCTCTTATCAGATTATTAGTCACATTAGGCAATTACATTCTTATCTCTTAGAAATAATTCTTGCAGCCTTGGTGCTTATTTCTCCTCATTAGAAGAGGCTAATTCCCGATTAAGATCTTTTGCCTTCCGTACAATAAACCTTTATATTGGATTTGCCACATAAATTGAAAAATACCTTGCGGCAGGGAGGGACAGCTGCACTTCCCTTTTAAAAATATACCTCGCTGATCACTTAAACATCGATCCTGCAGATTTGCTGCCTACAGTTCGGGATTTAAGAAGACAGCGCTATAGCTTTTTGCCGGCATCAAAGCTAAGGGCCTTCAAATCAGAACGGTTTTACAGGGCAGGGAAAGTAAACATGTTTTCATTTGGTTTTATGGAGTTTGGTTTTAATGTGAATGAAAATCAGAGCAAGGAAAGGATGTTTCACACACTGCTGTGAATATATTGCCCCGTGAGCGAGCCCACCTGTGGGATGCCTTCACAGCGAGCATCCCATGCAGTGTAGGTGGGAGGGTTGGGGCAGGGCCAGACCCTAATCCCTGATGTGCCTTGCTCTTTTTCAAAGTTTTTTGCAAACATGGTGTCACACATATGGAGCCATGCTTGCTGGCAGGTATGTCTCAAAAATGATCTTGTGTTTACTGCAGGAACAGGATCAAAGTTGTTTTGCTCTTTCATGTAATTAACCCAACCCAAGAGAAATATCCAATTGAGTGATTTACTTAAGATAAGCGAGGCACTTGGGAAATCTTAAGTGCTTCAGTGGAAATGAAACATGGGAAAAGATGAGAGTCAAATTGCTGTCTGTATGTCTCTCATGTCCATGTTCCCAATGCTTCTGTCAGAAGCTGGTTGCCAAAACAGATAATTCCCACCCCTTCGGAGGATTTGCTTTTGCAGTTGTTCAGTGTTATACCCTCCCTACTGCTGTTCCTTGTTCACCATCATGTATGTATGTATATATATATATATATACACACACACACACACATATATATATACACCATCACGTATACCATCATGTATATAATCCCTATTTTACACTTGGAGGACTTAGCCCCTGTGCATGCATGCTTGTGTTGCTTCAATATTTTTGTAAAGGATTAACAAAAAAATTTCCCTTACTAGAAGTGAGATGATGAGAAGTTTTCAAAGGCAGAAAGGGTAAACACCTAACTCCTATTAAAAATAAATGGAAATGAAGTGTCTGCCAATTAGGCCTGCAAAAACCTTTCTGGTGGTCTTTAGGACTGAAGCAAATTACATTGAAAGCCAGATGGGAATGTGTTAAGGATGAAGTGATTACTTTAGACAAAGTGTTGCCTGTTAGAGGTGGTCCTGAGTAAAGTTTTTGGTGTCTGTGTATAGGCAGTGAATGTCATATTATGTTTACAGAGCACCTTTAGTAAAATGTTCAGTGAATTGGCTGTAAAATATTGCTTCCATTTAGTTTTCATATTTTGCAAGTGATGTTATAAACTCGAGGCCAGAGTTGTTTGCATATCTATCCATTGGATTTTATGGGCAAGGCTAATTGTTAGTTAACATATTCACAGAAGACAGTCCTGTGAGAAAATTTGAACCTTCAGAGTTGCAGCCTTTCACAAAGGAGGAGAAAACCCACCTGTATTAGATTAAGAAACCAATGACCCGGGAGAGAGATTAAAGCAATTTCTTTCACAAATTGCAGGACAAGGGTTAAAGTCTTGTACAGTGGTTCAGGTGCCCACCTGTAGAGATCAGGGAAAGGACTTGAACCGGGGTCACCTTTTTCATGCAGCATCCAGAGAACACTGAAGACTTCTCTCTCTCTGCCCAAAGTCCCATTAAAAAGGCATCTTCACAAAATATTTCCACTTTGACAAAGTTTCTCTAGAGAAAGATGACTTAGTAGTAGTTGTGCAGTGCCACACAAGTCCAGAAACTCTTAAGAAGATGTGCTGCAGCTAATTTCCATCATTCAGCATGCAAAGATTGTTTTCTAAATAAACCAAAAGTGAAAGAAAGCAAGAACTATTACCTGGGTCTCTGAAGTGCAAAGATAAAGTGTTTTACCCAGATCTTGGGAAGTTTGAGGTATAGCTGAACATCCAAACCCACATCTGCCGCTTCTGATGTTGCCCTTCAGATCTGCTCCTAGTTGAAATTCCAGAACCATGATTTGGGCCAACATAGTTAAAGATCTATGGCAATTGTGTGCCTTGACTGACAGGCTATTTGACTGAAACATTACTCTGAGCCTAGCTGGCTCTTGTGCTGCTTGCTTCATTAATCTGCTGTGAAGCAGAAGACTGCTAGAGTCTCAGGCCTATTCTGTGTAATTCCCAGTTACCCAGGCAGTGAGTAACTTCTGGAATATCAGGGTGCTGATGTAGTGCACATGAAATTATTTCCTCAACTACTGTCCAAGGGAAATGTTTTTTGCTGGTAAGGTCTTGGAGATAAGAAGTCTTTGCTAGAGTAGATGAAGTTTGCTGCTATCTAATCTGCACTTGAAGCAAAGCATCATCATCATCAATGGAATAGTAGGTCTTGACTGTGTCTTCACAGTTATCCCTCCACTTCTCTGGGTAAACCTGATTGTTGCCTGACATTTGTTTTGCTGTAAAATGGATAAACAGATTCTGTTTGTGGAATGCTATCATTATTACTGAGAATTTTATTCTGGTCCGGTTCCATATATAACAGTAAGTCTGGTGGAGCAAATCCAGGCTAGGTATGGTAAAAGGGGTTTTGAGCAAGTTCCTGCTCTAAAGCTAAATCTTTGGCTCTTACTCAAAAGTGTGAAATATTAGATTGCATAATGTATGACAGATGATAATAGACCAACCTCTTTTTCCTTTTCTAATAACTGTAGCATTTTTCACCACTGTGGTGTTTCACAAGATCTTCCATTTAAGAAGTGCAATGTCGTCAACTGAACTGAGTTCTTTAATCTTCTCCAAGCTTCTCCTAGATCAGCACTGACCAATAAACTGCAAACACCATTCTGACTAAGGCCAGTGGAAAACAAAGAAGCTTTGTTATTTTTTTTCCTGAAAAGATGATATGTTTTATTGGAAAAATTTCAAGTCACAACATTTCAATAGGAAATGTGCATATTTCAGTTTGGGTTTTCTCTCCTACCTCCCCCATTCTCAAGTCACTAGATTCAAATTGTCCTTTTATGTATATATAAAAATGAAATTTTCTACCAATGGGATGCTGTTAGCTTCTGCATAAGCATTCTTAGAGGTATTAGATGTGGATTTCTAGAGCTCACATTAGCAGCTATCTCAGGGTAGCAAAGAACTCAATTAATGAGGCCATAAATTTGGAGCAGTTATAACCTCTATTCTTTCTCTTCATCAAGAGATCTATATTTTTTTTTCCTCTCCTAAAGACAAGTATTTTTCAAATGTGCCTAATAAAGCTATTTTTGTTCCCCAGCCTTTTCTCAAGGTTTGATGCTGAATGAAAAATGGACAGCTCTCTAGGAGCAGTACATTGTAATGGTTGCTTTGCTTCGGAGGGATTTGTGAATTTTATGCTTGTGGTTAGTTGTTAGGGTTTTTTTTTTTAACTAAGTTGGTCTCTCCAGGCCCAGCATTTGTAAAGTAAACATAATAGGCACTTGTGACACAATGAGAATTTATGACAAGACTAAGAATGTGCTTATGTTCTTGTAACAACCTACAAGATTGTAAACCATTACCTGCCTTTGAAATCATGTCAGGTGGGGACTAAACTCTAAAATATACAGCATGCAGTAACTGTACCTTATACTCTTCCCTTATAATGCTACAGTGAGAGGGAGAGGGCTGTATCATACCTTCTGAGCATTAATTTAATATTACAATTATGCTGGCTACTTCCCAAGCTCTTTAAGCGGAGTAGAAATAGTTGCTTCTTTTACCTTGAGTCTTGTCTCATGACTAGAGACAAGAAGACACTAAATAAGAAGCCTTGTTAAGGTACTAGTTAAGCTGTTTAGAACCTTATTGGTTATAGCAACTCAATGAACACTCCAGAGAAAGTTGTCTGGTGACTGAGGAAAAGGACCCTGGGGTCTGGGTTAATGAAAAGCTCAACNACTCCAATTTCCATCCTCTTAATGTACAGATTTTCCTTCTGTTTCTCATTCCTGTCCACAAGATTGCCTGTTAACCAGAAATTTATGTCTCTGCATCCCCCACAATTCTTCCCTCTTGGAAAAAGTGTTGCCACATGGAATGTTTCCAAAGTTTTAATTTCCCCAAGGATTGCCAAAATATAACTTAATGAGAAAACAGATATATAACACTATTTGATGTTCCCTTTCAACCTGATTCTTTGTGGTCGTTGTTTTAAAATCTAGAATTGTTAGTCCTGAGACTTTCCACACACAGAGAAATAATTACCAAAATTGCCAGAGCAGAATGAGAATGACACAAACACTGTGGCAGACCACAGCAATCCGGGGGCTGGCTCACAAGGGTCTTGAAAATCCTGGAGAAAAGCAAGTTTATAATCAATAGGACTGTCTGCTACACAGACATCAGAACACAAAAAAGATACAAAAATACTTCAAAACTCGTTTGGAGTTTATTCTGAGCACAGTGGGGACATCATCTTTTAAATAACCTTCTCACCAAATTTTATGTGGTTCAGTATTGCATGGTGCTTTTGTAATGGAAAATGCCCAGCTCTCAAGGGAATCCCAAATTCTGTTAACATCTAAAGAATATATCTGTGTATTGCTGTCATAGAATCATAGAATGGTAAGGTTGAAAGGAGACCTCAAGGATCATCTAGTTCCAACCCCCTGCCATAGGCAGGGACACCTCCCACTAGCACAGGTTGCTCAAGGCCTCGTCCAACCTGGCCTTGAACGCCTCCAGGGAGGGAGCATCCACAACCTCCCTGGGCAACATGTGCCAGTGCCTCACCACCCTCACTATAAAGAACTTCCTCCTAACATCTAGTCTAAATCT
>WBNM01030664.1:343300-436298 GCA_013399055.1 Ramphastos sulfuratus
CTGGTCTCCAGGTGGACATTGTGCCATTGATCACCACTCTGCATGCGACCTGTCACGTTCTGTCATGTTCTCACTTGTTACAAAGCTCTTATTAGAGTAAATTTCCTGAACACCTCAAATTTTCTCCTAGGTATTTTGAACATAATAAAAGTAACTTTTAAGCATTTTAGGTTAGGTGGCTGAGAAACATAATAAAACTTGAAATCAGTGTGCCAAGCCCTGGCTTGTGAAAAGACAAAGAAAATTATAATTCACATCTATGTTACCTGAGCTATTTGAGGTGATGATGTGGGCATATCTGAGGGCAGATACGGTGATGGAACACTTTTTTTCTTGCTGGTTTTAAGTTATTTTGCAAAGACAAGAAAGAAAAAAGAAAAAACAGAACACCACCACCCCCAAACTAGAATAAATATTTAATCTTATCACTTCCTGTAGCACCATATATTTAAAACATCATTAGTTATATTGGACTGGGTCTTTTCCAATATCACTCACAGACCATGGAAAGTCTCCAAGTTGACTTCACTAGGTTTTGGCTTGAGGCCTAATACAAAAAGTGGACTGAGTGTCTGCCTGAGCACCGCTCAGCAGTGCTTGAGAAGAAGCAGCCTGAAGCTCAAGCAATGCTGTGTCATGTCATGGGAAGCTGATTTACTGAGGAGACAAGCCATCTCCTTGGCTGAGTTCTGCCCATTTGTTGATTTTTTTTTTTTTTTTTTCCCTTTTTTTTCCCCAGCCTCTTTCCTCTTTGCAAGGATTGTGTTTGCTTAGTGTGGCATTTTAGGGGCATACAGACCTTCAGATCTTGGATTCTTGAACACACTGGAAACTTTACTGATCATGCAGGAGAGCACCTACTAAGTCCTGACATATTGGGCAAGCACTGATTTATAAGGATGATAACTCTATGGCACATAAAAAGCTCTGTTCAAGTCAGACTTTGCAGTAGAAGTGACCTAAAATAATTGTTTTAATAGCCATCTTTGCAAAGATTTTAGTGCCTTTAAACTTTTATTTGCTTAAATATAACAAAAGTTCAGTTGTAGTTACAGCTGTTTATTTTACAAGGCAGTTAGAGGTGGATTTTGCTGCTGGTCACGTTTGTGTAAAACACGTGCTTTACTGAAGGGAGGTAAAACTGATTCCAGGATCTCTGACTACCTTGACTATTGTATGGAACAGAATAGTTTTTTTTTCTTGTTGAATTGTCCCTTTGTGTGTTTCTTCCTGTTAGCACAATAATAGAAAGAAAAGGCTTTATACAGTTTATTTTGAAAGGGAACTGATTCATAAATTCCAGAAAGAACTTCATAAGAAATCCTTTTATTAAAAAGGATTAAATTAAAATTTATTATTTCAGTCATTTAAAAAAATAAAGGGAAAATTTCAAAATTGCAAATTATGCAAATAGTTTTAAGTCTTGGTGAATGACTGTCCAAAACTTTGGAATCTGGATTTCATTTTGTTAAACTTCCAAAATCTGTTGGCTGACTGGAGATTTTTTCCAGTGGTGTGACAAAGCAGCAAATCTGTTCCAGTTGTATTTTAATTAAAAAAAAAAAAAAAAATTGTCTGAACTATACAAAGCACCCTAATTCCAAATCAGTTAAGTACTTTAACTAAATCTAAGGCAAATCAATGCATTTGACTAATTTGAGCAGTGGAGCGTTCCGTAAATATCTTTTGGTGGAGGTCAGGTAGGAAAGGGTTATCAAGTGAAATTTAAGTCATTTTTCCAGAGTGGTTACTGCCTTAGAAATCTCTTCTGTACTATTCACTTTAAATTGCTTTGCCACATATAATCTATGTTCTCCAAAAGATGAATAAGTTAATTTCCAATAACTGATGTGATAGAACTCGATCTCTTGGCTTGTTACTCATGTTACCTCTGGTCTTGTATGTTTAAACAGTTCTCTTGCTTTAGTTATCATCAGTACAGGTCCTACCACTGTATACAGTCCTTATACAGTAAGCAACCTTTAATACAAACCTTACTTTATTTATAGATTTATTTATCCCTACCTCATATCCCATTTTACTCCTGTACTTTTTGTGAGGAGAGGCAAACTTTTTATCAAAAGGAAAACTATTTTCACCCCTTTAGCCTTTCTCTGGAAGGAGGTAAAAATTAAATCTAACTGGAGGAAAGTTCTGTTGAAAGGGTGAGAAGAACAGAAAAAGGTTCAATTATATTGTTTGGATCAAGATATTAGTATGTGAGATCCGGTTTCACATAGACTTCAAAAACAAACAAAGACAACTCCTTTTGAGCCTGTGGCAATGTGACTGGCTCCATAAGATCAGAGCTCAAATTTACATGGATCTGTATTAGTTCAGGTATGAAGAGTTTCATTTTGCTGATCTTTTGAAGCAAATTCCACATAGCAGCACAAGAAAGGGCTGCCACATCGGATTTGACACCCTCCAACTGTGCCTTATGCCGATGTTTTCGTTGGTTCCCTCCTTACAAAATAGCTCTTTGCCAGTTTTGTGAGGACTCCATCCTTTCTTTCTTTCTTTTCTTCTTTTTTTTTTTTTTTCTCCTATTTGAGAATGGTTTAGTTTGGGATTGTTAAAGTATGTATAGAAATAGCCATGAAGTAGAGGGAAAGGAAGAGCTGGCTTGCAAAGAACCCCTCTCTTTTAGCTGAAAAAACAACCCTATTAGAATGCGAACTGTTGTTTTCTTTTGGTCTGTAAACAGTTCTTACTCTGTGTATTTTTAATAGCAAAGTAAGGATATAATTGATAGCTTTTTCAGTTTCAATGATCTGCACATGTGAAGTGTAAACTAAAATCTTGTTCAACTCCTGGGTTACATTGTTTACCAGGCTCTCCTATGTTGTGCTCTTGTATTAACTATCTCCTTTCCCCATTTATTTCAAGCATCCTTAGAGTGGCTTCAAGTTTCCTACCCTGTGGGCACAAGATAATTCACAGATGCATGGCTGCATGCTTAAGACCTGTATGGGAATCCTCCTTCACCTAAAGAACTGTAGAAATAGTACCTAGATACAATCATTCCCATAGAGGTCTACATATGGATTAGGCTATAGCAGCACAAGATATGACAGAAAGCAAAGACACAGCAGACTGCCCAGCATGGTCTTTGATGCCCCTGACACTGCTGCTACCAATCAGATCCTTAACCTCAGCATATAGTCTTTGCAGTGGTGTTGCTCATGGGCTTACTTGCTCTGCAGATTGCATGCGTGCATCCAAAATGTGACCCAACTGTACTCAGCAAATTCAGCTACTGTTAAAATAACACAGCTAAGGCTGCACAGAGCATTTGCTACAATGCTGCTGTGACTCGAAAGCTGCTCTAAGCAAATGGTACTAACTCACAACTCCTATATTCTGCTATATATGGGCTGTACCAGATTATCTTTCGAAAGATGGATAATACTCATAGCTATTCCCTGAATTCTGCAACTTTGCCAGAGAAATAGCATTTAGTTTGGAGGCATGATGCACTATATCAGGATCAGCAGTTTGCATACTGTTTTTCAGATGCTCCTGCCACACAAACCTTCCCTCCGTAGGTGGGAAGTGGTTTGTGATCTAAGGTTTGTGAAGAGGAACAAGCAGAGTGACTTCATGGCATTTGACACAGGCTGTTCCAGCTCCCCAGAAATGGTTGGTGAAATATCCATACTTGCAATGAAGACCTTGATTTATTGAAGATCTCTCACTGACTTAAGGTTTCAAAGGGGGAAAGTGGGCTGCATGCATGCTGATTCTTAGGTCTTCAGTTGTGAGGCTTTGAAGTTGGAGTCCATTTAGAAATTCCCTGCAAATTTTAGAAATAATATTTCTGTGAAAATGCAGCACAAAATCTGATGGCATATGGTTGTATTTAGGTGACTAATACTCACTTGGGGCCACCTTCTTAATTTACTGCTGGCTTCACCATTCATGAGTAATACATCCACTCCTAGCTCATGCCAATAAAGCTTTATGCCACCATGTATAATATTTCACTACATGTATTGCCTTCCTCGTTTCTGTTGCACTTATGTGGCTTGTGTTAACAAATTATCACCAAAACGAATGGCACAGTAAAACTGTATGACTTGTAATTACTTTTAACAATTAAAAAGTGCAAACCAGACTTTGTAAGGCCAAGAGTCCAAAGATACCATTGTCAAGTTCATTTTCAGACCACAGCAGCAGTGTGTAAATATATCTAGCAAGGAAAAGAGTTGTTCTGCAAGAAGTACCTTATTTTTAAAGTAATGACTGGGTTTGGGGGGTTTTGTTGTTTGTTTGTTTGTTTGTTTTAAAGAGGGGTATCTGATAAGTTGGACAATAGCAGAATATTTATGTTTCTTACTGTTCAATCCCAAATCTTACCAATGTCATGTTTACTATAAATCATCGTAAGTTCTGGATAGCAGCATGAACAATGCCGTGAAACACTCCACTGTCTCCTTTCCCTCACATCCTGAATTTGGTTGTTTTCAGCAAAAAAACTTCTCCAGGCTGTCTTAAATGACTTGTACATATGGGAGAGTCTCATCTGCCTCTAGGACTTGGTTGTCAAATTTTTTACAGATGATGTAAACTGGCACATCATCATGTTCATGGGATCAGGATGAAGGCAAAAATAGTTTTTGTTGTTGTGGTGTTTGATTTTGTTTCTTTCAAAATCAATGCTGGGGAAATGAGTGGTTTCCAGAATGTAAAATGGAGAATCTGATCACAGACCAAGATGTGTGGGGGAGATATTTTTAGTGAGAATGGGTTCATGAGTGGAAGAAGGGGAAATTAAAGATGACAAAGAGAAGAAATTCACCTGTCCCCCATTTGCAGTATGCTCTTGCCCTGGCTCCATCAGTTCACCCTATGTACGTGTCATTCACGATGGGGTCACAGAGCTAGTCTTTCAGTTTTCTAGAAGCAGTAGGTCACATAAAGAACACCACTTAAAGAGCTGACAAAATATTTTAGACAGAAGACATCATTTTTTAATTCTTCAAAAGACAAGTTAAATGTATTCATTGCATAAGAAATCTATAATTTAACAGCAGCTGTGCAGCAGCCTTTCCATGCTATAGTGCAGTCTACTATATTGATGATTTCAAATATTTATACCATCATCCCACATTCATGAAAAATATTTAAATTAAACATGCATAGGAACAGATGCCATTCTGTTCTGGCAAGAAAACCTAGTCATAAACTTCTGCTTATGAAATGTTATTTCACTTGACCCCTATCAGTAGGAACTCATGAAAATTAAACTGGGAAAGGAGAAATATTGTGTGCAAGCTCTTCTCTTAGTGAAACCTTTGAGTGGGTATGTGAAGAGAAGATGCTTCCATTAATAGCAGAACACAGTTTGATTTGATAAGGTGAAGCTCACAGCTTTAACTTCTAATGCAAGAGTCAATGCTCAGTTAAATATGTCTTTTCACCTACAGAAGACACTTGTTAAAGAAGCTTTCTAGACCAAATCACTGGGTACTCATTTTAGTAGCTAGTGTTTCTATTATTTGTTAGAGATGATCTAAAGTAACTACATTTAGTTTTATGCTAAAATGCATGACTTCTCTTTTGGTCTTGCTGTAATAAAAAAAGGTCTAGAGAGAGATTGTTTCTAACTAATTCTAACCAATGCAATGTTATGAAGTAGGGAAACGGGAAAGGAAACATCATGTAAAGCTTGCAGGCTAAGGATATTATCCGCTCAAATCTATTTGTGTTAAGCATTTACATCTCTCTGCATGTAGTCCTTATAGGAGTGCATATGCATTTGATTGGCATATTTGTAGCAAGGTCTGAAGAAACAATTGATTCTATCTATTGTATCTAATTCATCTTGGCATTTATACAATCCTTTCAATCCTGTTGTCTGATGGAAGTTAGAAAAATAAGTGGGTGATTTCATGGTTCTCTCCGCTTCTAATAGATCCTGTCTGAGAAGTTACTCTTGTACATTCTTCTTCTTTTGGCCTTGCATTTTAGCAGTGTTACTATTTTATTGTGTATGTCCTCCTTTTCCCCTTCACAGCTGATGTAAATAATTGTGGGACTTAATGACAAAGCGATAGTCATCATCTTACTCCTGTTTTAGTTTGCAAAAGTTCTGAAGAAGAGAGGTTTCAGATGTATACATGAGCTTTGTTCTTCTGTGTAATACTGTCTTGGGAATCAAACTTGGAGTGATAGAAAAGGTTTGATCATTCCAGGGGTCGAAATGATCTTGTAAAACTGAGCAGTGACAATGAAACAGTATTGTAAAAACATTGTATATTATGCCAGTCCAGAGGACAAGCAGAGTGCTGCTCTCATGAGAGCCTCTAGAGCAAAGACTCTTGCTTGTGAAGGAAGCTCTGTTAGCCCTGTTGAAAGGCAGCTGTGGACACCTCAGTATAGCAACGTCTTGGCCAAAATCAGAGGAAAAGTTGCACTAGGAATAAGTATTGTATAAATGACTGCATGTGCCTAAGAGCAAAAGGTGCAGTAGATGCTCTAGTTGACAAAACCCCATGAACAAAACCCATTATGAATTAATGAAGCTCAGACTGCTAGCTAGGTACAATTTGGCTTGTTCTACTAACTATGCAGTATAGTTTCTAGTAGCTGCTTCCTCCCTAATTTTTATTAATATTATAGTAGATAAGAAATTGCATTTAAATCAGCAGGGATAGCAAACGTTCAGGGTTAGAAAGTAATCATATTGCCCTTTCACAATGTTTTCTGTGGAATGGCAAAAGCAAAGACAGAAGGCACAAGAGCTGACTGGTCATCTGACAGATTCTACCTTTGCTTTTTAACTCAAAGCGGTGTACAAACACTGTTCCTTTCTTTGTTTCTTTATTTGTCCTTGAATTATAGAATTATGGAGTTGTTTTGGCTGGAAAAGACCTCCAGTGCAACCACCAAAGTGATACCACTACGGCTGTTAAACCATATCCCAAAGTGCCTTGTCTACATGGTTTTTGAACACCTCCAGGGATGGTGACTCCAGCCAGTTCCAATGTCTGACCATTCCTTCCATAAAGAAATTTTGCCTAATATCCAATCTAAACCTCTCCTGCTGCAACTTGAGGCCATTTCCTCTTTTTCTATCACTTGATACTAGGGAGAAGAGACCTCACCATAACTTCTTTCAGGTAGTGGCAAAGACCAATGAGGTCTCCCCTCAGTCTCCTCTTTTCCAGACTAAACACCCCCAGTTGCCTCAGCTGCTCCTCATAAGACCTGCTCTCTACCCCCTTCACCAGCCTTGTTGCCCTCTTGGGACACAGTCCAGTAGCTTAAGCTCCAGAGAAACAGTAACAACAGTTAGCATACCTGGGTTTAAAACTTAGCTCATCCACTCAATGGGGTTCTTTCACCTGTTATTTAATTTTAATTTGTTCAGAAATGGGTATGTGCTCCTCTGCTCTCTGGGGCCTGAGAGAGAAGGAAATCTCATCTTGATAGTGAAGATTCAGGAACGAGACACTGACTTTCTCTGATAAACATATTTAGTTTGTAGTGATAACCTACTGAAGAATTTAATGTTTATTTGTCATGTCCTTTTACTTACAATATGGTTTTAGAATAGGTAATATAAACACTCCAGGGCTGTAGTCTTTTCCTTTTTGTATCATCTTTTGCTTTGCCACTTGTTATCCCCTCAAAAAAAAAAACAAACACAAAACAAACAAACAAACAAAAAAAAAACCAAACAAAAAAAAACCAAGATTTTGAAAGCTGTCAAGGTGTCACAGTGGAAAAAGAAAAGGTCTTTCCAGTAACGTTCTCAGACATTTTGAGAACAAAGCAGTAAATGATTGAAGAATGTAAAATAAGAATTTTTAAATCTACCAATAAATCTACTCTAAGAAAACTCTGCCCAGAACTTCTATGTCTGTAACACAGTTTACAAAACATCAAAGTATTTATTGTAATAGACTTTGCTTTTATTAGGGTCAGAGAAAACAGACCCTATTCCCTGTGGAATACTCTTGAAACATTTGTTTTCTCCATCTTCACTTGGTGGTTTCAATACAGTGACTTTTCTGTATCATAAGTGTAAATTCTTTGCATTTAAGTAGTAAGTGGACTGACTATCTATAGAAAGTCCTGGACAGATAGTTTTTAAAGACTTATAACCCCCTGTTTACATATAATTTACACACAGTACAGCTAGAGCACAGATAATGCAGCAATCCTTTCGTCAGAAAATGCCATGGTATAAGGGAACAAGTTACTTCGTCTCCTGGTCCAACCGTGAGCCCTCCAAAAAGTGTCAGAAGGGTGACTTGCTAAAGGCCTCTGAATGATGGACAGGACCTGTTCTGGGACTCTCCAAAGTACTTGTAAGCAAAGCAGTCGTGGGAAAATGCTGTTAAGATGCAGATAGTCTCTTCATAGCTATTTGCATCAATGGATATTAATAAGCTATCATACCTCTTAAGGGTGGGTGGACCAGCTGAAAATGTGCCCTCAACCATAGCAGTAGCAATCTGCAATAACCGCATCAGTTATGACAGAGTTGCTACAGGTTTCAAAGGAGAGTAACTGAGGAAAGAATTGGCTTTATCTCTGGTCTTTTGATAAGTAGTATTTTACTAATATAATGTGTACACACCAATATCCTGTGAAATTCCTGCACGTCACCAGCGGTTTTTATTCATGCCCATTAAAATGCATTACAGTGTGGAGGTTGCTGAAATGTAAATTAAAGGCTACGGCGCTCGTAGTTTAACAGCTGCCATGTAGATTGACAGCCTTTGTGCGCCCAGCTGGCAGTGTCAGGTTAGTGGGTCTCTAGTCACAACATTAATCAGCTTTATTAGTGCCACTAATACCAATTTGTAAGCAGACTGCAAGGATCAGACGGCCCAGCTGTCAGGCACTGCACATAGATTATTACAGGATTTCTTTTTATTGTTTAAGATTGGAATTATAATTTAATTAGGGAATTTAACTATTTTTTACACCCACTGAAAACTAGCAGAGATTTAATAATAATTAAAAAAAAATGTTGACTTCTTTACCCCACCATTCTACCATCTTTTCTACTCCCCATTCCCCATCCTCCTCCCTGCCTCCACCCCAGCATGCACGGGAGAGAAAATGAATTCGCTTCACAAAACCTGTTGTAGCATATCACTTGCTGAGATGGAGAACTTCTTACACTTCAGCAACAGCTCATATTGTGCTAGTCAGGATTTCCAACTGATTTCAACAGATTTTCCTTACCGTGTTGATGTGATATACTCAGTGCATTGGAGGACCAAGGAATACAGAGATTGTGTTTATAATTTGCTCAAAAAACCCTGCTAGCTCCCTGCCTGGTTCCTAGTTCTTTCATAGCAATTTACTAATTTTCAGTCAAAATGTGTGAGTAAGCTGTACAAATCTGAGGGCTCTACTAAATTAAGGTCGTGTAGTACAGTAAATTCTGATTCAAGAAAAGCAGAGCAAATTTGAATACATGGGCATCTCTTAAATCTTCCTCTTCTTCGTGGTGTGGGACCTCTTGTCCTTATTACATTACACATCAGTTTCAACTCAGTTTTAATTAATGATTTTAAATTAGGCTAAGAGGATATTAGCTTGCAAAGCCTAGCAACGAAGAATGGATGTTGTGGCTCAGACACAACCTTCCAAAATCTCCGCAGCTCACATCTTATAACACTTTCATGTCGGCCATACAGATTACATTTCCTGCAACACTAAAGCAGCTTTTCTAGTGGGTCAGAAACATGATAGGTTTATCCTTTGTCGTGGCCTGCAAATAAAACTGAGAAGGGAAAGAATACCCTTAGCATCTCCTTAATGCCTTGAAATAAGGGAATGTAAAGCTGAAGTTTCACAGACTTAGGAAACTCAAATAGGTGATGGTTTTGAGGAATGCCACAGAACTTTTCTGATGTTCCAACATGCAGGGAAAAGGGAATTACATCTCAGAGGTCTTTGCCCCACAGTCTCTCACCTGGACCCCCCACCATGCAGAGTACATAACAGTAGGATCCACACCTCTAGATCGTGGCCCTATCAGAATTGTTGCAGAAACATTCAAGTTCTGCAGGACTATGAATTTTATCCTACTGGCTGTCTTCTGTGGTAGGATGAGTCTCATGTGGAAAGCTCATGGGATATGCTATTTCTTGTTTTACCAAACTTCCATATACCCCAATAACTAGTTAGCACTGAAACACACTTGATGAGGTCATACACAGCCAGTACTTGTGTCCTATTGAAAGCTCAGTTTATCTGTCATGGTGCTCTTGCTGGGCAGGAGCAGAAATGGAGAGTCTCCTCAGGAAGGTTTCAGTTTTAACATATGAATCCTGACAACCAAAGTAACAGATAAAATCCAATCTGATATTTTTAAGACCAAAGGATGTGATTATGAAGAAGTTCAGAAGAAAACCAGGACAAATATCTTTGACTTGTTTTAATGTGTTTTTTTTTATTTGTAAGGAAGCATACTGGAATTTTGGGTAATTTCTGAATCTGAGGCAGCAAGTCCAGACAGAAAATGTAGTACAAATGCAGGAAATAATTTTTAAATGTGAGAAAAATATAAAACAAAAAAAAAAAAAAAAAGAGATGACTTGTGATGAACAGTAACAGTGACCTAATGGACCTCAGATGACCGGGGCAATAAGAAGATGGCCAAGAATTGTCCTGTTACACAACAGAGGCACGTTATTAGCAGATGAAGTTGCAAAGATTACAGTGCTTACTGCTTTCTGGCAGCAAGCCACTTCACTAGAAGTGCCAACTTGGTCAGTGTCACCACAGGTAATCCCAGTGAGACAGGGGCAAGACCTCATCTTCCAATAAGTAAAAGCTCTACAGAATGCTTAAATAGGGGCTGTTTATGAATACTTCTGAGAATTTCCAGATGATGGGAAAACACTAAAATACTGAAAAAGGGAGACCTAGTGCATGTGTTTAAGGAGGTAACGGATAATAGAGACACTGCAACTTAACTAGATTTCTTCTGAAAATACAGGAATGAAAAATTGAGGTGACAAGGCATATGCACATGGAAGCAAACAAAGACCGCAGAGGTATCCACAGCAGATTGTATCAAATGTGTCTAACTTCCTCCTGTAACAGAACAACACACCTTTACAACACACCTTTTCAACACAAGGAAGATTATATTTGCTGTCTTTTGTGACTTGGGCTTTGAATCTCTTTCAGAGTCCTTTCCCATAAGCAAACTACAGAAACGTGTTTCTGACGAAACTACTGTGAACTGGGTGCCACTTTGATTCAAGCTGTAATTGCAGATTTTAAGAAGGAGGTACCAGAGGAGACCTGGCAGAATGGTCACAGATCTAGTAATTATGATATAGAAAAGAAGAATGAATAAATGGTTTGTCTGTGGAAGAAAAGGTTCAGGGAAGACACAGCAATCTCTAAAAACACAAAAGGGAGGAAATAAACTGTTTGCTTTACCTAAGACAAAACATAATAGGTTCAAATTCTAAAGTGAGGTTAGTTATTAGAGGGAAAAAAAAGCCACTTCAGAATGGTTAAGAACAGTCAAGACTTTCTAGAGGAATTAGGGGGTCTTTGATATTGGAAGGCTTTACGAACAAGTTGTGTTAGTGTCTGTCGAAATGACACAAGCATTGCTGATCTTGTGTTTGGACAGAGAGGTGAGCTAGATTCCTCTTGAGGCCTCTTCCAGCTGCCTTCTCCTATAAAATTTGATTCTGTAACATCAACAACATAATGCATGAGCTGGCTGAGGGCCTTGCCTTGCTGATATTACCAGCAAGTGCTGCTTGGTGGAAAATAGCACAGGTTGTCTTGAGGCCAAGAAGCCAGAGAACTTGTGGCCATGCCTTGGGGACCTGATCTACTTGGCATTTAGCTGGTCACAGCACCGCTCCAGTTTGTTTGCCTGTGTGCTCTTCTCACAGCAGCTCTTGACTAGAGAACCAGGTTATTTTTGTGGCTCATCTTAAGTAAGGAAAAGCGATGTACCTGGACAGCATGCTTAACTCTGCCAGTCTAGGCAGTACTTTGGAAAAGGGTCTTTACAGATTAAGGTAGCTACTACTCAGTAGTAGTGGGATCTCACAGTGACTACAGTAGAGGACATGCCCACAAAGCATAGAAATATGGCCTGAAGCTGTGCCGGGTGTGTGTGTGTGTTAGGTTGGATATTAGGAAGCCCTTCCTCATGGAAAGGGTGATTAGGTACTGGAATGGACTGCCCAGGGAGGTGATGGAGTCACCATCCCTGGAGGTCTTTAAGAAAAGATTGGATGTGGCCCTCGGTAGGATCGTTTAGCTTACATGATGGTGTTAGGTTGTAGGCTGGACTTGGTGATCTTTTCCAGCCTCAATGATTCTGTGATTCTGTGAATATTACTGCTGTTTTTACAGGAATGGTGGCTGATAAATCTTCTAGAGATTGTGCAGGACCAGAAATAAGGACACCTCTAGGCAGTAGAAGTTTAGGATTCAAAAGCCTGAAACTACTGAAGAGATGAAACCCGTAAAGACTGCAGAGCCTTTCCATAAACTAGTCAGGCTGAATGAAAGCTTACCAGATTTTTACAAATTCCTTAAGCTAAAGTGTACCTATGCCAAGTTTTCTTTTGAAATACAGATAAACTTCTTAAACTCAAAACCTTCGTTCTAAAAGAAACTAAGTGTGCATGTTCAATATTTGATGTGCTTAAATATTTTATAGAAATCTTGCAGAAATAGAAGAAAGTTACTAGAACACATACATTCTAATTATAATCCCTCTAGAAATTTGCTTGGTTTATTAACCTTATGAAAACTTAGATAAGTTGACTGTTTTAATTAAATGTAAACAACTTTATAATAACAACCCTGACGTCTCTTCCCAGAGAGTGATCTTAGAGGCCCAGTGCACTTAGAAATACCAAGGAGTTGCATTACAACCTGCTGAGACACTGCTGTACTGTCAAAATGATGTAGCAGTGAGCGCAGTTTGAACAGTCCTAACCCGATGTTCTGAGTCTCAGTCAGCTTTAAAAATGTATTGTGTCCTTCCAGTTTTATTAGTTCTTCATCTCTGTGTAAAGGGTAAAATTTCCAAGGCCTAAAAATTTAATTCAAAGTTTTATACGAGCTGGTTTTGAATTCAATAGATTGAATAGAGCAAAGACCCTAGTTATCTAATTTTTCTAGTTTTATGGGGTGATGATCCTGACTCTCTCAGGTGCACCGAGGAGTCCCATCGTCTGTGCAGTGTGAGTTTGCATTTTCTCTCATCAGAGTTTGCAGAAGTTGTGACGGTGCCCAGCATGGGGTACTCCCTGCAGTCAGGGAGATCAATATGTGGAAAATAATCTGTAAGCAGCAGGGACAGGAGCTCAAAGCTATTATATTTCCACTCATATCAGAAGGAAGTCACCCTGTGCATCTTGAATTACTGCTACAGATGACACGTCACGGTGTGGCGATAGATGTGAAGGTTGGCGTCATAGGCGCATCTTGACTTGTGCAGCTTTCAGCATGGAAGAGGTAGGGATTTAGTGCAGTTACCTAAAGCATGCATTGGGATTTATGTGAGCAAAGAGTTGGTCCTTTCAGGGTCTTGAACTTGGCTCTCTCTTCTGTTCTGTAAATGCTCTATTGCCCTTTCTTTGACCTCCTTTGGGCTAGCCAGGCTTAACAAGCATAGTTGTCAAATGAGAAATACATTTTATGTAGCTCTCCTAGAAACTGGAGAGAGGGGTCAGTTACGTAAGGTATGTACCAATATGCATTATGTGTTTGGTGCTTAGCAGGAGTGGTTGTGGCTGTTGCTAATCAGCAAGGAAGGGTAGTTGTGGGAGTGAAAGGATTTGATTATTCAGACACAGCCAGAAATAAAGACTAAAAACAAATAAATAAAGGAGCTTGGTTCAACCAAGCAAGCAGCACCACCAAGGCTAACTCCTTCATAAATGGGGCACAACCCTTTTGACAGTTAAAGACTAGGGTCCTGCTTTTTAAAACTGACTGGAGAGTTGTCACTGAGACCTGTGAAGAACTGTCAACAAGCGGGTCAATGCAGCAGCTCTCTCAAGGGGAGAGCTGGAGGACAAAGCCATCGATTCTCCCTTTGCTGCTGAGGGAAAAGTCCCAGGGAGCAGGAAAGAAGCACGAGGATTGAAGCTGCTTTTATTTACTCTTTTCAGCTGTTTCTGCATTTGGGAAAAGAAAAAGAAAAGAAAAAAAAAAAAGCCAGTATTTTTTCTCTAAGGAAAATGGATTCAGCCTTTCATAGAAATCACTGTTGGGGAAAAGAAACAGTTGGAAAAAAACTTCTGAGGAAGGATTAATCCTCCTCAAGAGACAGATGAAAGCAGGGAAGTGGAGGAGAGCAAAGCTAATGTTGCTTTCCATGTTTATGTCAAAGGCCTAGTCTCTGGAGCCTCTTCTGTCCCAGCAATGACATGCCTCGCATTGGTCCAAGTTCAAGATGATGCTCATTTGCTACTTGTGCATGTGTAAAAGCCTGTCCTGAAGTAGGTCATAATTGTGAATTGGGAAGGACTGAGCAACAGAGATCCTTTCTTGTGGGCACCATATGCAGACTCGAGATTATTTTAGAGAAGAAAAAAAAAATCTACCTAGGGAGCTAGTCCTCTAGTCAGGTTTACTTTAAATGTCAGCTGCTCAGTGTGTTACTACAAGGGAGATTGGTCTGAAATAACTGGCATTTATCAAGGCAATCTGGTTGCTTTTTTTTTTTTTTTTAACATCTCGTTTATGGCAGTTTGAAGTTCTTTACATTGGGCTGTAGAAAATCCTCTTACAGATTGAGAAATGATCCCCCATATATTTATATAAACAAAGCTTAGGAATGGGAAATCTGAATTGTTAATCACTTGTGCTGTTTTCTCCATGGAAATATCAAGCAGCTTTCCATTGAGAGGGTAAAATACCCTCTTTGCTCTCCATACAAAAAGGTTTTCTTTGTTACACCTGCCAGCATGAAAAAGGATTAATTTTAACAGAGCTTAACCTAGCCATCTAGGGGAAACCGTTTAAATGACTCCATGTCTTGGTTGCTTTTAATGGCATTGCTCTGGTGACTTCATTTGGTTTTACAAAATATAAGAGAATTTTTTGACCTCTGTCACTCAAGATCATTGGATTTCTTCACAACTGGTAAGGATAATACAGGCAAACCTTGGCTGTACTTCACTGTGGAAAATATATATCTATTTCTTTGGGATTTTTCTATAGTATTCATGAGGGAGAGCAAATAAAAAGTTACTAATGTGCCTTATTTACCATTACTTCATTTTATAAAGTAATGAATTCTAATCTCATTATGAGTTTTTGGCAAAGATTTGCAGAAGGCTTTCAGACTCTGTTATACAGATAGTATTAAAAAAAAAAAAAAAGTTGAGTATTGCTTCTGGGTCAGATAATTGGCATTTTCTTCACTTTTAAGGTATTTTAAAATGAACCTGTCTCTTGTGGAAAATGAAAGCTCAGAATTTCAGCCCAAAGGGAGAGAGTAGTGGAAAGAAAAAAATGTTAATTAGAGCAGGAGTTTAACAATAGACATGTGGTGGCTTTTAATTATCTGTAACCAGTAATGTAAGCAAAGACAAAGGCGTAGTGCTACAGTGAGCACTGGTGTCATGCACTGAAGTTAAATAAAACTGCTCATCAGTGTAAATGGGCTGTGGAAATTCTCTAAGAGAAAGGGCTGCAGACCTGAGGGTTCTGAGGCAAGGACTGGTGTATAGCTGCTCACCTGTGTGAGGCCCCAGGGACACAGGCCATGCGCAGCTGTGGCACAGATACAGAGCCACACATAGGAAATTTGTGGGACATTTAGATATTTTAGCTTTTGTGCTTTTATTGCCTTTCATGTGTTGGTAAAGTTGTCAGCTTATGTAATAGATTTTCAGTTTTTACTTCTGCAAATACTTCTTTGGAAAGCGGTCACATCAAGAAGAGAGAAATGTGGGCTCTTTAGTTCCCCAGGACCAAGCAGAGTAGCATCACTTAACCCATCCTTCTTGCCTACTTAAGAAAAAGAAAATGCATCAGATTTCACAGAAATAAGTGTTTCTCACTAAAAGTTAGTCAAAGTTTTAGGATTATCTAAAATATCTTCAGTACAATAGGCCTGTCTAATTGCTGACATAACTGAAACATTCAGACTGTGCTACTGCAGAAGGTATTTGGCAAGAAAACCAGAACTGCAAAGGGTGTTTTTGCTGTTGTGTTTTTTGCTTGGTATCCTTCTCGCTCACTCCTTTTCTCTGTTCTTGATGTTAGCAGTGCTAATTTGGTTATTTAGAATTGGCTAGCAGTGGTAATTTAGAATTTGCTTTAAACTTTTTATAATAAGCAGAACAGTAAATTTCTACAAAGCCAAACAGTAAATTTGTACAAAGGTCCAGGTGACATCAGCTTCTGCAAATACACTGGAACAGATCAGTGAACAGGAAGTAATCAAATCTTTAAAGGGCAATAAACCTCATGATTTAGTGGAAAGGGCAAAAAATTCTCTATTTTACATTGAATATATTGTTATTAAATACTTTATATCATAGAAGATCCTCAGTGAATCTGAGATTCAACCAGTTTTTTTATATATTTGGGGTTAATTCATGTTTGCAACATAATGAACTTTGAAATGAAGATTTTTGAGGTTAAAAAACTGGAATTAAGCTTAAATTAAAAAAAATAATAGAAATTTCTGGAAACTTACTAGTTTTTGTAGTACTAGCAAACTATTTTTAAACCATATTTTCTAGTTATGCACTTGCACACGAAACACTATACAATAAAGATTTCCAAGAGGAGTAGGAAATGGTAACTTGCCTGTTTGAAGGAGCACATCTTCATATACATGACATGCTCTTCCTTTTAACAGGATTAAGTCTCATGATTTCTACAATTTCCACAACAATTCAGTGAAATTTAACACAGAGCAACTCCCTCTAGTAAGCAGTTCTCTGCTTGCTGACTGTATTGACATCATAGGAGCTATTTGAAAGAGGCTCTGGTCAATCTCTGTGAACTAACTAGTTCAGGCTCTGTTGTACATACTGCAGCCATAGGTGATTCTGCACTGGAAATATGTGACTGATGCCAACTGAGTGACTGCAGGATGAGGAATTTTAGGTTGTAGTGAAACCTTAAGACTTTCCTAAATCCTTCTCTTGTAGCCTCTGTGACCTGAAGAACTCCTTTCTTGCAGTCAGGTTTTGCAAGTCTACTTAGCATCACAATCAGTAAGAGAACATTTGCCCCAGCCACATTATTTGTAAATTTGAATAACTTTCATAGTTAAATATTTTTAGCAGTAGATTTCTGAAGCCAGCAGAGCATGCATCAATCTAAAAGCAAAACTCTAAGCATTTAATGTGGTATTTGATTTAATTTAGACTAAGCTTCTTGCAAAAAGGTTATATCTACAGATCAATAAGGATTTGATCTGTACAGATCAAATAAGTTTACAGATCAATAAGTGCAGCTATATTACACTTAATTAAGACGTGCTTTCAGTGGATCACTGAATGTAAATTATTTATTTCTAGGGAGTAGCAATATTAGTGGGAAATGCTACTTTCTCCTGTGCCACTGCTGCTGTGCTATTTCTAGGCAGGAGGAAGCAGAAAGCTCCTTGCCATTGCATATGTAGGAGCTGTGCTTTCATTTTTTTCTTACTTGAGATAGCATGATGCATTCATATAACAAATAGTGGGGCACAAAACACAGACTGTTTCTCTGGTGGCACCGGACTCCAAAATCACATTAAGACAGATAGTGAGGTTTTCAAAACCAGCTTTTGCCTTTATAGTAGGCAACTTCAATAGAGGTGCTGCTAAATTTTAGCTGCATTTTTCCAAGGAATATGTGGGTGTCCTGCTGAGTTTTCTTGAACTACTTGACTGAGTTTTGTGATAAAGTAAGAATTCCCAGATATCTATTTGGTTGCATAAACTGTATGAACAATCTTACTGTTTGGAAAGCACAGTAATCCCCCAACAACCTCCTAATTTTATTTACAACATTCTGAAATTAGCTAGCCCTTAATTATGCTTTATTATTTTCAGTCCTCTCCTCATCCTTTTATTCTCCCATATTGGTGTATTCAATTTTACATGAAGGGAAAAGTTCATCTGAAGGTGATCTTGAGTGAGACACAGAGGTCAGGATGTATGTAAGTTGAAAGGGATTCAACCAGAAAGGACATGACATGATGGCAGCCAGAAAACAAGCTGCCTTTCTGAATGAAAGGCTTTTTCTTGTTCCTGGGTTTTCATCTGTTTGACACTGATTGCTACTAGAGCAGAAATAGGAATACAACCTTAGCTCAGGTGAATGTCTAGGTTTAGTGCATGAAGGATCGAGAGGTGCTCAGATGTGGGGGTGCTTAAAATAAATTGCCATATGCCATTGACTTTCTGCAGTCACTTAAGCAGAGAAATGGGGTTTAGTGTATTTCGTGCTTGAAATTTTCTCTTCGCAGGTATTTCTGATACCTGTGGCAACTGTGCCTTGGATTGCTGTGCCGTCATTGTGTATTTTTAGATACAGTGAGGCATTTTTGTCTCTCTAGAAGTCTTGTACAATAATTTCAGTGGTACAAGTATTTTGATAGCATTACTTGGCAAATAAATTGCGCACTGAATAATCCAAGTGTATTTTTAATTAATGTATATGCAGTCTGATAAAAACTTGTCAACGCATCCGAAAGCCAAAGACCTTGGAGAATCTTATTGTGGTGAAAAGGATTTGGAGGATTTTCATCTGGATTTAAAAAAAAAAAAAAAATTCCATTCTGTCATTCAGTTTTCTGGAGAATTAGTAAAGCCTCAAACATGAGGCAACCTCTTTTTGTTCTCCATGATTCTGAAGAATGTATCTAATGCAAATCGGAATGGGCTGCCTGGGGAGGTGGTGGAGTCACCATCCCTGGAGGTGTTTAAAAGGAGGCTGGATGAGGTACTTACTGCCATGGTTTAGTTAATTAGAAAGGTTAGGTGATAGGTTGGACTCAATGATCCTAGAGGTCTTTTCCAACCTGGTTAATTCTGTGATGCTAATTCAAAGCTGTTTGATAATGTTAAGATATATTCAGTCTGCTGTCCTATTTCACAGCTATTCAATCCCATTTACAAGCCCAACAGAATATTGCAGATGAGATACCTAGTGAGGCTTCTGTTTTCCCCACAGGATTCAGTTATTTATGAACAGGGTAATTTACTTTTCTGTGAATGTATGTTGTAAGGGGATTCTGGAGTGGCAAAGGTGCCTGGATCTCAGTGTGCAGTACCAATTAAGACTGTAATTTCTGCTGCCATTGCTGTTTCAGGGAGGTGCCAATCTGTGTAAGCCCTGTGATATTGATGTCCACACCCTCTGGAGGGGCTCAATACTATGTTCAAGTACCTGATGTGCTCCCTTAGCATGCCCTGAGTATTCCTGTAACCCTATTGCAAAACAATTGGCATTGCTAACATTTAGGAGAGATTCCTTCTCTCCTTTATCTTTCTTCTTAAAACATACTCTAAGTTACTCAGTCAGGGCAAAGAGAGTTTGAAATTGGTGCTTATCCAGTTGTACAATGAATTGGTTACATCCTGCTGAGCAGGTCACTTTCTCAGCTGTCAGAGATCAGTTGATTTCCATTCCTTATAAAATATTAAAACCCTTTTCAGCAGCAGCCATAACATGTTACAGGTAAGGTCTTGTAGGATCCAAACTATCCTAAACCTTTGAAAGATTTTTGTCAGTGTCCTCATGGGACAGATATATGTGATTTCCTTGATTATTGCAGTTTGTGAAAGTAACAGATAAGTGGTTTCATAATCATCTATTTAAACTGCCTTATAGATTTTTGTATAGCATTCAGTGCACTCTCAACCCTTGCCAGTTTTCTTCACAGCTGTCCCTTAGCAATAAAAAATACATATCACCAAAGTTTATTAAATAAGCATGTTGACCCTGGGTTTGGGAGTTGTAGCCTGGTTACGGTTTGCCTGTAAACAAAACCTTTGAAATGTTAGCTTATAATAATTCTATAATGGGACAACAAATAATATATAGAAGGGCCTGACCTACAATTGTTTGCGCTTCAAGTGCTTAACAAATGACATACAGAGCATCTCCCTGACAAATGTTTACCCTCTTCTTGGGATGATGACAAGGGTTTTCTGTCCCTGGCTGCTGACAGATGAAGAATTTGGAAAGTCCCTCTCTCCCATCTGGGAAAGGCAATTGCAAGCTCAATCGGCTTCTTTTTGTTTCTTAGGAGGAGTGAATCAAGGCAGGGATTTGGGGGACTCTTTCTTAACCCTTTTCTCAGGGATGATTTTCTTCTTCTCCTTTGGTTTTGCCCAAATATAACTGACCTGTACATATTATCTTGTGTCTTAGCTAAGCATCAGAAGCACTGTTCTGGCTACCCGCTCCACCGCATTTCTGCAGTGACAAACTAGGGTGGAAGGAAAGAACAGATGACAAATGCCTGTCTAGCCTACAGTGATACTCAGGTCATGCCCTGAAGACTCATGATCCTTTGCAATCATTATCCTGGCTGCTGTGGTTTATCTGCAGGGGAGGTTAATTGCATTCATTTATTTCATTTTACTGTAGACTGTGTCAAACATATTAAAAAAAAAATTAAAAGGAAATTAAAAAAAAAAAAAAAGAAAAAGGAGCATTAAAATATCCACCAGAAATCATCTCCAAGATTATATGCTTGCTGTGCAATGTAGGCTGAAATGCTTATCCATGCTTTTGTGATTAGCAGACTGGATTATTATGCAACACTGTTTCACCAGGTCTCCCCGCTTCAACTCTCTCTCAACCCTCTTTGCATCAAGTTCTCACTGCAATGGAAAGGCTGTGGTGAAATCTCAACTTTAATATCCTTATGTTGACTTAAGCAAGGCTTTACGTAGCCTTGGTTCATCTTACGGCTCTGATCTGACTTCATCCTACTCACTAGGGATGTCCTCGTGTTCTGCTAAAGCTGCAATGGATTAGATTGCAAGGCTCATGAATGAGCACTTCCTTGATGGAGATGAGCATGGAAATCTCCCCTTAGGAAGCTTGGGGGGTTTTTCTAGAACTGAAATCAATGGCAAAGCTCTCACTGAGAAGAAGAATTAGACCAAAACTTTTTTTTTTTTTCCATCTATAAATACAATTATACATTTCATGTGCTGCCTTATTTGTCTTTTTTTTTTTGTTATTAAATTTAAAACACATTGATGTTTAAGTGCAACCTCAGAATGACAGTTATTAATGGTTTTGTTCAGAGCTCACTGAAGCCAGAGGGAATTTTTCATTGACTTTAGTAGAATTTGAATCAGGCTCTGAAAGTACGTTTTGACTGTCTTCCCTAACCTTTTGCATACTCCTGAGTATTAGAATCAAGTAATTTTTTACCTTCTTCCCTCTTGTGGTTTTCATTGCTGTACATTCTTCAAATAATCTATCTCACCATAACATACTTTGCGTTTTAATCACCCAGGAAAAAAAACCTCACACCCTGCTCAGATCCACAAACAGGCACTCATCACCTTCCCTGTGTCCCATCAATGCAAAAACATCGATATGCACCAACTATCTTTATGCAACACAAATATGCAGCCTGTTCCTACACAGCATATCAGAAAAGGAGCAGACCCATTTAATTGCCAGAGAGGGCTGATAAACAAGGACGTGTTCCTACTTCCATTATCAGGTGTCACTAGCAATGGTTTGAGAAGGAATTGGGTGGGTGAAAGGGTCCCCTTTGGAAGAATTTTCTTCTACTAAAATTTTCTTTGTCTTGCCACATCCCCAAAAGGGAGAAACCAGCCAACAACTTCAAACAGAGGTGGAACAAGCATCTACTTAAATATGGGATATGGAATAAAGCTAGAAGGCAGCTTTACAGGAAAAAAATCAGTACTTTGAATCAAAAATGGAATATGAGTCAATAAGATGGCACTAAAGAACCCCTGCCCTTGCCCCAAGAAAAAGAAAGGTAAATGCTGAATGTCCAGGCAGGAGTGAGTCTGACCTCTGTATTGGGCAGAACTGATGCTAAAAATAAAGAAGGAAAAAGGACAAACATGACTTTTTGTGAAAAGTCAGGATGACATTTATATGGGGATTTTATCTCACATGTTTGTTGGAGGTTTTTGAAAAGGAATTATGTACAGACAATGCAAACCTCTCCAATGGAGCTGAGAGGGCATATTTTGAATTTTCCAGAATGTTTTCCAAACAATATCTGCTTTTATGGAAACAGCTATCATAAAACAAGAGAGAAGACCCTTCTAGGGATTAATAACAAGCTAAAAGATGAGGGGGAAATGAATGGAAGTAAATGTTCAGCTTGCATGATAAAGGAAACTTAGTAGTATCCAGCTGGTATCTATCCCATTCAAAATATTTATAAGTTAACTTAGATATTAGACTGAATAATGAGTGCATTTGGTGATAGAAAATTATTCTGAGTAATGAAATCACATCTTGGGCATAAAGAACTGCAGAAGAATCTCACAGGAGTGAGTGACAGCATGCTAGATGGCAGATGAAATTTAGTGTCCATAGATGAAAAGGAAAATGTAGATGGGGAAACAACTGTATTGCACACAGGGATAAAGTTTTAATAGAGATTACAAATTTCATCTATAGAGAGTAAAGCTGTGTTTTGGATTTGGAGTGCCTCTAGTTACAGGAGCTGTCTCTGATTCAGAGACTTTCAAAACTGAGGTACATGGAGAAGTCTTGAAAGAAATATGTGTTGGTTCTTGTTTTAATAGCAACCCAAATTCACTTACCACTATGCAACACAAACGAGGGACACTTTTTACTGCATTTTATGTTAATGCAGGCTCAGCCACATATTGTGTTCAGGCTGGGACACTGCCTTTGAAGAAGTGGTTTCATTGGCACGAGTCCGGGGAGCAAAACAAGGATGATTTCAGCTCTAGATAAGATGCTGATCAAAGGAAAGAATGTGTTATCATGGTATCAGGAATTCTTCTAGAGTGGGTTTTTTATGAATAGGACAAAGAGGGAATTGGTATCCACCTAAAGAACAGATCCTGGGCCTTTGGCTCCAGTACAGCTTGTTAGATGCCAACTTGCATGGATCTAGGTATCAAAAGTTTTTTCCTTCAGTCCTCAAGTAACTTCTGTGGCTTCAGTATAATGTGTCCCAGCTCGAGAGATGGGTAAAACATTATCTGCAGTATATTTTGTGCCCTCACTTAACCTTTTATAGCCTGGAAAAGTCTTCAGATCTGACTTCCACCATGACAGATGCGTTGTAGTCTTCATTTTTTTTTTTTTCTCAGTAAATTTCAAGAGTCCATTTAGAGATTATGAATTCTTGCTCAGGAGTCATCAGAAGCAGCATATGTGTGACCAGCCTCCCAGAGAGAAGTCATTTTCTAGTGTAACTGATTTTTCAAAGGTATTTTCTAAACCTATTCTTCATATGCTTATCTTACCTGTTTTCAGCATACTCAACAGAGGCTTGAGCAATACTGTCCTCCATACTTTGTCCTCAGTCTTCTGACTCCAAATAGTGCCTACCAAAAAAATCCACCTGCATGAGGTGCACATCCAGAGAGGAAATTGCTGCTTCATGCGAACTGTGTTAGACCACAAAAGTTAAAAAAAAAATAGAAAAAATATTAAAGAATAAGATAGCTACTACAATCAACTGTGCACATCGACAGAAGCCACTTGGCCTCTTGATAACTAAAAAGGAGGCAGACCTGGTTAATTTCTTTGTGCTTTGTGTTTTCAACACAAAAGGCTGAGCTGTTGCATCTTGAAAAATACAGGGAAAAATTACATTACTCACAAACCTATGGGGTAATTCAGTTTCTATTTGAAACTGGGTTTGGACTGAGACTAAAAATGAAACTAACTAAACCTCAAAGCTGAATTTTATGGCGATGTTAAAAACGTAAAGGAGGCCACGTAAGAACTGAAGAGCAGTAGCATTTGTTCAGTTTTCCCCAGACATGGTAGTAAACATGATCCTGCTTTCTAAGCTCAGTGTGGTGTAAATGCAAAAGATGTGTTGTGTCAAATTCTGATTTTAACTCAGGAATCATTTTCAGTTTTTATGAGTCTGCAAGCACATTGTTGCTTAATAACACAACTTAATTTGGCTGTTGATATAAAATTTGAAAATGCAAATGAGAGTAATATATACTGTAAATTTTCCACCCATTTCTTGACCAACATGAAATATACTGAAGTGATAGATGTTTCCTGAGTTCACTGTGTTTCATCCGCTCTAAAAGAAGTATTGCCTTTTGTTGTTGAAATTACCTAGAAGCTTAGTGGAACTGCTTGTGATTTATCTTGCTTTAAAAGGTGGCAGCAGCACTGTTAACTGTCTTAGCATTTTGCTGGAATGAAGACACATCTACTCCTAGTAAGACTTTCTATAGGTCAGAAGAAAACCTGATGTGTGAAAACTCCCTTGAGATAATATATGTAGTATCACATCACAGAGCTGTGCAAATCCAGAGAGCTGAGCTTTGTCTGCTGGGGAGCACGAGCAGCCTGTCCTTTGCTTTAACCTACAGACCAGATGTTGAATAGAATTATCTGTGTTAAAATGACAGTGGTTTTCAATGCAAGTGAAATATTTGTAGGCAGTGTTATCTTGTTACAGCTTTCCATAAACAAAATGAGGCAAAGTTAACTTTTTCCCCATGTGAAAATTCTTCCAAATTCCCCAGGACTTATTAATTACTGAAAAATGAACAGCAATACACTGATAAAATGTCCATCACCATGTCCAAAGTGGTTTTACTGAAGGTGTGATTTGCACGTGGCAACCCAGATTCTGCTGTGCATTCCTGCTACCGAGAGAGAGATGAGGAGCTGCTGGCCGTACCTCTGAGGGCAGCGTTTGGCACCATAGCTTTATGAAAGAAATCTGATTTGTATGTTTCTTCTTTCTGCAGAGATCAAAGACTGTTTACTCAGCTAAATAGCAAGGGCTAGTGCAGATTTATGGAACTAATTTAGAGAATTAATAAACCACGCCATAAATCTTGTTAAGGTCACACTGTATGGGATTGTGCCTATATGCAGGCGTGGAAATTTGGTATTCTTCCAAATGAGAAGACTAACTTTCTTGAGCTTAGTTACAGTAAGTAATTAAATTCATGCCCCTTAAATAATGGATCATTGAAGAGAGTCTTGTTGGTTTGTTGGGGGTTTTTTTGGTTAGGGTTTTTTTTGTTTTGTTTTGTTTTGTTTTGTTTTTAACAGGGGTTTTTAAATTATGTGCCCTGTCTTTCAAAGTACAGAAGGCTTTCAACTGCCTTGGACCTCAGTGGGAGCCGAAAGCACTTTGCTCTTACAGAATTGAGGCCTTTAAGTGGGCCTGAATCAAAACAACTATGAACCTCAAAAAGTCTGAGCCTAGATGCAAATGTTAAATCTAGTGACTCAGATCTGGCTTTAATACAAACCAATATTTACAGTTTGCATGGTCTTAAAATGTAGTCGCTCACTAAGTCTGTTTAATAGACTGAAGGAGCATGAATAGAAGAAGAATCATCTATTGAATAGAGAGGTTTAAAATAGATGGTATAAAAATAGCTTGTTACTTAGGAAATTTTCTCATCTTGAAATCCTACAGAAAGCTAGATGCTTGATCTATAGGGCGTTTTTGGTGTTAACTCCCCTTAGGTCAAACCCTGCCCTGATAACTAAGACATTCTCTCTGCTGTACAGATATAAATCTGCTTCCACACAGCTTTTGGCCCACTAATTCCTTGTCATTAACCTTTGACATTTTCTATATATTTGTTATGTTGCTTCTTCAAAAAATATGCTTTCTTCCTCAAACTTCAAGTAATATGTGTGTATATGTTTTTGGGTTTTTTGTTGTTTTTTTTTTTAACTTACATGCATGAGGGAAGGGCTGGGATATGACTGCACACTCAGCCTTTCCTTAGCCTTAGTAACTTATGAACCATTTTCAGCTGTATTTGATGCAGGACAAGAGGAATGTCTGAAGTCTCAAAGACATGAGGTGCCTGTTGCCAGGCCACCTGCACACAGCTCTGTATTTGCTGCAGTGTGTTTGTCGTCTTCTCCAGCTCCTACAGGAGGTGCTGCCATATTTCAAGCTCTTGGTGGGACTCAGAGGTGTTTTGCAGCAAAGTGGAGGCTCATGCAGGTGGGGAAGAAGAATAGTGTGTGTGTACAGACTCAGCTGTACTCACTGTGGTATTTATGGATTGAGACCATCAGAAAATGGGAGATGAGCAATTCTACTCTAGAGCAGCTTCCTTATTTTCTTGGTCTGTGTGTCAGCCTCAATGGTGAGGTTATCCCAGCTCTGGAAAGTTAGTGAAGTTGATTTTTTCATTAATTAGGAAGCAGCAAAGCTAAGAGATTACAGATACTGCTTTAACTGTGGTTCTGCATCTAATCCCTAGTGACAGGCTTGGCTGAGTACATATAAAATATGTGCTTAAAAAAAAAACAACCAACAAAACAAAAACAAAAGCAAAAACAAATCTCCTATATACCTGGTCCCATCATTTCTGTTTTTGTATCCTGCTTAAAGGAACAATTTCCCTCCAAAAAGGCATTTCTAACTCCAGCTCTTGGTTTGAAATACTGCTTTGAATAGGACATGAAAGAGATACAGTAGTGTGTAGGAAGAGGAGGAAATATGGTGGGAGGATAGAGACAGCAATGTAGCTGTATTGTCTTCTGTCTTAATTATTGTTCCAAAAAAAAAAAAAAAAAGCCCCAATGTGTAGTCACCTGTTCTGATAACATGTAGTCTGAAGATTTAAAGGTCCTGGTCATGCTGAGCAAGATTGCTGGGGTAGTTTTTCAGAGTTTTTCTTCTCCTCTCTCAACCTGTCTGTGTGCAGTGAATTCTGCTTGGGCAGAAAAGACAGCTGCAATTTCAGACCACCAGCCAAAGAGAGAGCTAAGTATTTGTCAAGCACCTGAAGCTATTCAGGTGGAATTTGGGCTCGAGGATGGATCCCGAGCATCAGTTCCCCTCCCCCACCCAGAGCAGCATTGCTTGTGCAGCACAGCAGTGCCTGCTTCCAGAGCTAACCAATGTTTACAAAGTTAGTGGACTAAGATGCTAAAGACTTCTAAGACCTGTTGAGAGCATTTCATCGCTCTGCCCAGTTGCATATTAATAGGGTGCACTGTAAACCAAGGCTCACAGCTGAAGGGCAGGCGGCTTAGCTCAATTCTTTCAAACTGCTGTGAATGTAATTACACCTAACAAATCAGCCTTTGAATGATGCCCACCAAAAACGAAGCACACACATATTTATTGTCTGGTCTACGTGTGAGAAAGGCAGAGAATGCGATGTGAAAAAGAGAGAATAAAAAATTAAAAGATCCCATACAGTGCAGAATTCTCTCTAGATGTCTAAATTGGAAAAGAGCAGCAAGTTTTTCATTTTATTTTAAATACATCATGAGGTGTTTTGCCTCTCAGAATATGTCATATCAAATCAGTGGCCACTGAGAGGTACACAGCAGGGTGCAGAACCACACACTGCAGAAGATGGGAAATGCACAGTGACAGCTCTGTTACTGTCAGTCATATAGGCTGGTCCCATACGGGAGACCAGCTCTGACTGCATACCTTAAAGTGCAGCACTAAACATATGCGCTTGCCTGTTTCTGACAAGGGAATAGCAGTTGCATCACTGACTGCAAGGATCTGGAGTGATTTATTTTTCCTAAGCAATCCTGATAGGATATTATTATATGTTGGCTTATTTCCAACAGTTGAGGTGACATCCAGTATTTTAGCATTATATTCAAAATGCACACACGTACCAGAAAAAAGGTCTCTAGCTACCAAAAAAAAAAAAAAAAAAAAAAAAAANAAAAAAAAAAAAAAAAAAAAAAGTGACATGAAAACCTTACACTTTCTGAATGCTATGCACATACTCATCAACCAGGGATAATTAGGCCTGTTGAAGCCAGTGAATACTGAAAACGTACAGAGGGTTTATTTGTTGCTCTGAAGGGGTGCAATAACAGGTTTGGTTTCTTTCGCTGTTTGCCTGTCAATCATACTTTTAATTACTTAATTGTTAGATCTGTTAACAGCCAAGACTGGTTGACAACTTTAGGGTAAAGGGCCTAATAATTTTACTGTCAACAGTACTCCAGTTTTTTCAGTACAAGGAAAGAAAACAAATGCAGCCTTCAACACAAACAAATGGAAAAAACAGCTCCAAAAGCAGCATGAAGCAAACGACAGGCGAGAGCTGTAGCACACTCAAATGATCAAGCTGCTGTAAGTGGATGAGCATTGTGCATGGAGTTGTCCAGTTGTTTGCATTTGCTTAAAGACTAAATCAAACCCTAATTTGTGTTGAGTGCATGGAAAGTTTGAGAAGTTCAGTTTTAGTTTAGAAGTGAGGACTTCTACCTGCCTAAAGCTTTCATGGAGTGTTTTAATTCCTCCTGATGCTTTTGATGGTAGGAAGGACCATGCACATTTTGTTGGGAATGAAATACACCATGCCTGATCTTCCTGGAAACCAAACCTCAAGTAACAGTGTCTCTGCCTCACTATCTGCACAGCTGACTTATGTCTGGGCTGTCTCAAAGGGAGCTGAGAAGCTTCTGAGAAGTCCCCCAATGAATGCTTAGCCTTTTAGACCAGGATGCGATTCAGATGAAGAACCTCATTCCAGGGAGAGAACTTAACTTTAAAGTTATTTCTTCTTTCTTTCATACAATAATTTCTTCTTTTATGACCACATATATACTTTGTGACTAATACGTTGCCATACCGTTAGATAATTTGTTAGCTATTTAGTAATGGGCACTTATTATTGCTACTTTAAGGCATGTTAATGTGTAGCAGACAGAATTATGACAAATGCATCCCTGTAATCAGCTACTTACAAATATTTTGTAAGGCAGAGTCTGGCCTAAAGATATTACAATCTATTTTAAAAACAATTCATTTTTGAGTTTGCTTTTTATCCCTATCTTCATTTTGTGGGATAACACCAGAGATTGCTACTTTACTGAGAGCCAAATATTTCTCTAACTTGAATGAAGCATTTGATGCTAGCAAAAGTTTATTCTTATCAGTGGAGTCACTCGTTCAGTATTCTTATTTTGGATCAGTGTTTAGGCTATGGGAGTTCTCCTCACGATGAGGTAATGCTTCTATTTTGTCTTTTATCGATTAACTCTTTTCCCACATTCTTCTGGCAGAGTGCAAAGGTTTGTAAAGCATAGGAGGCTTTGTCTGGAGCTGTTTAGTTAGCATCTCTTAGTAAACATGGTTACTTTTACTAATTCTCTAGCAGATTCTTAAACACTGTTTCTAGAAAACCAGCAGAATTAAATACTCCTGTGCAAACAGTATTCCAACCTGTAACCATCTTACTCCTGAAATAATGGGTAAGATTAATAATGTCATTTTACCCCAGATTTTAATTTAACTATGGTTACAGATCACTAGTTTTATCACTTAGTCTTAATGCACAAAATAAACCAGAAGGAATGTGTCCAAGAGGCAAACTAGGTGCAGCCTATTTCCTGGTTTGTTGTGGAGGTGAAGGGCTTAAACCAAAATATGTATTTTAAAGGGATGTAAAAATTGCTATTCCAAACATGTTTATCATTAAAGGTTCTGATCCAGAGATCATTAAAGGTTCTGATCCAGAGACTATTAAACTTTTCATAATTTAAAGACATTTAGATCAGACTTAAAAAGACAACCTTGGAGCACTTTTACAGGATCTGCAAAAAAAGTATTTAAAAAACCTTTATGTGCTACTGTTGACATCCCCACTGACAAGTCCAGTGTCATAATTTCACTCTTCCCAGCTGGCATTAGATTTTGGAGCAGAATTATGGCTCTATTCCTCAGTGTGTTCACTCGTCCTGTAGCAGAAGTCAACATAACAGAAGCCAACAGAGACAAACTTGAAGTATCCTGGTACAGGTTGCTGGGATGTATACAAGGAGATATGGTTATTTTTCTTCAGTTTGAAACTTGAAACACAGAGACAAGAATATTACTGGGAGTTGTGTAAAATGACCCAAAAGTTAGCAGTGTGCTATTGTTCCGCATCTTTGTGTTTTGCTCTTCTCCTGACATCTCAAAATGCTTTATACTAATTGCTTACAGCTCAGATGTCTGGACATGAGCAAAGGAGAAGGTTGCTGTTTGATAATACACCCATGGGCTGAGTGACTGGTGCCATGGTGTCCCTTGAGGGTCCATGGGTCCGTTGCTGATTTTTCCATCACACACAAATAAAGTGAACATTTAAAGAGACTCTGTGTAATGGCAAGATCCGGCTCACAAATATAGATAAGGAAAATATGTCCTGGGGAAAGGTAAAGCAATAGAGGCTTACTTGTTGCTCAAAACCTGGCTATCACAAATGTCCCTCCTTGCACTTGCATTTTGTGCTGGGTGAGAGTGCTTGTAAAACTCAGCTGCCTGTTCTTTCGTAGATCTGATGTAAATAAACCCATCCAAAGTGATAGCCACTGCTTGGTGTGTAAATCCAGGGCTTTTCCTCAATGCCTCCTGGGACATTCCCTGTGCCTTCCCACCTCTGAGTTTGGGAATTAGCTGGGGAGTCATGGTGCAGCACGTCTGCAGGTGGGAAGACACAGCTCCTTGTGAGACCGGTGGCATCCAAAACTCTGCTGCTGCTCTGTGATCCCTCTCTTCCACTTTTCTCCAGCCCTGTTCTTGCCTCTGCCCTTACTGACCAGTAACTCATATGTTTAGAGTCGCTCTGCATAATTTTGAGAGCTGGAGATTGCTCTCCAAAAAGTCTTGAGTTCTTGCCTTCTCTGCTGCAGAAGTCTGACCGCCTACTGTGGTGTCCTGCTTTTCTGTACTTTCTGTTGTTACAGTGCCAGGTTAAACTCTTCTCATGGAGATTTTTCTAGTAGTTTTTGGGGGTGCATGGAGTTGTGCATCGCTCTACCTTTCATTTTGTTCTCTGTGGCATGGTATCTGTATTTTCGACATGTTTATTTCTATCTTACCTGGATTGCCTTTGCTTCAGTCTCTGGTATACTTTTTCTTTACTATTTGTTCCAATTTTTGGTGTATCTGTCCAGCAGCTCAGCGTTTTCTGTTCAGAAGCATTTAGAATCACAGAACTGTTTAGACTGGGAAGAACCATCGAGTCCAACCATTAATACTTTAAGCTGGGTTTGAGCTGTTGGTATCACCTGAATTATCCGTCCTGTGAATGATCTGATCTGTGTTTGGTGAAACTTTCATGTCTCTAAACATAGACGTGGATACAAAGTCTCCGAGCACTACATTACAGGCAGAGGTTTCCTCTGCAGATTCCTGAAGATGGAATTTTATTCTCCATTCTAAGTCAGCATTTACAGAATGCATTTGTTTGTCTCTTTGCCGATTATTTAAATTAATTCACTAAAAAAAAAAATTTAAAAAAATCAAAGTATTAATTAAAAAATAATTTTCCCAATTTTCACAAAATACCCATAATCTACTTGGTCAGGGACTGGATTCTTCCCTCTATGCTTCTAGAGGACTTGAAATATAGCCTCCCCATTGTCCCAAATCTGTTCTTTGTTCTGTACTCACTGATGATTTTATTGTCTTCCTGTCAACTGCAATCTCCTCTTTGCTGTTGCTGCCACTGGATTGAAAGACTATTTGCCAGCTAATAACATTAAGATGATGCCAGGCTTGCAAAATGGGTTTGGTTTCTCATAAAGATAGCTATATGCAGAGATTCATGACCTGATTGCTACTTAAATGCTGTGCATACAGTTATTTATTTACCAGTCAAACTAGGAGCAAGCTGACTCCTCCAAACTCCTTCCTCCTGTAAGCTATGCTTCTTCCCTTTTAGCTAAGAATTGCACCTAAACCCACTCATCTCTGGAGGTACAACACTCTCTGCAGTGTCTCCTCACTGATATCTCTGTCAATGTCTGTGGTGCAGTCAGGTTGTATGTCTTCAGAAGATGATTAAATACATGGCATAGCTGTCCAGATTTGGGAAACCTTTCAGGAATGTAAAATTAATTAAATGTAACCAGTCTGATCGAGAGAGCAGATCACACAGAAACAGCCTCAAAATCACAGGGAACTCCAAGGCTTGTGACAAGGAAATCTTCTGGTACTTACCCCAGAAATACTTGATCTGTCCAAGGACCTCAAATGGGATATTAAGGGCCATGGGTTCTTAACCTCCAGGCCAATCCCTGAAGCTGGATGATTGAATTTTCTATGTTCTCCAACGAAGAAACCATGCCACACAATGCAGACTTTTGAAAAGGAGGGATTTTTTGATACTGTCCCATCTCTGACACAATGTGTTTTCAAGACTTTACAGGGGAAGTTGTAGAGCAAAGGGCAGATTTTGCTCGGGTCAGATTTCTCACAAGCTGGATATGCTTTACAGCGCTGAATTTTGTTTCCTGCATTGTTTCATGCTGTAATTGTTTTGATTTTATTATCTGCATTATCCTAACACTCTAAAATCCTAATTTATAGGAATCCCACTGTGCTGAGTTTTATACAGAAGAAGAGGGGGAGGGGAAAAAAAACTTTACCTGCTGAGTTTGTTTTCCAAGTACGAACCAAGAGAAGAACATGGTCTGCCTAAGAAGTCATCATGTTAGGCGTGTCCCTTGCAGCCAGGGGAATTCAAAATGCAGAATTTGCATAGACTTTTTGACAAGCTTTCAGAGATGTACACATCCTTATCGTAACTGCACAAATCTAATGAAATCTGGAACTTATAGTACATAAATCTTTCCACTCAAGTAATAAATTAGATAGTCTAGAACTGTAGTACTGTAATAAAGGCTGTATTCATAGGTTGATTACTCTCTCTTTCTTTTTTTTCTTTCCTCTCATGGGAGTCATGTTCAACTCTTTAGCTGATGTACTCCTAATCTCTGACTGTGCATTCATTGTGATAAAACTTACTCCATGTAGTTCGAGCATGAAATAAAACAGAAATTTAATACCATGCTCAGTTTAGATCCTAATTTCAGGTTGTTTATACAAAAAGAGGGGAAAAAAAAAAGGAAGTTGATCTCTTCAGTTTTTCTTTAAGGAAAATTCACAAGCTGCTTTCAGGCTATGTTATTAGTTTTGCTGTGGTTTTAAGGAAAAGGTGAAGACAGAAGATGAAATTAGATCAGCAACAGGCTAAAAGTCCTTTCCCAGAACACCTGGAGAGGTTAAATAAACTGCATATGGCCCACATTGAATTTACACATTGTTAAGACTTCTGGGAGTCAGGGGGAAAAGTAGGCAGACTACTAACTTGCCATCTTAAGCAAAAAGCAGCTGGAGGAATTATTATTGCAGTCTTAAGTGTAATATATAATGAGATATACATCAACCTTATAAAACACAATTCCTTCATTTGACTAAAATCTCCACAAGTCTAATTATAATTATGATCCTGCGTGCGAGGTCCTGAAAGCTAACCCCTGCAAGGCACATTTTTGTTTGAATTTACTTGCAGTGTGGGGAATTTGGGGTTTGGGTTTGCTGTTGGGTTTTTTGGGGGGTGGGGAAGTGTGCATTTGTTTGTTTCTTTTTTTTTTTTTTCCCCCCTTGCTAAACTGCAAATGCCCTGGCTCTCTACGGCCTTGCAACAACATCAGACTTTTCTGATGCCTTGAAATAAATAGAAATCACTGTATGCTTTCACTCAAGTATTCAGGGTATCAAGGTTGGTTCAATGAAGTACCATTTGATGCTATACACTGACAATGTGCTTTTGTTTGTAACAAACTCTGAAGCCACAATCCTCGCCCTTCTAGTGTTAATCCAAGATCTTGGCTTGCTTTCAGGCTATAGAATTAACTGGGAAAAGTTGGAACTGCTTGAGATCTCCCAGCTGCCTTGCACAACAGCTTTTCTTCCAGTGCAACTCCTGAAGGCAGTCAGAAGCAATTAAATGTTTGTGGGCTGAAATACTAAGGAATTTTGAAAAACTTGCAGAGATGGATTTTAAATCCACTGTCCTTCAATTGGCAGAAGACAGCAGGTGGTAGCAAGTGGTTCATATGTTTCTTCTGGGAAAATGAACAAAGTCACATTCTATTTAGACTTTTTTGTGTGTGTGCATTTCAAGTAGGTTAAGTTCTCTCCATATTGTACTCTGGGGGTGATTTTTTTTTTGATGATTTTTTTTTTACATTTTTTGAGGAAGTATAGGCTTCTTGCTTCTAGGAATAGTTGCTGAACCTGCAGAGCTTTCACTGTTCTGTTGTCGTGCACAACCCTTCACTGATCCTACCAAATCTGTAACAGCCCATGGGAAGGGAGTCAAAAGAGCATTAAAACATTCTCATTCTAAAATCTAGGGATCCTCGCCTAAACAGGGAAGTCTAGACTGTTCTGGCTGATGCACTGCATCTGACACACCACAAAATTTTATTTAAGGGTCATTTCTCCATAGGATAAAAGAAGTTGCCAGTGTTTATGGCAAGAACTGGTTGAAGAGATTACCTCTATTCCGAGTTGTGTATTCTAGGTCCCAACTATATAAATACAGGTATATCTGAAATACTTATTGATCTTTCTCTATAAATACATGGTATGTGCATGTGTAGATTTGTCCCGAGTTTGCCCATTCTTTGCTCTTTTGACTGAAAAGATGTTTTTGACTTCCACAGAGGCTTCTGAAACTTATTATGAAGAGTAGGAGCACAAAGTCTTGGCAAGCAACTCACAGTTTTGTGCTGTGTGGCCAGGTTAGCCTCTAAGTATGCATGTCTGACAACAGGTTATGTAAATGAATTTTTTTTTTTTAATTTGATTTTGAACTCCAGGCAATGGAAAGAGGCAGTAAACAGACATGTGGTGACTCATGTAATATTTTTGCAACTGAATAATAAAGACATTCAAGAAGCAGTCCAACATAAAGACAGCTCTGTGAATGATATGTAGAGAACAGAAGGCCAGTGAAGTTTACTGAAGAATTCCTACCAGGATCGAAGGTGTCTTGTGTTAGATACCATATCAACACCTGGCCAAGCAGACTGACTGCTCAAAAAAGGTTAAGCGACACTAAAAATGGTGGCAAAAATAAGCACTCTGAAATAATGCAGTCAATGGCAAAATCCTACATCTATGAACAGAGAATGTAGGTCACACTTAAAAGATGGAGACCATTTCCATGAAAACAATGTCATGAAAAGGTCACTGGGGTAATGACAGAAATACAGATGATTCTGGAATTTCAAATAGATGCTGACTCTTAGGAAGGTAGGGAAACAACTGAGGCTTAAATTCACAGAGAGCATGGAAAAGCCAGAAACAGCACTTAGTACAGAGCTATCAGAATGGGTTGAAGACTTGAAAACCTCTTTTGATCAGTGAGAGTGATGTTTTGCTACCAGTGCAACTGAATGATGGATGAGATAACCACAGCTACTATTTAAACCTGTAACCGTATTAACAGACTTTTTAGGGATGCAATCCTCTAGATGCCCAGTATGGTTCACTCCCAAAAAGGGAATCCTTCTTGGGCACTGCTGAAGTGAATTATGGTGTGTACTTTTGCATAAGACTTCCCTTTTACATCTCATTTTTCATTTTGATAAGAAGATGCCAATACTTGAGCTTTGCAGGGAGGTTAGATCTGGATTTTAGCTTTGAAGTTTTAACTTTTCTTAACTGTATATGAAAAATAATATTCATCTTGGTGATCCAGTTTCTTACACGAAATCAGTGGTAGCTAGCACTTTGATAGGCTCTGAAAATAGGTGTTTAAAACATTTTCTTTTCAAAAGTCAAAGCTTTCTATTGTGTTTCCAGATAGAATAATAGATGAAAGCTAAGAAGATATGCCAAGTAATTCCAAAATCAACTTTAAAGCACATGATCATGTCTTGGCAATCTGAAAGCAGTGTGTGGAGAAGAGAAAAGGGTTGGCAGAAGAATGAAGAAAAGAAGTATTCTACAAAAAAAGAAATGGCATGTCTTGGCAGAGAGACAATGTTTGCTAACCTGTTGAAGGGTTCAGTCGTAAAAGAACTGTGTTCATGAGAACTGAAATAGAGCAGAAACCATTTACCACTTGATGTTTTAAAGCAAACTGCCAAATGAAATTCTGAAAGGTTTCACTTTGCAGATCAACTCGACCTTATCATGTGATAACATAGCAGGAAAATCTGTGCTCTCACTAGGTTCCTTAATAATGCATCTGAGAAGACGACAAGTCACATTCTGCTCTCAGTTACAGTGGAGTAAGCCATAATATATCTGCTGAATTCATATTTATTTTGGCATAGCTGAGAAAAGGAAGTAGTCCAAAAGGTGCAGAAGGAACAAAATTAGTCACTAAGGTGATCAATTAGAACTATAAATCAGGAATCAGATGTTGAGCAGGACAAGTATCACTCTGGTGGGTGTAGTTGATTTTAAAAGTGCAGGAAATATTGTTAAACTGGTCTGGCACATCAACATCCTCAATGTTCGGGTTTTGTTGTTGTTGCTTTGTTTTGTTTTCAGACACAGACTATTAGTTTGCATCCTCACGTGACTTCCTAGATCAAATTTTGTACAAATAAATTACGTGCGGTGAGATAAACTCAAGAGAAAATGGAACCTTGGATGTAGCACCAATTACACAGAAATCCATCTGAAATACTCCTAAAATCACCATGCAACAAAATGTGTGGGGAAGGTGAGGCTCTAGTAGCCTGGAGAAGGCCTGGCTTTGTTCGTGACCATGGTTGTGGCTATCTTGTGCAGACACACCCTGGCACGACACAGTCAGGCAGCACTGCTGCCTTCCTGCAGCACTGTCAGGGATGCCAAAACACATGACCAGCCACCTCTGATAGGTTTTGGAAAATTATTATTTAGACTGAGGTTTGACTAATCGTGCAGGGAGCAGTTGAACTTTACTTACCCAGACAGAAGCCCTCTTACCCCTATTCAATGACAGATAGCCCTGCTCTTTGCTCACCCAAGTGGATGTGCTGGCAGGCACTGAAACTGTGTTTGGATACACAGGGGTTTTGTCCAGCTTGAAAGATCCTTGTGTTTGTACTTAGCAATTAACTTTGTTGTTATTTGCTTCAGCGTAATGGCTCAGCTGTGTGTGCTCCTCAGGAGGGTTCTGCTGTGAGTACACAGCTGAGGATGAAAGCAGGATGTATACAGCGATGCTGTCTCATATGGACTGGTTTTGGTATGCAAGGTGTTTCTTCAAGGGTGCATTTTCTGTGTAGCAGCTCTCGTTATATGAAGATAAAAGAAGGGTTAACACAAGCCCTTTGTCAGCCCCCCCCTCTTTCCCCCCTGCCAAACACACATACACTCAACAAAATCTCTAAATCATGCTCTCTTCCCGGAGCTCCAAGACTGTGAGTTACACATAGGACCTCTGTAGCTGCACAGTGCCACACTATTCTGAACGAGATGCTGAAGGCACTTGAGTTTCTTTTACTCTCTCCCCTCCCCTCCGCCCCAGATTTAACCTAGTTTTATGGCATGAACAGCCCCAAAGAAAGTTGGAGAGAAAAGAGATGAAGGCCAGAGAGCAGAGGAGGACCAATGAAAGAAGCAGTAACCATTCTGTCATTCCTTTGGAGAGCAACATTAGACACCTTTAAATGCAGAGAGTGTCCTCTGCCTTTTTGCCAAAGCCCTTTTATCTGCGTGAATAAAAAAGGGAGGCAGGTCAGCCTAGTTTCTGTTGCCAAATAAAAGCATGAATAAATTAGGCTATTCTTAGTAGGCAAGTGAAAGGGAGGGAGGGGGGGGAAAAAGTCAGTATCTATTTCTAAAGCAATTTCATATTCTGCCCCAACTGTTTGCACATGATAGAAAGGGGCTGGAGCTGCCTACTATTATGATTAGTACTATTGTTATCGCTGAAGGGCCTCATTGTTCTAGAAGATGTTAGGTTTGCACGATTCACAATCTGTCTCTATTCACCCAGGAAAGGTTAGGAGAGAGGATCTGATATTCTGCAAAGGATTTTCTCCCTCTCTCCCTCCCCCTGCCTTCTCCTTTACTGACTTAAGGCAGAAAGCAGGCAGAAGGTCTCCTATTAACTAGAATTAGGAAACAGGGATCTAGGTGCCTGGGAACAGCCGCTCCGTAGCTCTAATCCCAGTGAGGACCTTAATTGTATCTGGTTTAACAGTTATTCATGCAGTTTTACTGCAGGCAGGCACGGTGATTAGGGACATTGCTTGGAAAAAATCTGTTCATTAGCTTAATAAAGGCTGCCTAAGCCTGCTTGTTCAGCCACTAATAATCCAACTATTAGCGCCATGCTAGATGCTGTGGTATTAATATGTGTAGTTTACTAGTGTCACAACAGCAATATGGGTCAGTTTAGTCGTTCCTTGGTTTAATAGTCAGGCACCCTGTGCTGGTGAAGAAGTGAATGAGCCTGACAAAACATTATATAGTGAGCTCCCTATACATTTGCGTCTGCAATTCAGAGGCAGCCCAGGAGTCTCAGGAGCAGGGTTGTTTGAGGACAAGAAAATCAGCCTCTACCAGTGATGGATGTTCTTGAAAAGCAGTTTATTTTTTCATAGGTGGTTCACTCATTTTCTTCACAGAAGAGCTTTGGCTGTATATCAAATATTAACAGAGGGTAATTGTTGGGGGAAAGGAGCGTTCTCATTCCTCGCAGCATTGGGCGGTACATGGGCACACACACACCTCGCGGCTTGTGCTGAGACCAACATCAGCTTGGGAATGTCCAGGTTGTCTTTGGAGGAGGAGAAAAGGAGGTATAACTGTCTTTTTCTCTACTTCCTTGATTTCCCTCAGATGACCTAAACTTTTCCTTTCCTGATAGAAGGAGGTAAAAATGCTGCTCACACTTTAGGGGATTCATCTGCCCTAAGCATAATCCTTGGGTTGCTAATTAGAGTGTCTGGCTCCTTCTGTAATAAAATCCTGTCATTCATCTTCCTCTTTTATTTATAGGAATCATATGTTGCACTTTCCAATGTAAGATGAAAATGACAGAAATGTAATATTATAAATAAATTATTGCCAGATACCTTTCTGTAGAATCTCTTCCTAAAGATTTTGAGAGATTAGAACATTAAGAGTTGGGTTATTGCTTTTTCCTTCTACAGCTGATCTTTCACCTGTTCTTTTCCATACATCCTCTTGTGAGACATTATATGTAACCCAAATTTGCCTTGACTTTCAACCAGTCTAGACCCATAACCACAAGCAGTGTATAGAATTAAGCACATATACACACTGCTGTGTCTGTCTGTTACTAGCAGTGATATCTTTAATGAAATGAGGAAAAAACCACAACAGACAGTAGCTGATCTCTTACTACCCGTAGCTATCCATCCAAATCCAAAGGCTATGCCTTCTTCTATCTCCTAATAAATACCCCTTAAAACACAAATGGCAAAACAAAACCCATTCAAATGGAGAAAACCCACAGTCCTTCATCTTCAACTGCTCTCCTCTAAACTCAGAAAAAGCTTAACCCAAACTCTACCATGAACTGCAAGAGCCAAAGCTTGCCCTTGCTGAGCGCTCGGTTGCTTATGTAGCAATGATGTTGTATAAGTTTAAAAGAAGTACAAAAGAAGGCAGGTGGTGTTCAGTACTTTTCAAATGGGTAGATGTGACTTTAGACAATAGATGTTTTCTGTTCTTGTTTTCTATTTTAAATGTAATCCCTGTATTCCCATCTATAAAAAGGTATTTAAATGTATTTTATGAGTATTGCAGGGGTTTTGTGTCAACACCATTCATTACTTTTTGATTGTCTTGCATTTGAATTGTTTGTTTAGTAAGGTTAAGAGGGAACATACCAGGTGGGCATATACTGTTCACTGCCATGCCCATGTGTCTACATCTGGAATGCTGGTGGTACACTAAGTGGTTCTACACATTTCATAGATTTCAGTCAAGTGAATAAGTGTATTTTTCATGCTCCTGTGATCATCAGCTTCATTTCTGCATTCTAAAATGCTGCTTCCAGAACTACTGCCACAGATACCACACAGATTCAGGAAGCAGCAAGGGATGCACTTTTCCTTCCCTGTAATATATTGGCTTAGAAAACAGGTGAATAATACTCACCTGTCAAAAATAATAGTGAGAGGCTTTATAACTGATATTCTGGAATGTTTAAGGCTGGAATTCTAAATGTTATATTCTAAAACTGTTTCCAGGACTCCACTGAGAAACATCCTAGATGCTCTTAATTCAGAAATGACAGATTTTATCTTTGTAAGTAATCGTAGTAGCATAGACAATATTATTAAAGTCAATTCTTCCTCTGTACAGAATTAGGCATAGCCAATTGTTAGAAATGTAGAAAGCTTCAGGAGTAGAAATAGCTTGTCTTTGTATGATTCCTGCTGTGTCTTCCTGCCTGATGAGAGATGCTTTATGCTGTAATTTATTATAAGGTGGTTTGGAAGTAATCAGGTTGATATGGCCAAAGAGACAGGTTATTGAAGAAACTGATTTTGAGTATGAGATACCTTTGAGAAGTCCTGGATGTTGTCTATTATCATATTATTATATAATAATGTCATTGTTATCATCTTTGCTCTGTGACAATCAGCTCTATACCTCTGTCAGCCCTATTTTTTATTTTATTTTATTTTACTTTTAAATCAGTAAATATCCATAGATCAATATGTTCTAGAGATTAAATAAGGGTAGTAGTCTGGAAATAGGACTAATCATATTTGAAATAAAAGTAATGTGGAAATGTTTCTACAGATGCTGCTGTGTTGGGAATAATTCTGTAATAAGGACAAAGAGAAGGACTCTTTTGCACCCTATTTCCAATGCTGAGAGTTCTTGTGAAAACTTTAGCAAGGAAAATTAAATTTTCTTGACCAGCTTCCAGACTCTTAGAATAGTTACAATCATACTTTCACTCTCCAGAGGATCTCACACATCCAAACTATCTTGGAAGTTATGGATGAAAAGCTCATGAAAACAACTTTTTTACTGGACACATCTCTTAAAGACTAATATCTTTAGTTCAGGAACAAATTTCTTTCTTTATTATTTGGCCTGTTTTGGAGGCGTTTAGAGGTCAGGCTACAAGAATTGTGTAGTACGGCCTTGGCTGCTTTTTAGGAAAGTAGAACAATTTTCCTACTAATGCCTTCAGGGGACTTTTCCCCATTGCTAGTTTACAACTGTTTGTGCATTGTACCTTCTTAGAGGTCATTCAGTGAAGAAAGGACATCAGCTGTTGAATCTTGCAAACAGCACTTCCACCAGAACCTAGATTGCTGCTAACTGCCAACAACCTGTTGCACTAGTGACATTATTTGGGAATGCAGTGACAGAAGCAATTCCTCATGGTAATGCATGATGGAAAGGATAAATTGCCAGTTTTTGAAGACAATACAGTAGAATGAACCATATCTCATTTTCCTTCAAGTCTGCTTGAAGGAATAGGATAGATTAGCCAAAATACAAGAAAACACCTACATTTTGGAGGAGGTGTCCCCAGTTATGTAGATTAGATATCTATATGGGCTGTGACAATGCAAGAGGATGGTTCTTAGCTCCCTTCAGTTCTTCAGCAAATAATCTGGATATTATGTTCATAGTATCTGTATTGGAAGAGCCACCACAAATATGGGTGTCATAACAGAAAGGAAGGGAAATCAAGTGCCAACAGAGTAACCAGCAATTGACAAATGAAAAATCTAAAAAGCTCAGCAATCAATTTTCAGTTGCATTGCATGCATGTCAATCAGATGTTACTTCAGAAGGTGGAATTTGTCTCACTTCACCAGCAATAGATGCTTTCAACAGAAGCTCAGTGCAAACTTCTAATTTATGCTACCAATAGTTCACAAAAAGATAATTCAGTCTAGACTTCAGTACAGTTTTAATTGGATTCCACGGATTTTAGATAAGCCTATGGCTGGAAGCCTAATTCTAAGAACCCTTAAGGAGCAGGAAATGGTAACTTTTATTTCAACACCTGCTAAAGAATGCCCATAGAGATGTCAAAAAAATGACTTCCACATGTGCCTTCCACATGCATCTGGCTAGAAAAAAACCAAAGAAATCCAATCGCGATCTAACATTATGTTGCTTTTAAACATTTAGAAATGTATGACAGTCCACATGAAGGTTTTCTAAGGCATCTTTTGTCCACTTCGTTGTTTACTTTGCCCTAATGCTGATTTTAAATTCATTCCTTGAGATGAAAAGACAGAGATCAAACTCATTTGTGATAACTTAGTCTGTCACCTTATTTGGCATCTAATAAACAAGGGAGGCAAGTACGTTCATTTTACCTGCTGGTAGCTGAAGATTGACTGTTATTTCTTAGCCACTTTCATTGTAGATGAAACCTTCCAGGTTTTCCACACACTACCAGTGTTTATCTCCTCCAATATATAAGGACACAGTTATCTAGGGTGAGGAATGTAATTTGTGGCAGGCTGCTGAGAGAGCAGACAAACAGTGAGTTACTGTGAAGGACTGCACTATCTGATGACGAGAACGTTGGATGGGGATTCATGAGACTTGCCATCTATTCCCAGCTCTGCCTTGTGCCTGTTGAATGACCTTCAGCAAGTCATTTTCTCTCTTTTGTCTCAGCTATCATTTTACCTGTTAAAATGTGATAATGAAACACTCTTGTTTTCATAAACTGCTAGGTGCTGATGAACAGCACTGATGAAAAGTACTGTACGAAAGCTAAGTGGTATTGAATATTTGATTGCAATTGGTTTCACTGAAGTACGACTGACAATACAGACAATGACCAGCAAGTAGTTCTATTGGTCCAGTAGATATTATTATATAACTATCAAATTTTCTACTGGTCTGCCTTTAATAGCCTCAAAGATAATGCTTCACAGACTACATTGATTGTGCGTTCTGCTGTAATCTCACAGGGAAGCTAAAATCTTGATATCTTTTCCTTGGCTTCTGTTTGCTGAAGCTTGGAGGGAAGGGAGCTCGAGATTCCCATTCAGATTAGCTAATTGAAAATTAGGTAGGCCAAGGAGTCCAGAAGACTTGTATTTAGGTGCAATTTCTTGTTTGTGCAAGACAGTTTCTTGCAGCCATGAAGCAAATTGCTCTATTGCTCCACCTGACCCACCTGCTGTGAGTTGAAGCCCATCATCATCTTCTCAGGCTGAAGGAAGCAGAGGTGGCTGAGATGCTCTTTGTAATACCCTGTTTTAGGGATAGTAGGAAGTTTTAACACACCTTGCTGGTTTTGAGTGATCATGCAAGAGCCTGCTAAAATCTAGAGACAAGTAATATTAAGGTAGCTTACATGCTTTGTCAGAAATCTGTGCTGAAATAAATGCAGCAACAGTTTAGAGGAATACTGTAGGCCTTTTAGCACACCAAGAAGCTCAAGAAAATAGAGCATGCCACTAAACAAAAAGAATGCTGCTAATCTCAAAGAATTTTTGGTTATAAAGGGCTTCATCTTGGTGCCAGTTTTTCTCTGGCATTTAATTTACTTCTAGCCTGAGGTTCTCAGATTTGGGTACATTAAGACTGTTGTTTTTATCTAAAGGTTTGGTAAAATTCATTCCTAAAATAGTATCTATCTGTTAATGTTTCTTAATACTAAGATATACATTGTCAATAGCAATGGTTGGAGGATTTTTTCAGAACCCTAGAAAACAAAAAGCTTCATGTGTACTTCTTTGGTGTAAAATTTGTACTCTGGGTTTTTTGTTGGTTTTTTTTTTTTTTGGTTGGTTGGTTTTGTTTTTTGTTGTTTGTTGTTTTTTTCAGTTAAGTTGCTGATTTATGGGGCTAATATCTGCATTCAAGTTTATTTAAAAAACAGCCCTGCATATGGCTGTATTTCTCTGGAGTTGATACTTTAAACTCTTGGATCCTATCTCTTGACTAGGTGGTCAGCAGCATAACTTCAATTGCTAGCTTTTGGACATGATAAAGTAGGGATATAGAGTCTTCTTAACCAGAGGCAAATGATAGGACTATCCTGAAGAATGATCCAATAACTTTGTAATTTCAAAGTCATAAAACTGACAAGAAAGATATATTCAAAAGCTCAAACAGGGAATAGGTACCCAGAGTCCATCTGTTCTCAGTGGCAGGTATATGTCTATCACTTATGCCTTTGAACATCATCTTTCTCTCTTAGAACTAAAGAGTGCTGCAAGTGACCTGTATTTCGGTGGTTTCGTAGTTAAAAAGATGAACTTGCTTCCATAGCTATGCAGTGTATTGTAAGAACTAAAGAAACAGAGACAGTTGACATAATAAAAGTAGTGAATTAACAAAATATGAGGCTCAGTTAATGCTGACTCAACCATTAGAAACAGAAAATTCCATGAAACATGCTTATGTTATCCATATGCTTGAAAAGTGTAATTCAAAAGTACTTTGTATCTATGGCTAAATTATGAAAATTACCAGGATCAAGGACTGTCTTATTTCCCATCTTTCATACAAGGACTATCGTTATAACATGAGGGGAATTTTTATGTCAGCGTTATTCTTTTAGCTTTTGCCTCTTTCAAGAAAAAATAAAAAGGCATACATGCAGCATTTGTCCCCTAAAGCATGAGAGAGGGCAATGGTTTATTTCCAAAGTTTATTGCTCACCAATGTGCAAAGATAAAAATGTCTCCCTGAAAGTCTAGCCTGAGTGGAGGGAATTCAGAAAATTAATGGCACCTGAACATCAAATTTCCTTGGGCTCCTCTTAGCTTTTGTTGTTATAGTTTGATTTCCTAGTTTTGGAGTTCTCAGAATCTAAACTCCTTTACTTCTCTACTTCCCCATATAAATTCTTATTTGCTTTGTAATCTCAGCCAACCAGTGAACTTCATAATGAGTAAGACTACAAAATCCAATAGAGAGTGATTCATCCTCAGCTGAGTTACAGACTTGAAGCCATTGCTAAATGGTATTATTTTTAACCACTACTATTATGAATTTGCATTATAGTAACAAACAAAAACTGTCCAAGAGTGGGACACCACTGTATTAAGGCTTCTTTCAACACTTTAAAAGAAATTATCTTGTCCCCAAGAGTTGATAATCAAATACACTGATTAAATATGATCTTGAAAAAATGTTGGCACTAAGGCTACTTTTAAAGAAAACATTTCTGCTGTTACTTTTCATTTTGTCACATGGCTTACGAGATGCATCTCTCATCTTGTTTGGTGAGGTTAAGTAAAAATTTTAAGTCATATACATTCTGTGTTCTGCTGTTCAGATTGGAGGATTGGTTTAGAGGCTGTACTAATTTTGTGGAAAAGCGTAAAAGGAAAAGGTACTTGGATGATAGGAAATCCTTATGCTTGCACATAGTCTTTAGTACATGAGCTTTCAGAGACACCTTCCTGGACAAGAACATAGCATATGTATATTTTTATGTTTCTATACTATGTTAGCTGGCTTCTGTGTTCTCATTCAGTTATCATTTAGGTCTTTACTACATTAAATTTACAGGCTTTCTGCTATGCACCACTTCTTAAGGGTTTCACAGGGGTGCATGGCTTATAGTTTGATGGGCCCTCGAGATAGTGGTGGGAGCTGATGCTCTAGTGCCTTCCTTCATGAGGTCAGGGTGTGAGACTGCTCCCTGTATTGTACCTTGGACTCCTGCAGCCTTTGTTCTGCAAAACTCTTGCCTTGATGCCATGACCTTTGTGTAACTTTGTATATGTGGGCTTGGACCAGGAAAGTTGTAGCTGCTTGTTGGTCACCTTCTGTGAGGGGAAACTGAAGCCAAATATAGCTAAGCATTACCTAGCAAGCAGACTACTCTGCTATTTAGATTGTGCTGTTTCTTTAAATTTCTTGATTTGAGCTGAGAACATTTTATGAAGTTGTACATTTTTTTTCCTATAGCCACTTTTGTTTACTTTTCACTCTCTCACTGTTTTTATAAGGAGATGAACAGATATCCACCATGATTTCCCTGCCTGTAATAATACCCTACTGTGGTGTGGGGTAAGAGCAAGAGGGACAGGTCCACTGGTCCTCTGCCTTTGATGAAGCAGCCAGGAAGGGCTTGAAGACACTGTGTGCAGGAACAGGTTATGCCTAGCTGTTTCTGTGTGCAGGAATAGGTTATACCTAGCTGTTTCTGGAAGAAGGACAATGGTGTCGACACATAGATGGTGGTGAGATGGTTAGGAGAGCCTCCAACCAGTTGGAAAGTTCTTGGAATTGGTTATAATATTTTATGTTGTTCTGTTGTTCTCAGTAATAGCTCTTCCTCTTCCAAGAATGGTATTACTAGAGAAACATATAATTTCCTGGCACAGGGTGGAAATGCCAATACTCATAATGACAGATCTCAGGTATTCCCACGTGGGAGAGTGGACACACTTCTACAGGGGTCAATGAACCAGCCAGAGTTGGTGCTGTTGCAGGCTTCATTTCAGTAGGTAAATAAAGTACTACTTCTGAAAGAAACTATTGTCAGAAATTATTACTGGGTTAGGAAATCCTGACTTGTTCTAATTAAATGCAGCTAAGAGAGTGAACACAAATAGCTCTGCTACTAACATTAACTTGCATTTTAAACCAAACTTTGTTAAATTTTAGAGAGATATTAATAAAATCCAATGAACTAAAAAGATGAGAAATTTTAACACAGAGGACATGCACAAACTATTTTGATGATGTAAATTCTATCTGGAACTTCTGTTTCCAATAGAGGAAAAATAAAAATATAGACAAGGGCTCTGGATACAACCAAGAATGCAGCAATTTCTGAAATAATATAGATAAACACAAAACCTTATTGAATGAAATCTATGCCTTGTAGTTTAGAAGGTGTAGAAATAAATTGAGAGCTTCTAGAAGTCAGCTGAGTTTGACATCCACGTGAAAGTTCAACAGCAAGAAGAGCTTTTCAGCCATAGAAATGAAAAAAACTAAAGAAAGAAATGGGGCTTAGGAAAGAACTATATGGTGAGGGTGGATATCCATCCTTCAGCCAGCCACAGTCCCCTGTCCCTCACATGCCCCACAACACAATTCTCCTGACACTGCTGGCACTAAAATGTTCTAGTGCAGAAGGACAGGAGAAAAGAAGTCTGCACAACAAGAGAAGGTTACCGAGTTGGGCTTTCTATTAGCCTTAAATTTCTCTTCATAAATGTGTTGTGAGTACATGCAGGGGACAGAAGGAACAATTGAAGCAAAAGGAAAACACGGGCTAAGAGTGAATGAATGAAAAAAGTGAACATGGACAAATGTAGGCTAAAAATAAGGTGACTACTACAACAACAGTGACTTCCTTAGAGCTTCTCTCATCCTACTTTTTTTTAAAGTCTGGCTAACTTAAAGCAGGAAATGCACAGTTTTTGAAGTGGACTGTATAGTACAGCTGTTAGCCATAGCAAGGCACAGACCGGTGACCTGGACTGCTCCTTCCACAGTCATGCATCATAGCCTTATCCAGCAGTAAAAATGCAAGCCCATAATACTGATTTTTCACTAATTGATAACCAAAAAGAAGCTGGTAAATGAGCTGACCTGCACTGGAATGTCCAAATAAAGTAAGTTAAGCTTCTTAAAGTTGACATAGATATTATAGGAGGATGTTTGGATAATTCTGCAGTTGACTCTGCAAGAAAATGTAGGGGGTTTGAGCTGCTCTCCCACAAGCTTTAGCTCTCATTTCACCTCTCAGTAAGTCTGCGGCTTTCTCTCTCCAAATTATATATTTCTTACTCATTTTTCTCTTTGCTTTAAAATGCCAGGATTTCCATTATCATACTGAATAACTGGACTTGTCATTTTATCTTAATTCTTTTGGCTACTTAGAAAAATTGCAGCAAACCTCCATCTGCAGACAAAGGAGCTAAAGAGAGTTTGTCATCCTCTTCATGTAAAAGCATACGCTTCACTTGTTCAATAACATTTATTTTCAGTACAAGCTCTGGATTGTCAAATTGACATACAGTAATCGGTTATTATTTTCTTCCATCTTTTGAAATTTGCCTTTTCTTCAGTGTTGGTTATGATCTTCTGAAAAAGAAATCAAGCTTAAATTGTATCTGCTTATTACCCCAGGATATCAGAAACATAACATTGCATATCCAGCTTTCGGACATGGCCTCTGGTTTTGAGTCTACCTCTGTGATATTACCTGGATAAACTACAAAATCTTTATGGGAATCTGTCACCACTAGTGGGAAATGTTACCTTTCTCAGTTTCCAGTGATGAGCAGATGATTCATTAGGCAATTTTTAAATCAAGCTTTTGGATCATAAAGCTATCTACTGAAATAAGGCAGTAATGTGACTTTCATGGATATCTGCCTCCTTTCTCCACTGAGGTTCTGTGTTCTGGTACCCTGAGTTCAGATGGGATCCTCAGTGTGTTTCTCCAGACAGAGAGTTTGATTTGTATACAACAGTAAGCCATGCTGTTGAGGAAGTTAAAAACATATAACTGAGTAACACTACTTAAATCTTCTAGTGTCCAGTCAATTCTTTCTATATCAGTAAATCTATACTTCTGTAGTTCTAGGACATTTTGTCTGAAGCAAAACTTGGAGGTAGTTTGCTAATAGCACTTCTGAAAATGAGAAATGCTGAAAACAATTGCTGGAGTTAAAGCAATATTGAAGTGGGAACTCATAAATTATGCAGTTTACTTAAGTTCAAGTGGTCTCTGTAGATACAAAGAAATGGTCTGAGTGCATAGCCCCATATATAACTTTTATAAATCACGCCAAACTATGATTCAACAAAGCACAAAAGCAGTGTGTTGTTTTGGTCTTCAAGACTTTGCTTTTAACCCCATAAGGTGTCTCCTCCTGTAGTTTCTGGTCACTTCCACTGAGCCAAAACTGAAGGTCTGACTATTTTCTCATCCTCCTTGGTCGATTTTTACATCAACAGTTTACTTCTTCCTTTCCTTTTTTTCCTGCTTTTAAGGTTGATTTCTCTTACTGATGAGTTTATGATTAATATCTTACTAGCCACACTTATATTTCTGTTAAGAGACTAAGCATCAACTGCACACACAGAGTAGGTGTGTGAAGACCAGAGGGACATGATGTTTAACTGACCACAGTCTATCAGATCTGAACAGTTCCACAGGATTGTGTTCTTCAGAAAATGTGGAACTTGGACAAAAAATTACTGATGTTCTGCAGGGATAAGAAATTTCTATTAAAAGGCAGATAAGGACAGAGGAAACTAATTGCCTAAATACAGATAAGAACATAGAAAACTAATCGTCTAAATACAGCAAACTAATTTGATGAATTTCAGCTTCCTCAGCTTGGAAGCAATTGATTTTCTAATTCTCGTCTTACTGGCAATTAGAATGACTTACTGAGAGTTAGAACAGCCACAGGCCCTCAGTGAAGCTCAAGGCTAACTTTAGTCATAGGACTCTGCTTTTAATCATGATCAACTTGTTAGTCATCATCATACAGTGCAGACCAATTTCCAGTTCTGGAAGATTGCTATAGTCAGTTCATAAATATCTCCATTTGTCAGAGAAACTGAATATCAGATAATAATCTGAAGTGGTGAAGACCAAAAATTATCATCTTCATCACTTCTGACAGCATCTGGCATTTAGTAACAGCTACTAATATTTTTTTAAATGTAGCAACTTTCAGCAAATTATGTCTGAGTGGACATAATTTTAGTGTTGTTTTGTACTGAAACATGAATTCAAAGCAAGGCTGTCATTAATGATTTTGTATATAACTATAAATTTAAGCATTGAAAAAGATAGTTTACAGATGACTGATGTTACAAAGGAATTTATTCCAAGATATTATTTCTGTGTCATTTGTTACTCTCTAGAAACTTGCTATGTGTACTCTGACTAATTTCATGCAGTTTTGATGAAGTAAGTCAGCTTCTTGTTTCACACTTAGTGTTTCTTTTACTCATGCAATTGCTAAGTGTTTTTGGTGGAGGCCCTTCCTAGACCAAATGGACAGGCATTTTTAAGCATTTGACAACTGCCTTGCACTGGCAAAGATTGATTGAAGTAATGATGTTTTAACTGTGCCTTTGTACATGTTATTTCATGAGAAATATTTCTCCTTCTATCACTCTTAGCATATGTTGCGTGTCTTGTTTCCTAAGTCATCCTTATCTTGATTATTCTGTTCTTGTATGTTTGGCTTCCCCACTGTTACCCTGGGACACTGCAAATCAAAATTTTTTTTCCCTTGAGTCTGATATTCCAGTTTCCACATCTTCCAGTAAAGACAGACCAAGTTTGATGGCAGTATTGTGTAATCTACTGCATGCCAGGAATATCTTACACACAGTACTTTAGAAGGACAATCTGGTAATACATGTCACTACAACGTATCTTAAATATGATTAATGGGCTTTTAAATGATTCCTCAGGTGAGCTGTAGATCTTCATTACCTCCTGTGAGGACGCTGCATTGGATTTATCTGGAGAAAATGAAATTAGGGTCATGAACCTTTCTTGAAAGGCTAATTTATATCTTCTGAAATATTGCAAAGCATTACATTAATGATGTGATATGGTTGTTGATGTTATAAAGACAACTGTCAATAACATCCAGAAGATAACTGTTATTTCTTATTTAACAACTTGGGAAGTTGCTGCCGTCTTTAAAGCTATTTTTAATAGCTGTCGCTCCTACTTCAATTTCATCTGGATACACTTGAATTTTATCTGACTACCCAATAATTAGCTGCTGTCAATCCAATCAGTGTAAGATTGGCTAAGCTCTTTTTTTCTAAAATGCAAAAGTTGTCACAACACTGCTTTACAATATTATGTCATGATGACGTTAGGACTCTGCCACCTCAGCCACTGCATAACAGCTAATTTGACTAATATTAATTAGATTTGGGATTTTGATGAGCCAGAATTTTCCCAAAGAAGCTTTGGCACATAGAATATTTGTATGTAGTTTATTGGGGTTGAAGAACACCACAAGGAAAAAATTCTGTCATTTCCTATTGATATATTAAATCCTTCCAAGTAAAACACAACATCTAGATCTGAAAGTAGCGGCTCTGGCCTATTTTGTGAGCTCCTCATTAGCTGACTGGGAGTTTATGTGGAGAGGAATCTAAGTGCTTGGTTTTTTGATGCTTTATCGTTATGTGTGGCCGTATATTTAATTCTGTCAGGGGCGTATGGAAAACTTTGCACAGCAGATGCCTTGTACCTCCATGATGTTTGGGAAGTGGGTGGTTTGCCTGGAAGTACACAATTCTGTCTTTAAACTTTTCTGCTGATCTTCGATTTCTCCATGGTTTCCTGTGCTGCGACTATCTAAACACTCCTGAAAAACCGTGTTAGCTTTAAGTGGTCTTTAGTGGCCTTAAACATCCTCTGTGGTGCAAGGAGGCTCTGATATTTGGATTGCAATCTCTTTAATACCTACTACATATGGTTTAATATATGGCTGAGATTAAAGAGGGCTTTAACTGTGGACTGCTGATTAAACTGGCATGTTCTAGAATTTCTATACATCGCCACTTAACAGTACAGATCCAAGCACAAGTCAGCTGCTTGGAAAGAGTGGGCGTGTTGTGAAACTCCAGTGATCCTACTCAAGCTGAATGGCCTTGTCTCTAGAGAACCACAGGCACCCACGGAAGTCACTGGTGCACCTAGGCTTAACCATGTTTCCCTCTCAGGTCTGGAATTAGCGCCTGTCACACACGCAGCACACAGAACTTCTTTCCCTTAAAGACTGGCAGCTCTGGCTGTGTTTCTATAATGGGACTGTCAACCCCATAATAAGCATCATCGCACCAGTGTTTTGGGTGAGGAGATCCATTGTGTGAGCACAATATCTGCTTGAGGTAAAGTGTTCTCAGTGCAATGGCTGTCAGATGAATAAGTGTTATCTCCCAGATTCTGGTAAGCACTTAAAGGTCATCGTTTATGTTTTCAGGTCCACAGTTGTGTTTTGCTATGTGTGGACTGTCCGTAGCACGTGTAACCCTTTCAGCCAGTTCTCTCTGAAAATGACTTATTGCTCCTCACACACTTAGGATAAATCTGCACCCTCACTCCTGCACAACAACTTCCATGGTTTATTCAAGGTTTGCTCCAGGTCTCCTTCCTTTCTCAGGGAACACATCTTCTGTGTGGTCCTCTACAAAAAGAGTCCGATCAGAGGAAGACAGCACAGACTGTGAGCATGCTAGAGCCAGTTAGCATTCTGTGCCCTTTGTGTGTCTATTTCTGTCTGGTCATAATGTGCCCAAAATTATTAATGTGAACTTATCCCTTTATTTATGACATTTCTTTTTAAACGGAATACAGTCTGTTACCCCAGATTAGATCACTCACTAATTAAGAAATCTAGAGAGTACTGCAGTCTATGTTTTTCACCTGAGTATTTTCAACAGCCCTTAACAAAGGGAGTACTGTGGTGAGTATCAGCATAGTGATGAAAAAAAAAAAAAAAGAAAGACATTTTGTGTAGCACTGCGGAATAATTGTGGTAGAACAAGTGCTGAGCAGTTCCCCTGTACATTGCTGAGGCTGTTATTGCTTGTGATTTAAAGCTCTGAAAGAAATATACAGCTTTTTTTCAGAGCAGCTCAGCAGCAATGGTTAAAATACCCAACCCCACTATCACTTTTCCTTTTTAAAAGTCAAAACAGGTCAACAAGGGTGACAGAAAGTTCTTTCTTCTGCTTGCCTTCATTAAGCTTTTTGCTTAAGAAACAAGAGAGAAGTGACTGAAGCATGCAGCAATTCCTTCAATAACCTTGCAGCAAGCTGCCAGAAAGTTTCCCAAGGCTCTCATGCAACTGAACCTGGTGAAAGGAACCTACTCCCCTAACTCCAGCCCACAGCCCTCCTTAATAAAGTTGCTGGAAGTTAGGTTTTTTTGTTTTGTTTTGTTGGTGTGGGTTTTTTTTTTTTTCTGAACACTTAATTGCCCAGGTCTCCCAATGAACTGGTGCCAGCCTGAGAGGATCAGAGCTGACATTGCTGGTGGGTAAGGGAAAAAGCCAAGCTGGCGGAGGACGCTCAGGGGTGCACAGGAGACTGGAGATCTGCAGTCTCCAGTTTCCACTGCCAGCCGGCACACAGAAGTCACCAGTTATGATTGGGTTACAGTGCATGACTATTTAGACTTGGACATGGACTTGAAGCCACTTCATGTCGGTACAAAGGGAGGAATGTAACACTGTCTCTCCAGTGCCAGAGGGGAGAGATTTGTAGGTTGGTATGTGACCTTCACTGCTGGCCCATGCAGGTGCTGTTCAAAGGCCCTCCCCATTCAGCTCTTGATACTGATACTAGATTAAAAAGAGAGAATGAAAAAAGTCGTTGTTAAAAACGTTCCTCTCTCTTTTTCCCCTTTATCTCTGTGAACAAGTTGTCTTTTGATTTGCTTGGGTTTGCGGGTTTAGGAGGCTGTTTTCTTTTCAAGGACTTACTCTTGTACTATGTATTTTTTCCTGTAGTGACTAACATTTAGCTCAGTGAAAGCAGATTTGTCTTGAGGCAATTCTTGAGTGATTAAATTTTTTTTTTTTTTTTAGTTTGCGTGCATGCTGTTTTGTCACACCAATTTTTTACAGTTTAAATTGTAGTTCCTTTTTTATTATTAAATTATTAATACACCCACTGTATTTCAGTGCATGTGTTAAAAGAGTTGAATCAAGGGAAAGAGAGAAGCATGCAAAGCCAGCAAATTCACGTCACCAGGACAATTAAAACATTAGCTAATAGGAATCTTACTGGCTGACGATCGGGGAAGGGACCAGCATCCTCTCTGGTGTCTGGCATCATTGTGTCTGTCAGTTGTCAGTGTCCAAACAACCCACTGTTCTGTGCACTCAAGCAATTCATGGTATTTAAGATGTCTTCAGAGATGACGTATTTAAAAACCATTGAGCGAATGCGCTGCGCTGTCCCGTAGACGGAAGTGGAACAGAGCAGCCTTCCTCACCCTGCAAAGCAGATGACATCTATCAGCAAAGGAAGATTTTGCTTAGCACAGATGTTCAGGACTGACTTTTGGACTAGAAAGGTCACAGGGTATACGAGGAGCTAAACTGTGCAACAGAGCAAAGTTTATGTACATGTCTTATGCTAGTGTGTGCTTAGGTTAAATTTATTCTCGAGCCCTCTTCAGATGGCAGCAGAACTATTATGTCTTGTATGCATGCTAAAAGGACCAAAATATGCGGAACAGAGTTGTTCCCTCTGCTTCCAAACTCACTCCTTGGAATGCTACACAACAGAGCAAGCCTGTTCAACCTTAGCAGCAATTTTTTCCTAACCCGTATAAGATGTTCTTATTGAAGTGGTTGGTATAATTAAGAAGCAACTGAGCTGCTTCTGATTTTCTTTGTTTTATATTTACTGGAGAAAACCACCAGGTTGTTGATCTGTGAGTTTTATGTTATTATTTAATTACCTTAAGGGATGATCCTGCATTTTGGCCAATTTATTTTGAGCACTCCGTTTTCCAGGGCCTCACTTGGTTCTAGTATTAATCCCTGTCCTTCACAGAAGTTTGCATATGGCTTTGGATTATTTATACTTCATTGTGCTTCCAAATCCATTATTAATCACACAGGTATTGAAATACATTTCACAGATAATACTGGACATACTGCTGTATTGTTTGCTCACATAATAGGCATGCTTTCACTCGGCAGGTTTCTCATACATCAAATTATCGTTAGATAAGAAAAAATGCTATGGTGAGGATTTGCCAACAATTTAATACTGGACGCTCAAGCTAAACCCTGACGTTCCCAATTCCAGGTGATGACTCCTGGGGACAATAAATGAGCAGATGCTCTCGTTAGATGAGAGTATATCACCTTCAGGGATGTGAACGGTGCAAGGTTCTGTTTAGTGGACTTAAAGGAAACCTCTTGTTCATTTTTTTCCCCGGCAGCAGTCCAGATGACTAAACAAGAGAGATTTCTTTTACAGTTGCTTTTTGGTTAGTATAAAAAGGGGCCATATTTTAATTTTGAGACTGTCCTGCAGCTATCAGTGACTGTAATTTAGAGGGCTGGAAAGGACCATCTGAGTCACGGTGTCCGGTCTCTGGGTCATCCATCCTCTAGCAGCTCATGGGCTGCATGTCATGCTTCTCCAAGCTCAATTGTGTTATTACAATCTCACAGCAAAACTCAAAAACCTCAACTAAAAGGAAAGAAAAATCAAAGGGAAAAAAGCAAGAGTGATCAAGTTTGAGCAACACTCTAGACCCATGGAAGAGCAGAAAGTATTAGACAAAGCTCCTCAGCGATTCCCAGGAGTCAGCTCTAGCCTACCATACAGCCATTTCTCCTGCTTTCTTTGCAGGCTTTTCCCCATGAACCCTTGTGCAAAAATTGGTTTAAGCCTGAGAGTTTCAACAAGTGCATCTAACAAGCTCTCAAGATTCTAACCACCAGGATCTGTAGCATTTTCTGTCTTGTATATGGTAACTACTTATTCACCACTCCAGTGCAACCAAAGTGTTTTAGAGCCAAACGAGAGCATAGCTTTGCACATTGGAGACAGCTAATCTGTGAGTGTGTTTCTCTGCACTGTACAGAACAGGGCTGGTTGGTGGAAAGGGATGTACCTACACTCTGCAATATGGAGGTCTAGCTTAGATCTCTGAGAAAGTTCTGCCATGCTCAGACTGGTAGGGATCTCAGCATGGATCCCTAGCTGTTGCAGAACATGGCACTGACTCAAAAGCCTTTTTCAGCTGGCACTGACTTAAGGAGCTTAAATCTGGGCATATATACAATGAAGTGACTAGGGAAGAACACATGAAAATTGGAGATCTCAGTGCTGTTCACAAGTCAGAGAAGAATCTTCAAATACCTCTATTTTTCCATTTCTACATCTGTATTTAAGGGAAAGTAATCACACTTTGACATAAAATAATTTCTCTGGTCCTTGAATGGATGGTTGGTGCTGACATTAAGATATAAACCTGTTAAAGCTGAGGACTGATTCAGTAAGTAAAATATTGTTATTACAGCAACTCTGATAGCTATTAAAAGTTGCCTTTTTTTCTTAAATTAACACAAGTGAAAAAGCAATGACTGTTTTCTGTTTCAGTCAGGCACACATGAAGTCCTCAAGGAGTGCTGTATTTTCCTCATCAGTTTCTGCAGTGTCTGGCTCTTTTCATCACAGTAAAAGGTCAGTTTCTGTAGGTGAATAGCAACAGTAATAATGTCTACATCACTCAAATTGGATCTCTTATCTGAAATTCAGAGGAGTAGCAAGATAGGTTTACAGAATTTCCTTCCAATGATCTCAAAGGACTCTGCAAATGGGAAAAAAAGACTCACAAAACTCACCTTCACCCAGTCACTGGGCCCCAGGGAAGTGTGACTATTTTGCAGGTGGTGAAGACATGTCACAAGCAAGAAGTGACTCATCAAATACATACAGGAGAGCTGGGACACAGCAAAGAGCAAAAGAACTGTTGCTCACCTATGCTAAAAGCTAGTCTTACTAAGATGGATAAATGCATAAATACAAGTGGACATTTGTTTCTGTTGCCCTTTGAGTTTCATCTTAAGTCATATGCAAATAACTGCACATCCTTCTCTCTAGTGTAGTATCAGGTCTAATTTGGCTTAGCCTTTGGGTAGGATGTTAGACTGAATTAGAGAGGGAAGGTTGCCTGTTACCTGTCTACCAGCAACTACCAGAATGATTTTAAAGATTGGCTTACATTCAACCCATTTTGGGGACTCATGGAGTCTCTTTAATATGGTGATATTTATAATTTATGTATAATGATCTTAATCTTTGTAATTTATATAATTACAATATATTCATGTGGTTGCTTTAGATTATTTTTTTTCTGAAGACAAGTACCACTGTGCTTCCCAATGTACAGAATTAGAGCTGGGCCAGGGTAGCATACTCTGACCTGTCACTCTTCTAGCTTGGAAACATTCTTGAGAGAAGCTTCAGCTTGCTCTTTTGAGCTTCATGGTCATAATTTTCCCTCCCACGGCTGTGTGTGAGCTCTCACTGTTTTACTTACTAGCTCAAAGTCTCTATACTGCCTGCTCTTAGACTGTTGGTTCTGGGCTCAAAATGATGAGATTGCACAGAAGAATCATAGGGGGAATCTTGGGATGGGGCAGTGTCTTCAATGAATCTAGATAGAGAGCTCTCTGGAGATAGCACCGTCTTTTTGATTTGTCTGTTGAGTGCCCAGCTCACTAGAGGACCAGCTCAGGGAAAAGACATCTTGCCAAAAGGCAGTTGGGTGAAAATGCGAGAGATATTCGAAGTAAAAGAACTAGAGAGTTTGGGGATTTTTTTTGCTGTCAGAAAGGAAAAGGTAATGGTAATCAAAAGGTAATGGAAGTTTTATTTAGGGGGGAAGAAATATTCTGGATTATTATTAAAGCAGCAACATCGTGACCTCTCCCGTGTTCATATGTCATTACTTCTGTGAATATTCAAACTATCTCCTCTGTGTTCAGGATTGCAACATCAAAAGGACCATAGAACAGACTTCTTTGATGTTAAATGATTTTGCTGATGCCATCTGTGGTCAGGTAATACCACATGATTAATATGGAGAAGATTTGACCTTTGCGTATTTTCCCATGGTCACTAGCAAGGCAAAGATGTGGTGCACCAGCAGGGTATGAGATACAGTCAATCAAGAAATTCCTCATGAGTAGAAAAAAGATTTTTAGCCTCCCCAAATCAACCTTGATGTATTTTCTTTGTGTTTATTTTGTGTGCGTGTGCATTTGCATAATGGTTTAATATTAAAGGAAGAGAGTGTGGTTTGGTCATTTAGTTAGTAAAATCAGGCCCTGGGACTACCAGGCCTGGGAAGAACTGGCTCCTCCGCTCAGCTTGGCTATTGGCCAGCCTAAGCAAGTCACTTTGTCTCTTTATAAAATAAGTATAATGGTTCCTCCATTGTAAAGATGTGAGATCCATCGCTGAGAAGCAGTACATGAGTTAGGTAATATTATTTCTGGCTCTCCTACAGATGTGCTTAGTGTTCAAGCTTTCCCATCTGTAATGTGGGGATGTTAGAACTAATCTACCTCCCAGGGTTGTTTTGCTTAATTCCATAAAGTACTTGAAAACCTCACATGGAAAGAGTTATAGGAGCACAAGGTTTCTTAATAAAGCTCATTCATGAGTAATGTATTTTTGAAGTAAGTGACTTGAACCCTCACCCATAGTTGGAAACCAATGTGAGTCAAGTCCTCTTTGTTGTTCAGCAAAGGCTGGTTGGTACTTTTTTCCTTCTATATATAATTCTCATAAGGCTTCACATGTCTGGTTTCTGGCTATGATTGAAAGCAGAAATACCAAAACACCACAAAAGAGGATCGGGGGTTTTTACCTTTTTTTTCCTGACCCTCCCAGAAGCTGGAAGTTTTTAAACCCACAGGAGTCTTCCCCACCATCCCCAGTTCTCACTCTCCCTCTACAACAATAGCTCTCTGAAGACTGCGATTTATCCGAACACAGTCCATAGCCTGCAACTCTTGAGGCCTGCCCAGCCTAGTCGAATATGATCTGCAAGTGACTCTTAGGTGCATCAGGGCTGCTCTGTTCAGATAACCACTAGGTGTTTCCTTAGCATTTATCTACCTTGCCTTGAGCTATACAAGACCACATTCAATCTCATCCACTGCACAGTTGCTGCTGACTGTTGTACACAGCATAGTAAGGATCTTTTGAGGTGCCTCACAAATGCTGAGGCTGAGATGCTCTTTATGTCAAGGGCTTGTAAGAGAAAACCAGCCAAAACTCATTTATCTCAGTGTCAAAATTCCTACTAACTGGGGAGGAAGCGGAGTTCCATCCAGAGGGAGGCTTTTAGAAAGCCTGGCCTGCACACTGCGGGATGCATTACAAACCCGGATTTGCAGGATCTCTGCCTGCAAATAATCCATACTCGGAGCGCTCTGCACATATCATTTGATGTGTGTAAAGGAGGGATGGTGCCAGGAGCACAGAAGCTAACTTGGAGCTTGGGGAAGTTTTCAGTGGATTTTGCCAGGGTTTCCCTCGGTGGGAAGGCAGGGACGGCTTTCTCCTGCCCCCTCCTGGTGCAGCCCTCGAAATGTGGCTCTGAAAGCACTCCGAAAGCAACCTAGAGGCTGGAAAACATAAAACCTTCATTTGTCGGGGGATTTGCACCTGGAGTATATGGCAAAGCTGGTCTGTTTTCATGGCACAAAAAGGAAGTGTTATAATATTGTTTTTTTTTTCCCTTGGCATTGTTCATCCAGTTGAGCCCTGCGAAAACAAACCAAAGCTGGGTCTGTTTACTTCACTTGCAGTTGAATGGATAGCAAAATTGAGTCTTTCAGGTGTTAGAGAGCCCATCATCATAGGAATACAGTGTCTTAGGAACTAATTTTTAATTTCTCTTTAAACTGCCCTGATACTTGGCCAACCAAAGAATAATGTAATGCAGATATTTCAAATAAGATAGGTAAGAATATGTAGTTCTCTAACAAATGTAGGGAGTCTGCTCTAGGGAGTAGCTGGAAACCCAAAGCTTAACTTCAAGGGTAAAAATTGGCAGTTTGTAAGATGTTTCCATTGTACATTTAAACAAAAGACAGCTCTAGAGCACTGTAGGACATGGAGTGGGTGCTTGAACTAGATGATCTCCAGAGGTCCCTTCTCACTCCTATCGTTCCATTAGAGAAAAGGCTGCTTCACAGCGTGGAGGCTGCTAGGATCTGCAGCACCACCAGTAGTATTACAGCACAGCCGGGCAGTCAGACCAGTGCAGTCTTCACTTTTGCAATGTTTGCCCATGAAACAGAAAATCTAAGTGTAGTAAGTCAAAACAGCTACTATACGGGGTTGTTCCAGACTTTAGCTTTTTGGATTGAGCACAAACCGAATGCAGTCAAATCCAAACTAAAACAAAGCTCCCTAAAGGTGAGCATCCTAAATCTGGCCTATGCATTAAGTTCTTGCACTTTTAAAAGCTGTTAATATCATTCACCAGGACAGAAAAAGATAGTACAAGGACTTTCAGGCTTTTTGGTTACAGTATTTGCTTGAAATATGGGTAAACTTTCCTGCCTGTTTTGCTCTTGATACAAAACCCCTTGACACCAATGTCTTATGAAAACAAACAAAAAACCCAAACAAACAAAAACACTCCAAGACCAAATAAACACAACTCCACACACACAACAACAAAGCCACCAAAAAAAAAAAACCAACAAAAAAAACCCCAACAACAAAATTATTCAGACATAGAGATTTCTAATCACAGCAAAAAAAAAAAGAACAGATGAAGAGTTTTGACTTTTTTTTTTTCCTCCCCATCTCTGTTCCCTTGTCATGCCTATGATATGCCTATTGCAGAGGTAGAGTCTTCTCTATTATTTTTTTCTTTTGAGTTTCATCCATCTGTGTGTTGCATTTTCAGAGGTTGTTCATATTTCATGGGAAGGCATTAAACTTTCCATCACGTCCCAAACTGGTGGAGAACTCTTTCTGCACAGCTATACCCCAAGCTGAGCTGAAGTGACAGGTGCTCACTGTAGGTTATTATATCTTTCTTTAATAGATGTGCTTCAAAAACATGCCTTGCAGTGCTATACAGAGAAACTTAATGTTATAATTCCTCTCTATACAAATAACACATTGTTCTTTTACAAGTTTTGGCTGAGAAATTTCCATACAAGTTCTTGCATCTCAGCTCCCATTAGGTACCAGGATTTCTGTCCAGTAGTTGGAGAAAAGTGAGTGAGTGACAGGCTTCATGGTCCTCATGGCTATGTATCTGCAGCATAGAAGATAAGACAGGAAACAGAGCAATTCCTGCTAAAAGGATAGTGTCAAAGAGGGAGAGAAAAAAGGCAGGACTTGCAATTTTCTTAGTCATATCCAGTAGTTTTGAGAAGTGGTTGCACAAACCTTTTCCACCTGTGTGATGTTTCTTAGGGAGATTTCCAGGTATTAATTCCTTTCATTCAGTTTCTCTGAGCTTTCCCATTGCAGGGCTTATCCGGACAGCTTTTGAAGGGCCATGACTCTCTGATGCATTTTGATATCATCTGGCATCCAGCAGTGTAACTGTTGAAGCTGAAATGCCCAGGAAGTTCTGAAAGAAGTGACAAAAAAATTGGGAAGAGGAATAATTTCTTCACCACTCTAAAAATCCAGTTATGGATTTATTTTTTTCAAGAAAATTTCCCATAAATTTATACTTATATGCAACAGACTGCTAAGACACAACAATTCCAAAACAAATGGAACAGTTCGGTCAGACTGAGGAAAATAACTTCATAGTTCTTTCCATCAAGAAACAGACGTGAACTTCACTTGAGGGCAGTGTCAGTGTTTTTTCTCCTTTCAAGTTCACCTGGCAAACTGAAAAATTAGTTATTTGTACAGGCCTGGCTGTGAATCATCCTGACTCAGATGTGTCCCTGCTGGGGAGGACACGCTAGCCCCTGACACCTTTGCATGGTGCTTTTGATTTTCTGCTTTTCAAGTTCACCATGATCCAGTTTGGCCTCAGATGGCCTGAAAAACACCATTTCTCAAAAAGCACTTGAACAGCTACAGGGCTTCAGGGCAGGTAAGTACTGAGATAGGTATTAGATAACCAGAACCTCCATTTTTCATCTTTCCCAGACACTAGCATTTCCAAAGAAGCAGGCAGACTTGCCTGCTTAATAGAATAATTAAAATACGGAGATTTTGTACTACCACATAAAGTTATGTTCAAATTTTAATTCTGTTAGGCTTTCTGCATAACACAGGACCTGTCTCTCCCCACCAGTTTTAGCATCATGCCTGTGACTTTTACTTGAATCATAGCACAGAAAGGATAGCAGTAGATAGGATCTTGGAGGTAATCTAATTCTATCCCTTCCCTAAGCAGAATCAGTAACACTGAACTGAATAGAATATTTCATCTGGAAGACACCATAAATTATTATCTATTCCAACTAACCGCCTGATCAATTCAGGGCTGACCAAAGGTTAGAGCATACTGTGAAGGGCACTGTCCACATGCCTCTTAAACAATTACATGCTTGGGGCATTGACCACCTCTCAGGGAAACCTGTTCCAGTGCTTGACCACCATCTCCATAAGGAAGTGCTTCCTAATGTCAAGTCTAAACCTCCCCTGATACATATTTGAGTCATGACGACATGTCCTTTTACTAGGTACCAGGGAGAAGACCTCAGCATCAACCTGTCCACATCCCCTCCTCAGAAAGGTGTAGAGAGCAGTGAGGTTGCCTCTCATTGAAGTCAGCAACTGAAAGTGTTACTTACAGAGATTTGTGTAGACAAGCCTTAAAAACTCCAGTGATGGTGACTTGGTGACTCCATAACTTTCCCAGATAGTTCGTCTGCAATGTTTACTGCTATAAAACATCATTTATCTGTCTCTCCCTCTGGTTTTATTGTTGTGTTTTGGGCTGGTTTGTTGTGGTTTGGTTTGGGTTTTTTTGGGTTTTGTTTGTTTGGGGGTTTGTTTGGGTTTGTTGGTTTTGTTTGTGGGTTTGTTTTTGTTGGTTTTGTTTGTTTGTGGGGTTTTGGGGGGAAGGGAGGGGGAGTTGGTTGGGTTGGGTTTGGTTGGGTTGGTGGGTTTTTCTGAGAAATTCAGTATGGTCAGAGTGGCAGGACAATCAGCATGTCCACTGGTTAACTAGAATTACTTTAATATTTTTAGCTCATTTTCAAATCTAGGCTTAAAACCTTGAACTTCTATATCAGATTAGATGTATCTTTCTTGCAGACTTCCAGAGCTTCTGCACTCAAAGACGACCATGCAGTCATCACTTTTTTTTTCTCCTGCGTGCCATAGACTTTTATATTTCATGCTGTTACCCAATACTTTGCATTTGAATTAAGCATAGCTTTTATTTTGACTAAAATATATTTTCTGGAATAGCATCTAATTTTGATATGAATACATCAGGAAATGGATAATCAATCATTTCCTTTAGAAGTTTGTCACAGTGGTTAATCGCTGTCACTGTTTGAAAAATTGTGACCGTTTTGAATTTCTGATTTCAACTTCCAGTCACCGGTTCTCATTATGCTTTTCTCTGCCAGATGTAAGAACCCTTTAGTATCCAGTGTGTTCTTGTCTGGAAGTAACTATGAAGTGTAATGAAGACATCACTTAGTTTTCTCTTCCCACTAAACTCGGTAGATGGGTCTCTAAATCTCCCATGGTCAGGTGTTGCCTTCATTTATCAGCTGAGTCTAAGACTTGTGCTCTGTTGCCACTCATGTTATTAACAGTGGTTGGTAAAACTAGACTCCAGGTTTCTGTGAGACGTTGTACTGTGAGGAGGTTAAATCTTGGTGCTGCTCACTGCTCCCTTATCTGTAGGTGTATGGATCATGGGAACAACTTGATTATGTCTTAGTCTTTCTGGAATTAGTAATCACATTCTGCCTTACTTGCCCTGTGATCGTTCCCCAGAAGCATAGCTTTCTAGAATTCAGGGTCTCATCAGGTTTATTTTTCCCTCTGCCTTGTAGATCACCTTTGCATTAATTGTGTTTGGTTCAAAAGGACTCCCTTTAACAAGTGACCCAAAATACTCTCCACACGAGTATTTTCTCATCGTTATTTACCAGCCTGCTAATATTTATGTCAGCCATCTGTCTATCAGTGCTGACTTTATATTCCCTTGTAGAACATCAGTGAAAACGCTGAATAGCACCGAGTATACTTCAAAGCCCTGCAGAAAGGCAGTAAAGTATCTCATTGATGATGGTCTGATTGACGCAGCTGGGTTTTGAGTTATGCTAAATAGCCATGTCTTAGCTATTTAACATAAGTTTCCTTGATGTTATGTAGTGTTTATCCAGTAAGTATGTTGTGCACAAAGTCTAAAGCTTTGAGAAAGCCTGCTATGTCTGTACTGTTAGCTTTTTTGCACACAGAACACAAAACCAGTTTGATTCAAGAGGAGCTATTTTCCATAAACCCATGTTGACTGGCAGTAATTAAAATCTTGTTCTTTCATGTTTAGGTTGTTCAGTCCTGTCTCAGATTTTCCACTATTTTACCTGGAACTGATGTGAGTTTAACTGCTCAATAACTCCCCTGTAATCACACTTGATTTCCTGTTCTCCCTCTCTCTCTCTCTTTCTTTATCTCTGCCTTTAGCTTTCTCTTATTTTTCCAGGCTACTACTCTGCTTCCAGTCACCTGGAATCCCTCTGATATTAAAATTTATTAAAAATTAACATTAGCAAGCCAGAGTTCTCCTCAGTCAAATATTTTAGGACCCCTGGGTGTGATTTATCCAGGCCTGCTGATTTAAAAATGTTTATCTCTACTAGATGATGTTTAACATCCTGCTTATTTCCTAATGGGCTGGAAAGTACTTATTCAACCTTGGTCTCACATAAACACCATCATGCTATTACTTTCCAAAATACCAAGCAGAAACATTTATTGAACAAATCTGCCTATTTGCATTGTTGTTCATAGTTTTATTCTATGCAGTTCAAACACTCTTAAAAAAAAAATCCAGTTTAGCATCATCATAGACTGTTTTTTTCACAATCTTTGAATTTTGCAGTGTCAGTCTCTTCTATAGTGTAACTCTGCACTTCAGACAGTTGCTGTAGATTTCCTATTTGTTGAGTCTTTAAAACACTTTTGGTTTTCCACTGAAGTAGCTGGGCCTTAGCCAGTTTGTCCTTGATGCTGATGGACTGACTATTCTGAAAGAACTTCTGATTTTCATTCATGCTTTCCTCTCAAATTTCTTCCTCCCACTCACTGTTTTTTCATAATTTTCCTCAGCTGGAGGATATTAGCCATTGGGAGGCACCAGCTACAATTGTCTTCATTTTGTCCACTTTTAATTATGAGCACTTAGGATAATGTCACTTTCCAGCTGTTTGACGGATACATTCTTTGTTAATCTGAATGTAGAATAATAAGTAGTTCATGTGGGATGCAATATCTTTTCCTTATGTAAATGCATAAGAACATGTTGCATCAGATCATTTCCTCACACTCATTTGGATGAACTGCATTGCACCCAGGATTAACAAGATTATTAAGATTTCTTCAGAAACACAGGTCAGATGTGGGAATCTCTGTACCATGCTCAGTCCTGAACCTAAGCTTCTCAAGGGGTAACAGACATCAGACCTTGCTTTTATTCTGGCCTTATCTCACATTAAGTCTTTTTCTCTCTGCCTAAATCATTCCATGTTCTGGTGCCTTCCTCAGGGCTTACTGCTGCAGATGGTGTATTTATATTAACCTAAAGATTGCATTCCATCTTTCAAATGAGATTAATAAATTTTTCAGACCATTGTGGTTACCCGACCTGACCTCCTATAAATGCAGCCTATAATACTTCAGCCAGATTCCAGCATCTGGCCCTATAACTCATACTTGCAACATGGCATATATTTTTCAGAAATGCATCTCAAGAAGATGTAAAGCCTCTGTCACTTGGATGTTTTTCCTTATATAGAATAAAATCTGGTACTTTGGTGATGTATAGACATCGGAGTACCTAGGGCTGTTTATAACTGTGTGACTGTGACATGCTCCTAACTGTATACTAGTACTCACCATCTCCCTATCTAAAGTACTGCCCTTGGTGTATTTCAAGAAGATATTGTTCTAGGCATGAACATGGGACCTGAAAGTCACTGAGAGTTACAGATGGTTATGGAAAGATGCATGATCAAACCCAAAATAATCCAATTAGCTAATACAATGTCCTTCAATCAGACATGTGTGCAGGGGTATGTTGGATATCTGTATTTCTTTCATTGCTATGTTTCAATTTTCTGTGGTGACTTTCAAACGAGGATGGAGCTGTAGCTGCTGGAATTACGAGGGCATTGTCATTTGCTCTGTGCAAGGACCGTATCTTTTTGTATCTGTCAGAAAGCAGAAACTAGGGTAGAGTGTTCAACCTCTTACTAGCACTCCTGGGTTTTATGTTTATTTTTTTATTTAATTTAATTTCTTTTTCCATGGCGAGATTTTCACTGAGCCCTAATATACTCCTGCATTCTCCTGGGCCTATTTGAAATTCTTGATCTTTTCTGCATCTGTTTAAATCCTGCGTTCATGCACGTACAGTACAAGGTCAATCCTTTTGTTTGTTACTTTTATGGAGTTTAAAGAAAGTCCAAATACCTGACCGAGATACCTGTCTGGTGCAGCCTTGTGACAGTTGCAAAATCTTCAGACTCCAAGAGTCACATGATTAACTGTTTCATGAGGCACAGGAGAAACCGCAAAATTGGGGGTTTGCCACATAAAGGGTATGTTTTGCAGCTAACAGGTATTTAGGGCTGGCTCACCGCTGATCAGAATGCAGAAGGCGGCAAATTGTACGCTCAAAGTAAATCAGCCAAGTAATATGTTGCTGGCTCGTGCTCCAAATAGAGCCTCACGTACAGGGAGGTAAACAGCTCACAAGCAATCCACAAAGCTCAGCTCTTCCTTAACCTTATTATTTTCAAATTTGGTCTTACCACACAGCACGGCTAACCAGCTTCAGAGAGCAAAGACTATACAAGCAGAGGTGATCTGCCAAGAACATTGTGAGTTGCTTCTGCAGTAGTTACACACCTGAGTCTGGAACTGGCACTTTCCAAGGCAATATTGAGCCCAGTTATTAGATGTATCATGCTCCTGGGGGGTTGTCATTTGTCTCAAAGATGAAGCTGAGCTGCCTGCTGATGAACTGGATACACTAACGAATCCCAAGAACTTCTTCATTAAAGGTGTTGTTTTGGGATTGATGCAGTTAGCCCTGAAATTATAATTACTTTAAATTTTTTATTTTTTTTTTCTTCCCAAAAGATAAACTCCCTTTAGACATTAGAAGAGATTTTGTTATCTCTGCTTCATTTTATTGGTGTGAATCTTTGGGGAGAGACTAATGTCTAAAGGAAATTTATTATTAAGAACTAGCTATACTGTTTCCCAGCAGTGAGCTTGTAACTGCCACATCTTCCCCTAACCTTTATAATTGGCAATTATGTTTGTCTGACCTACATTTTACTGTGTAATTGTAGCAAGATATGGTATTTTTCAGTTCTTGGGTAAAAACATGCACACCAGTTGTGAAGTGTTGCTGGGCAGAAGCTTTTACCATCAAAAGACAATAGCATTTTTGTGGCGGAGGATGCATTTTTTTAGATGTATCTAGCACTAGGATCCTGTGGGGGTAAAAAGCAATGTAGAAATAAGTTAGATATAATGACATGATTTTTCAGAACCTAGGAAACTAATGGTCAATTAAATCCCAGTGGAAGGTGTGTATTAGCTTCCTAATTTGTTTTGGACCCATGACTGGAATGTGTCCACACATGCTATTCAGTCCGGAGCATTCGTGTGAAAGATCCTTTGGGTAATTTAAAAGCTACAAATGACACTTCCATCTAATATTGTTACTGCACTGTGTTTCTGCACCAATTGAGTCTTTGATAACAGATTTGATGACCAGGTTAGAAAATTCTCCCTCTCCTCCATCTTAAAAGAAAAGAAAATTCAGATTCCTTCTGAGGTTCTTCAGAAGATTAAAAACATTCCTTTCCACTTACGAAATTATTTTTGATTTCCCATAAATAATGTGGGAAATATCTTCCCTACTGCTTCACCTCAGAAGTTTTCAAAAATTTTTCACCCATGAAGAATGGACCATCTAGTGGATTGTTAGTATTTCCCAGTACGTGGACTAGATAATCCGACCACAAACCTTGTTTCTGAGCCTTTCACTCTCTGGCTTATTGACCCAAAAGTTTTTCATCTGTTCCTTGGGGGCTACTGAGAATTCTGATATTTTCTCCATCTGTTTCTTGAAATTTCCCCTGTGAGCACTCGGCATGTTTCCCTGTTCCTTCCAGATGACCCTCTCTTGCTGTTCCCACTGGGTGTCATAAACTCCATGACTACTTCCAAGAAATGTTAAGGTGAGTCCCATTTTATTTATTGTGCTGAGTAGTGCCATTAACACTTTCCAAATTGATCCGTCAAAGAAGTCAGCCTGGAAATCCTGCTCGGTGGCAACCTCAGGTCAAATATTTAGGCGGGGCACTGCCGTTTACCTGAGCACTACATGAAGTTGTTATTGAAGTATATTGCCTAAAATACCCCTCTGGGCTCTGCTGGAGTTGCTGGCCTATTCCACAAAGTCAACCAGGTGCTTCTTTTAGAGTCCCCCTCTGAAATGTGAACACAGGACAGTGGAATTGCTGTCCTGTCGGATTATTCGTCTGGAAGAGACATTATTAATAAGGAGTGATAGACTTCCTGTTGAATTGGGTAGAAGGTATGTTTATTTTATTGGTGTTTCGTTTCTTCAGGTGTTTTGAGCCCAGTGCTGAGCCCCTGAGCAGAGCCTGGCTGAATCTGAGTCTTGTTTTAGGGGAAACTCACAATGTTAACACTTCCAATGGCTGCAATGAATGCTGGCAAAAGCATTCCCTTCATCTGAGGAACACCATAGTGGTAAAAAAAAACAGAATCAGATAATTCCCTGTGAAGCATTAGAGATATAAGGGCTGATGTCTGGAGCTTCTGAGAAGTTGCTTTTTGGTCCTCAAGCTGTCTATGGGGGACAAGGGACAACTGCTTGTTCTCTAAAAAACCAAAAAAAATCTAAAACAAACCAAACCCAATCCTCTGACCCCAACAACATCAACAAACAAATGAAAAATAGTTTAATTTTAAGATCCTCATTAATTAACTTGCACTAATCCTATTTCTGTTTGTATTTTGCCACATGGCTTCACTGAAACTGTGTTGTGGCTTCCATTTGATTCTGTTGTCTTCCAGTTATGCATCCACCTTGGGCTGCACATACCATGACATTTCATGGCACACCCTTTGGGAAATGGGGATGCAGCCCCTAACTGGAGTCCCAGCTGTAGGAGTACTGGGTGAACTGGAAGCCTGCCACACAGGGAGAATGGGAAGAACAAGACCACAGAATGACAGTGTCCCTGGTTACCAGGGAAACACTTCTAAATGGGAGCATTTTTTATTTCAATCAGAATATTTGTTTTCACTTGAAATATTTTTACAGCAGTTTGGGGGTTTGATTAAAAAATATTTTTCAGGGTCAAATTTGGTTTTAAAGTCTTAACTTTTTGTTTTGTTTTGTTTTGTTTAAAACAGTCTTTATAATACACATATTGGATTTTAAAAATATAATGAATTAAGTCATCATCATCTTTTCATAAATGAATAACCTTGTACATAACTTCACAGAAATACAGATATCAGTGATGGGCTTGGAATGACTTAGAGGGGTGCACTGGTACAGACAGGATCAGCTACACTTGAATTTCCCCCAACAGATATTTTTTTAACATGCTTGTAGAGAAGTTCCCGTTGTGGAGATTCTTCAGTCATCTTAGGTGATCTTAGAGTTTCTTTACCCCTACAGTCAGTAAATAGTCTCTGATATTGATCTTACGTTTGCCACAATTTTAAAGCAGTTGAAGACAAATTTTGACTTTTGTCCTGTAAAGTAATCTTTTGCATATTTGCAGACCATTATGTATCCCCAGTATCTTCCAAATACAGTCATGTCAGCATTACCCTCTTGGTCAGAGGTCTATAATCCATGACCTTTCATGCTTGCTCTCTTCAAACTGTGTATTTCACAAAGTGTCGTGCCCAAAGCACACATAGAATCATAGAATGGTTTGGGTCAGAAAGGACCTCCAGAGGTCATCTAGTCCAAATGAGCAGGGACATGCTCCATTAGATCAGGTTGCCCAGAGCCCCTTTGAGTCTGACCTTGAATATCTCTGAGGATGGGGCCTCAACTCCCTCTCTGGGCAACCTGTTCCAGTGTTCCACTGCCCTCGTGGCAAAGATCTTCCTCGTGAAGTCCAACCTAAATCTACTCTTCTCCAATTTAAAACCATTGCCCTTTGTCCTATCACACGAATGGTTTTATCCCAGCATGCACATTTCTGATTGCAGAAAGGATCATACTTTTTAAGCAGTATCTCCATCTTTTCCTTTGAGCTTAGCAGATATCTCACTATATCCAAAACTGTGTGTTTAAACATATTTTACCCTTCATCCCTATATAACAACAATATTTTGACAATGTAATTTGTCAGTAGCATCCTCCTGTTAAGAGCTATCATCTATAATCCAAAGAAGTGATACAAATCTTAAGTACTCATAACCCTCTTGACTTGTTCATCGAAGATGATCTTACGTAGCCTTCACACCTGCCATTTCTCTGGCATTTTCCTCCACAGTATCCATTTGATGCTCATTAGGTTTTCAAGTTATTTTCCCAGCTTTTTAACTATGTGTGCAATCTTGTATTCTAAATAGGGTTGTTTATGCCCCATGTGTTTCAGTGAGTATTTTGGTAACAGTACACATGCAGGCGATATATTTGTCCTACACATCTTTGTCCCAGCATTCTGCAGTTCCTTCCCACTCGTGCCTGAAAATTGGAGTACACTTTTTTTTTTCCTTCATCTCATCATTGTTGTTGTATTTTTTTTACCCTCTAGCATTTTTAGAACATTACATATTTTCGTGTAAGTAGTGTTAATTATGTAACAGCAATTTATCTCAGATAAGATCTTTTATTTTTGCTGCAATTTGGCAATTAGAATGCAGAAAATTTCAGGCTTTGAACCCTGCCTTTTATGTCAAGTTGTCTGCCCACAACTGATGAGTATAAGTATCTTATGTGCCTCAGAAAAGGAAGTGAAAAAAGTACCATCTGCAAATTTATTGGGAATTTAAATATCTTGGAGGTATGCCTGAAGGAATAGATCATGGAGTAGTCAGAGTTTCTGTGTGATAGTGACCACAAAGTACTTTGATTCAGCACCCTAAGAACCATTATCAAAGGGCATCAAGAACAAAAGCAGATCTTGCTTCAGACACATCAGGATATGACAACTCGCCAGTGTCTGACGGGCAGAAAATAATATGGCAGGGAATCTAAATGAACCTTTTTTGCTTGTGCATCATGATTCACTGGAGTTCTTTAAATGGGTCAGCAAGCATGTGGATAAGGGAAAGCCAATTCTTATAGACTACCCAGATGTCTAAGAACTATTTATAATGCTTTTGTGGGAACTGAGCAATGACTGGAGAATAGAGAAGACTATTGCATGAATTAAAATATATTAAAATTTGTAAACCGAAAGACTAAACAACAAATCTCACAGTGGACTTCCATAGAGATCTGTAGAAGAGTAAATGGCAAGTGTCACAGCAGACTACTACAAGGATTTGTTTTAACCTTTAACCTGACACTTACCTTATGATCATTCTTATGTTCTAATTTAGTCAATGTACTGTGTGCTTGAGCCAGGACTCTTGAGTGGATGGTAGGTCTGACTTCATGTGTCCCAAATATGTTGCTTTCATACCAACTCCTTCTTTAAAGGGACTTCACCTAGACTTTTTTATTAGGAACTTGAAAGTAGTGGGAACTAGGCACTCTACTACTTCATTAGGAAGGTTCAATTTCTAACTTTGCTATCAATTACAGCAGAGATTTTAGTGCTGGTCACACAAACAAACTTGATCCAGTATTCCCTAGTTGTCTTCCTACAAATGTGTATGTTGATGTTGTATCATCTTTAGGACATGGATGTCATATCATCTTTAGGAGGTCTTATTGCGGTGGAATAGTGCAAGCATGTTGACTGACCAACAGCGATGTTCTTCCCATGCGAAGAGCTGCAGTGCTCTGCTTTATACTTTTAATCTTAGGGGGAACATCTCTTGATATTCATCTACCTTATGTTAGTGACACAGAATTAGCACAACTACCAATCCTAATTTAGATAGCTTTTCCATGTTGGGAGAAGACCATTAAGTCCCACGTTCTCTATGAACTGCCATGGCATTGCTGGGCTGTGGAAGATACTCCTCACTCCTCTGGTATCTGTCATTGAATTTGACTGTCCTCATCAAACCCATCAGCTGACAAATAGACTGTATTGCCTTGAACGTCAGAGTAGATTTTTCTAACTAGGTCTAGCTACTGAGCATATGCAGGAGCCAGAATAGCAGTTGCCTGCCTTTATTTCATCCTCCTCCTCTGACAAAGCTAAACTAACTGATGTTCCCTGCCCAACATGATCTTTCAGGCCTTTTATTCAAATAACTTCTCTCTGAAAGAGAAATTATAGCTCCTCCAAACCTGCTGGGTGGGGATGATGGAAAGTAATTACCCCAGATGGGTAGACTCTTGTACATGTGACTCAAAGGTTATAATGTATTATCAAGATATACATCCTCTAGACATCTTCAGATATGTACCTTTCTAATCTTGGGCTTTCATAGATCACCGTTCTTGTGACACTTTTGGCCATATATCTAACTTAATCAATGTTGACTTAAGGATTCTACTGTCTTTTCAAATGTGGTAGTGTTGCTCCTCTCAGCAGAGCTCCCTGGTTTGCAGGAAGCCCTGATGATGCAAAGTCCTGATGACCCTCACTCTTACACCCTGGCAGTGGCAGACCCATGTCAGCATGGCAAGAAGGCAAAATTTCTGGGGGGATGTGCATAAATTGAAGAGACTTCCCAGAGATACACAGTAGTGAAGGACATGAGTGCACACTTGCTGAGTACCACAGTGCTGTGCAGAACATACCTATTTGGTATGCTTCCCTCACACACTCGGGTTTAAATCAGTCACCAGGCTTGAGCTGAGCAGAAAGTATTTCTACAGCATATATCAATGTCTGTCTCTTTCCTTCCTATAGCTTCTTCCTCTTCAGCAGCATGGTGCACAGGCCATTTCCCAAGGACTGTATGTCCTAAATCCCATCTGCTATATCCACCTATGTTAACTGGCCAAATAACCATTACCAGCATTACTAATCTAAGATCACACACATAGTTTCAGCCACAAATGCCCATGAGTCACAGTATCCTGTCCACCTCGCAACTGCCTGTGGCATTAATTCATCCTGTTCTTGTCCTCTTGCATTGTACAGTATCTGGAGCTTTTGTTCTTTGATTCAGAAAGTTTAAAATGGGTGTTGAGAACTGTTTTGTGATTAGACATGTCTAGGCCTGGGAGAAGGTAAAAGGAGAACATGTATTTCTTTCCTTGCAAACCGTTCATATGCAGTGGCAAGGGCTGAAGGGATCTGGCCCTGATAACCCAACCAGGCTGTTCTGATTCTGATTTTCCGCTGTCTTGAAGGACTGTTGTTCTTCAGCAAAAGGTAAATAACCCTGTTTCCTCTGACCCAGAAATACTTATATGAGTCATAATGTTCTAAATGTGCCTGCCAGTGTAAAACTATACACCAATGTGAAATCCTTCTTTGGGTTTCAAGGTTGTTTCAGAACAAAGTGGATTTTAATTCCCCACAAACATTTTACTTTTATTGCTCTTAGAATTGGAGGTGAAGGAACCTATGTGTGATTTTTATTAACACAGAGTAAATATGTGATCTCATAGCTGCACCCTAGTGAGGAAAGAATGGGCAGATGAGAAAAAAAGAGAGCATGGAGATTTAAGCAATGCTGACAAGGACAGCAAAGAAATCAGTGTTTCTAGAGAGTCTCTGTCTCCTAAATTTCTCTGCAGCATTTAATGGACCATCCATAATGCCCAAGGAGCAGGATTTTCAGAACTATTGGAAAGGCCATCAAGACTTGAAATCTTTTGTTTTCTGTCTTCCTAAGATAAAACAATTCCCCTCAAATATCTTAATGTTATTCAGTGTAAAATCATTCTAACTCACTTGAGCAAAGGGAGCTCACCTTCTAGTGAACTCAGGTGAAGACAACACAACAACTAAAACTTGCTCTTAAAACTTCAAGTTCTTTGAAACAAACACATTTTGGAGTGGAAGGAGAATAGGAGAGAAAGGGGTACACCAAAGTGAAAAACTACTGGGAATATGAAAATTATATAGGGCAAATAATGAGTTTATCAAAAAGAAGTGGTGTCTGAGTCTATAGGAGGACAGCAATGGCTTCATCATTTATTCCTTTTTTCTTTTCCTCCCCCCCCCCCCCCCCACTGTTTTAACGTTTCAGAAAAAAAATTGCCTGTTCTATAGAAATAATACTTTGAGATACATTAGCATATTTAATATATGGTAGCCAGATAGGCTTCTTGCAATTCTAGAGTTGTTGCTCTCTCTCTCTCTGGAGAATCTGTGACTCTGTAGGTTGCAGGTGAAGCTCCTTTTAAGTTTTTTCATTGAACAGTATAACCAGTCCATGTAGTATGGGCATTACAGAGTTGGAAGATGCTTAGCTAGGTTTGGCAGCCTGAATCTGAACCTTAGGTGGCTACAGAAGTGGGGGTAAGGGTAGCAAATGGCAGCCTCATAGTCATTCAGGAAGTATTTAAGATAGTGCCATGGAATGTGACTCTATTGACTTGGGCTCTCCTTTGTACACAAAGCAATGAAGGCAAGAGTTCCTCATCATACTGCAAATCTAAAGTTGAGTTATGAGTACAGGTAAACAAAGTACGAGGCAGTATCTGTCACATCAAGCAATTAGGATTCAATGAGCAACTGGATCATTATAGACCTCAACAATCAGCAGTACTAAGACAAGGAGCAATGGCTACAAATTCGAACACAGAAGGTTTCACCTCAACATGAGGAGAAACTTCTTTACAGTGAGGGTGACAGAGCACTGGAACAGGCTGCCCAGAGAGGTTGTGGAGTCTCCTTCTCTGGAGACTTTCAAAACCCATCTGGATGCATTCCAGGTGACCCTGCCTTGGCAGGGAGGTTGGAGTCAGTGATCTCTGGAGGTCCCTTCCAACCTCTAAAGTTTTGTGATTCTGTGAATGACAGGCAACCATGTTAATGTATAACAAGATTTTAAGGATTTATATGTACATCCTTCTCTTGTATACAAGTCTACAGTAGTAAAAGGTGTGAAGTAAAAAATAAATTGCAGGATAAGAGCAAGAAAGAGGCAGTTCTGTTGATGTCCAAGGTCCCTATGAAAGCTAGAAATCTCTGTCAGAGAAAACTCATTGGTGGCTCCTGGGAAGCAGGTAATGGTCCAGGGTACAAAGAAGGGCAGGGTGGCAGGAAACCCAGCAGCACCCCTTCTAAGGAAACCCTCTCCACATCCAAATCTGGTTGTCAGCTTGAAATTGGGTATGTGTAAAGATACTCTGACTATGTGCCAGATTTAGTAGTTGGAAAGAAAGGGGCACAAGGTGTTAGTGATCTGCTTCAGGCATGAAACAGAGATGAGGAAATCCTGGCTTCTGTCTCCTCTCTCTCTCTCTCTTACAATGGTGAATTCAAGAAGTAAAGGGGAAAACTGATCACAGAGAGCAGTGATTGCAGTTGCACCTGAAGATTCAGGGACCTGGGCTTTACCATGGGGAGATGATCACTTGCATAGCTATTTTAAGCTCAGATAAGGTCAACCAGAAGGACTGGAAGCAGCACCAGTAACCTGAAGCACTATTTTTGCACAGACTCTAACTGCTGTACATTGGTGCCATCTACTGCCTGGCCTGTATCTGTCCCTGCCCGGGTCTCTGTCACCTTAGCTACATGTAGGCAAAAGGGCGACAGAGGAAGGAAAAAACTGCAATTCTCTTTTGATGTCCCGACATAAGAAGAAAGATTGTAACTATCTGCCATGAGGATAGCAGCACTGGTTTGAAGAGAGGAGACCAGCTAACCAACAACACAGCTCAGTGGAGTTGGAGGTAGAACAGAAACCATGGGTGAACAACTTTTTGGCCTGGAGAAAACAGGAAGGAATCAACCAGAGTCCTATGTCAGCATGCTGTGGTACAGTAAATCTCATCTAATCCCATAACAAGTACCAAGAGCAGTGAGACAGTACCAGTGAGAGACAGGGAAGGAGGTGCTGCAGCTCTTGAATGCTGGTTGCACATAGCTGCTTTCCTGGTATCAAAGCAGAGGTTCATGTAGCACCTCTGCCAGGAGCCTGGCACTAGAGAACAGCACCTGTCTCACACCCTGCAGCTGCTGTGATTGTCACCTTGAGCAGGCAGCTGTGAATGTCTGAAGCCCCTCTTTGCACGCCAGGGCTTCTCTGTAGTTCATATCTCTCTTTTAAAGTCATTACAGTAACCCACTCATGAAGTTTTTGCGGTGATTCCTTAAGCTCAGGGCTGCTGTAAAACTAATATATGTAAGGGATGAGAGATGTACAGCACAGCTCATATCATCACAGTTAACCTGACTGAAGCTGCTCCACAAAATTTTGCGTGTAGGGAAGACAGCAGAATGTTATTTAAATGTGAAAAAAATAATTTCTGGTTGTGCATAGGATTATGCTATCAGGGGATGAACAATGACTACGTATCTCCTTGTATATGCCAGCTGTTGGCTCCTTAAGCCATAGAAACTGTTAAACTCTTTCAACGTAGCTCAATTATTCAGATTAAACTTCAGTAATACCTGCATGTATATTGGTTTGGCCTATAGGCTTGTCTGCTGCCTCACATTCAGTACCAGCAGTGTTTTCAGTGAGCATTTGACAAAAAAAATCCCCCCAAAATGACAAGGGCAGAGAAAGAAAGTTTAAAACTTTCCAGGAGGAGAAGGTCTGATTGAAGCAAATGGGAATTCAGCAGGATAGGCTTTGTGCTTTGTGTCCTCAGAAAAACCTGAGGAACACTTAATGAAATTAAAGGACATTATAATCCGAAAAGTCTTTACATTGCATATTGTTGATGTAATTCACTGTCCAAAGAAATGGCTGAGAGTGAGAGAAGGTATCACTGATAGCCAAATGATTCTAACACTCAGGAGTGCACTGTAGCATCCAGCCCTGACGAATTGCATGGGCTGGTAATGGTGTTGTCCAGTGTGGGACAGCTGCAGGAATCAGGAGAGAGACCCAGCATCCTTCCCTTGGAGAACAGGAATAGGGCTAATACTCCTCTCAATCCATGGTATTTGTTATTCTTAAGAGTAGTCAAACTGGGTATTATTTACAGAGCACTTAAGCACCATTGTGGACAAGGATTTAATTGTGTTCAAAATCTTATGCCCTGTTTGTGAGTGTGCTGTCCTCCTTTTATAGCCAATAGCAGCCAAAATCCTGAACCTCGAGTTTGTGACCAGCCACAAAGCCAGTACCCAAGAAACAAGAGCAGTGCTTGCAGCAGTAGAAAATGTCATCCTCCAATACACCTGCCCAGAGGAAAAGGAGGAAGAGTACTTCAAGACAGAGGCAGTGTGCCTGACTCATAGTTCAAGGTGAAGCCTCTTTCAATAACACAGGTCTCTGTGTTTATCTTGGATAGAAATTGCCTTTGATCGTCTCAATTTGTGAATCAATGCTACCTTCTCTAAAAACTTAATCTGAAGCCTCACTTGATTGCTATGATTACAAGATAATTTCATAACCAAAGACACTTTCAAGTGCTTATGGAGCTCAGCTATTTCTGCTTCAAATGAAGAGCAATATTCATCATAAATAATACTAAGCCAATTCCTATCTGGATAAAAACTTTTATAAATAGGAATGTGTTTTTTTTTTTACTATGTTACCATTTTAAAAAATCACAACAAACAAATAAAATATATTTCATTCTCTTTAAGAAAGGAAAATTGCTTAGAAGTTACAGAAAATAGCCTTTCTTGATAATTCAGTTTTAAACAAATTGAACATAAACTCACTCTGAGAATATGAGAGTAAAGAAAGAACATTTTTCCACAGCTGCAAATCAGTGGAGTCTGCTTTTCAGGAGAATAAATTTGAGTTTCCCCCTGGAAGCTGATCCCACGTATGACTTTCAGGTAGGCCAATCATGGTCACCACAACAGTTACCTCTTCAGAGCCAAAGATAAAGCTTTGGGGCAACGTGATATGACAAGCAGCTGCCACTTCTGAAAACATTCTTTGTAGAGCCTGACATCTGGCTTCTTCAGCTGCCAAGTATGCCTTCTCCGAGGTGCCACAGAAGACAAGTAGGAGACAAAGCAGGTAGGAGACAAAGATCATAATTTGATGTGATTGGGATGTAGCAGATGAGGTTGGATAGATATAAAGCACTAATTTGCAAGACCTTTGTCACTCTTTTTATTGTCTACTGGTTTACTCCTGACTTTGCAGTTCTATATCCATAAATTATGGTAGTAGAAGAAAAGAAAAGTGAAAGAAGGGAATGTGAAGGGTTGCATTGGGACTTTTAATCTGTTTGTGTATTCTAAATGCTGGGATGGCCAACTGGTGTACAGCGGTTTTGTCTGATGCACAGAGCACCAATATTTCAATCCTTTTTTAGGTGAGGCTGGGCTAAGGCTTCTTCAGATACTAAATAAGCCATGATTTCATTTCAAGAGGTAATCACTTGATATCTGAATGGTGAGACAGGGTGAAGGGAAGTTCATGTTGTTATTCTAAGTGTGACTGCATCGTTACAGGGAAAACAAGGTGTTTGTTTCCCATGGCTTGCCAGCTGCTGGCTGTACAGGGAGAGAAGAAGAAACCTAGATGAAAACAGGGTTTCTTACTCCTCCTTCTGAAGTATCTGGTTCCATTGTGCTAGACAGGCTGGGTCACTGGTTTTAGTAAGGATAGCACTTTGTGTTGTCTTCTGGCACTGTGCGAATATCTGTTTTCCAACAAGTTTAAATGACTCTTTGGTTTATAATTATTTTTGCATATAATCAATTGAACTGTTTTGTTCACAACTTGGCTCCAACCTAGACCTCAGTGAGGAGGAAAAGAAATTACCTGAATTTAAATGCTCCCCTGTTTATAATCTGAACACAGCAGCATGGAGCTATTGTGTGAGATCTGGGAAGTGAACCTAACTACAAGCCAGCGTCTCACAAATGTGAAACAAATGTCAACCTTTTCTTGTCCGAGACAAAATGCAAAGGAAACAGCCACAGCACTGATTCACTTTCTAACCTATGTCATGGGTAGTTTAAACGAATGGAGGTATTCCTAGCAATGCAGAAGAGTGTCTTCGCCATCAATATTTTAGCTTATAAGTCTTCAGCAAAAATCTTCAATATTCGTTATAGTTGTCGCCAGTACCTTTTAGCATCTACCACGAGATGGCAGAGTTGGGCTTAGAACAATTACATCTTCGTGTAAACTAATGACTGACGCTTCATACTATAAAAATTACTTTGTGTCCCGTAGAGATAAACAAACAAGAGCCAAACACTAAAGAAACATCTTCCCATGGCATGGAATTGCATATATGTATTAAAAATAATAGTACTGAACAAGCTAACCAGCTCTGTTTAGACCTGAAGTCAGACACTGAAATGTGGGCTCCCTTCTGAATAGCTCTGGCCACAGTGGAGGGAACTACCTGAATGTATGTACAATAATTGAGAAGTGATTTGGTGGTACCTCTATTTTTACTTTTTGCCCCACATGGTCAGGAAAAGCAAAAATCCAGGCAACAGCAGTTGCAAGCTGATTTTCAAAGATGCCATAAATGCGTACAATGGCCCACTGTTAACTGACAGTGTTACAATTAAAATTCCATTACAATTAAACTTTTTGGAGGTGCTGGAGCAGGTCCCCATGAATTTTTGTCACGAAGAGAAAGTTGCATGCTTCTTAGAAAGTATCGGCCCTTACAAACTGTCCCTGCTAAAATAATCCTTCAAAAAGTAATATCTTCCTGCAGCTACAGTGGTGTCTTCCATCCAGTAAAGCTGGTGTCTTGAGGAATATACTAAGAATCAGATTTTCCATGCCTCAAAATGGTCATATTGATCTCCAGGATGCTAATCACCAACATGTTATACACCAGGTCCCTGTTGTTGTTGTATGCCAGAAAAAAGTAAGGAGAGGGTGCATAGAAGTGATGGAGACATTAAACTTCTAGAAAAGGAGCAAGCAATATGTGCCCATGTTTGGAAGCACAGGTCAGCATTGTTTGGCTGCTGAGAGCAAAACAATACAGACTCCTACAGAGAAAGGACTCCTACTCTGTATACCCTAGGATGGCTCTGAAACGATGTACAGTCTCCTTTAGCTGTGTGATGCTGGGTAGCTAGAAGGTAGCTTTGGCCATACTCGATTATTACATCGATGGGATGGGATAGGATGACATTTCCTAATCTTCTGGGTCTTTCCAGCTTTCAGGGAATTTTTGTAGCACCTGGTGGAGGGGAGATTTTCACTTTTCCACTAGATGGCAGATGGCCACAGTTGAAATCCTCGCTCTGGTCCTTTAATGAGCATCGTCTACTTGCCAGCTTTGTAGTGGAACCGTTTCATGTAGAAAGAAAACATTAAAACCAGAATGGAATTGGTGATGTGCTCTTCACCAATTTGTTTAAAATTCAACAAGTTCGTTTGCTTATTTATAGAGCTCAGTCTGACATTTAAGTACATGTGCAGCAGGGCACATGGTTTCTGAGAGCATGTGCTTTGTAGCTGCTTTGTACCTGCACAGCTACTTTGGTGCTCTTCAGAAAGGAGTGTGTTGGCCACCTTTTGCACACATCTAAGACAGGGCATCTCAAAAAGTCTTGTACTATGATGCTATTCCCCCTCCCCCTGCCCCCCATCTCTGAACCCTAAAGGAACTGAACATACTTTCTAATAACTGACAGGCAATAACCACCTCTCTTGGTTGCATATTGCAGAGTGTTGCAGTGCTCTTTTCCATTGCAAGTGATGAGCAACCTTCACTAGAACAGGTCAAGGTTTTAAAAATGTCCCAGCAATAAAATCTGCAGTCTTGATGCTCCCATGCTTGCATGATGTTCTCCAGTATCCAGTTCGAGCTTCAAAATTCAGAGTAAATTCCACTATAGCTACCGGATCTTCCCTGTTCCGCTCAAACCATAAGTTGTTACAGATCCCTGGAAAAAGGACCTTAAGTCACTGGACAATTTAGCTGGGACCTGGTTTTCTCCCCTTGAATTTGTTATTTATAACATTAAGAAATTCTTCTGGAGATGGTCTTGTGCTAGTGCCATTCACTGAGCTTAATGGATTTCCCCCCTGCTTTAATTTGGTGTAAGAGAGATCAGAGTCAGTCCCATGGATTTCCCCCCTACTGATAGCAAATTTTCCTACAGTGCTGTACTGACTCCACAGTCTGTGCTAAGGAAGTAAATTAGCTCTTTAAGCATCAAGGTCTCTCCATCTAAAACCACAGCACAGAGGATTTCGCATGCCCAGCTCAAACAGCAAAGGATTTCAAGCTCCATTAGTTGTGAAGCAGCCACTGGCACCTGAAATTTCACTTCTGAAGAAACATGTGTGAGTTTTGCATACAAATGCACATAACAAATTATACTTCTGGAAGTGTCAGCTTTGTCATGTGCTGGTGCCTCAGCAATGAGGGCCTTCTAACAGCCCCAGAGAGGTGTGATGTACTCACACCTATCTGCTTTCTTAAGTATAGTGCAAGTCTTTCAAACTTTCATTTGAGACTGTCAATGCTTCCTAATAGGTTTTCAAAGGCAACCTCATGGAGTAACATCCCACTTTCCTGCAATCTAGGTAAGGACCTTGGCCTCTTGCAGTGCTAATTGGACCCTTGTTACAGCCGATCTGTTGGACTGTGGCAGCAGCAGGCACACAAAGGTCACCTAACGTTGTTGTTTTTTTTTTTTTTTCTTTTGGTAAAGGATTCTGGAGCTGGCTATGTCCTGCTAGGTGATGATCTCACTTCTTCACATGTCTAATTTGAATGACTTCTGTCGTGGTGGATTAGTAGTGACTGGACACATAACAATCAGGACAATCTGCTGTCCCGTGCTCTTGGGAGTTTCGCTACCCCTCTTACATGGCAATCTTTTCCATGCACATTTGTAGATGTCAAGCTGCCAAAGCAATCATTAGGATTTCTTTCTTTGTTCCTTCCCTGCTCCAGGATCCTGCTAGTTTGTCATTGTAAAAGGTGGATTTGTAGATCCATTTCTAAGGGAGGGTTTGTCTCTTTGGAGAGCTCTACAAATCCAGCAAATACAGCCGTGTGGAAATACTTCATTTTCCCTAGACACAGCCATTCCTTCAGGCTTCAAGCCTGCTTCAAGCCCATTTCCATTTGTGTCCATCTGTAATTTGCTGCAAGTCTTGTTGCCAAATTTTGTTTTGACTACATACAAACAGAAGATCTCTAGAAACTATCTGAATCGATCCAAAGACCTGTGGCAATGAAAAGACTAGTTATAGAGCAGTGACAGGCTTTTCACGGCATAAAAAGCTTGTGACTGAAAGTCCAGTGCTTCATAGACTGTGGAAGGGGGAGCTTTATATAATTTTCAGCTCACTAATAGTGTTGCCAACTCTCATGATTTTATCATGAGTCTCATGATATTCTTCTTAAAAGCTTAGTTTCTGGAGTTAGGCAATTACATGGGAATCTCTCTCCCTCTCCTTTTTTTTTTTTTAAACATTCTTTTCTTAGCAGCAAGCTTCTAGCCCTGCTGCTTTCAAGGCAGAGAAAAAACCCAAAAGAACTGAAAAAAAAAAAAAGGAAAATCTTCAAAACTTGACCAGAGTTTGTCCTGAAGTCCCAAGAAAACTCAAGAATGTAAACCAAAAGAGGTACATAGGTATTACTGATTGCTTGTTTCTTTTTCATCTTGTGGGTTTCTTTAAAGCCAGCCTCATGCCCAACTCATGATTTTTAAATGCTTGGGACTGGCAGTCCTATTTTGACAGACCTAATACATATGTGTAGCACTGGAAGTTCCATTGTGGCCTTTATTTTTAGAAAAGCTATTTTAGCTCATTTGGCAAAGCTCTTTGTAGTTCCATCTACCTTGTGTAGTTAGACTCATGGGGCCAGATCCTTCACTGGAGCAAATTAGAGCACGACCAATGATTTAAACCATCTGGAGATCTAGCCCATGGTGCAGTCATCTGGCTTTACTGGCAAAGGGATAGAAAATATAGTCCCAATAACATTTTTTAAAACTCCATAAAATGTTTCTAAAACAGTCTTTTGTCATCCTGGAGCAGATGTGGTATATACAGAGAACACAGGATGGAAAGCTTCAGAGAATTTTCTTGCTGTTTGAGAGCATCCCCATAGCTCACTCCGTAAGATCTGCCTCCTGTGGGTTTTGTACTCCTCCCATGCACTGCACCACAACTGAGCTGCTGATTAAGCTTTGTTTGTGCTGGATGATGCAAAATCGTCCTCACATGTGTGATTTCCATACCAGTTACCTACTGTGCTTCCTTTTCTTCATAACCTTTTACTCATTGCAGTGAAACCATGCAGATTAACATGCATGAAAGAGTTCCTTAGATAATAGCCCACACTCAAATCTCTTTGTGTTGGCCTCTCAGAAGTCTTTTGAGGTCAGGCAAGGTCAGTTCTGCTCTGAGGTTGGATTCCTCAAGGACCACAGAGGAGCTGCAGGAAGTGGTCTTGGTGACTCAGCTGATGGCAGTACTCCTGCGGGTTCTGCACTGAGACGATGCCCCAGCAAGATGTGAGAAGGTAATGTTTGCTTGGACATCCTTCTGACAAATGCAAGGTGGGGACTCAGACCACTTTGTTTCCAAAAGATCTTACAAACCTTTTTAGTAGGAGTGAAAATTACCCTTTCTAGAGACTGAAGCGGTCAAATAAATGTGGCTGCTATTTCAAATGGAGGGAAATGTGTTTTTAAAAAATATATAACCCATTCCCAGCTCTTTCTCCAGATACTCCGCAATAAGAGTCCCCACATCATAGAATCATAGAATGGTAAGGTTGGAAGGAGACCTCAAGGATCATCCCCATAGGCAGGGACACCTCCCACTAGCACAGGTTACTCAAGGCCTCGTCCAACCTGGCCTTGAACACCTCCAGGGAGGGAGCAGCCACAACCTCCCTGGGTAACCTGTTCCAGTGCCTCACCACCCTCACTGTAAAGAACTTCCTCCTAACATCCAGTCTAAATCTTCCCTCTGCCAGTTTAAACCCATTGCCCCTTGTCCTGTCATTGCAAGACCTTGTAAATAGTCCCTCCCCAGCCTTCCTGTAGGCCCCCTTCAGATACTGGAAGGCTACTCTAAGGTCTCCTCGAAGCCTTCTCTTCTCCAGGCTGCAGAGCCCCAACTCTCTCAGCCTGTCCTCATAGCAGAGCTGCTGCAGCCCTCTGATCATCTTTGTGGCCCTCCTCTGGACCCGCTCCAACACTTCCATGTCCTTCCTGTGCTGGGGGCTCCAGAACTGCACACAGTACTCCAGATGGGGTCTGACGAGAGCAGAGTAAAGGGGCAGAATCCCCTCCCTTGCCCTGCTGGCCACGCTGCTCTTGATGCAGCCCAGGACTCGGTTGCTGTCTGGGCTGCATGCGCACACTGCAGGCTCATGTTGAGCTTTTCATCAACCCAGACCCCCAGGTCCTTTTCCTCAGGGCTGCTCTCCAGCCATTCACCACCCAGCCTGGATTTGTGCTTGGGATTGTGCCTACCCAGGTGCAGGACCTTACACTTGGCCTTGTTGAATTTCATGAGGTTGGCCTGGGCCCACCTCTCCAGCCTGTCCAGGTCCCTCTGGATGGCATCCCTGCCCTCTAGCAAGTCGACTGTGCCACACAGCTTGGTGTCATCTGCAAACTTGCTGAGGGTGCACTCAATTCCTCTGTCCATGTCACTGACAAAGATGTTAAACAGCACTGGTCCCAGCACTGACCCCTGAGGGACGCCACTTGTCACTGGTCTCCAGGTGGACATTGTGCCCTTGATCACCACTCTCTGCGTGCGACCATCCAGCCAATTCCTTATCCAGCAGTGCTCCACCCATCAAGTCCATGTTTTTCCAGCTTGGTGACCAGGATGTCATGTGGGACAGAGTGAAATGCCTTACTCAGGTCCAGGTAGATGACATCAGTTGCCCTTCCCTTGTCCACTGTTGCTGTGACTTCATCATAAAAAGCCACTAAATTTGTCAGGCAAGATCCGCCCTTGGTGAAGCCATGCTGGTTACCACCAATCACCTCTGCTTTGTTTTCCATTTGCCTTAGCAGAGCTTTCAGCAGGATCTGCTCCATGATCTTGCCAGGCACAGAGGTGAGGCTGACTGGTCTGTAGTTCTCAGGGTTGACCTTTTTTCATCATGCAGAGCTCCCGAATCTCACTAAACCATTCCACTTTGTTGGCTGTACTTCGTGAGGCTGAGCTCCCCTTGCTGAACTGTTACCAGTGTTAATTAGAGCTGTTCAAAGGTGCTCTTTGACTTAAATTTCTGTGACAGTATTGTTGACACTGCAGTACAGGGATGTGAGCTCCTGTTCTACTATTCAGTAATTCCAGTGAAAATCACCAGAGCAAATGAAACATGAACACTCTGAGCCTCTGCAGTATCTTCTGCTCATCTCTCCAAAGCCACTTCATGGAAGCTCAGTGTTTTGCAGCTCACAACAATTCTCTTCAAAGGTGATGGTGGAAAGGAGACCATAGGTCAGGAGCACAGCTGCAAATTGTGCAATGGCCTGAACCACACTGTGGCTGGAGCTCTTTACTCCCAGGAGTGTTGTAGCTAGAATGGCCCGTTTCCTCAGGGACTGTACACATGCAAGACAAAAGGCTCGATGTGGTCTTCTGAATGGCAGATGTTGTTTGTTGTGGGCTTTCTTGTGGCTTTGCCTGCGTCAGTCCTTGATGAAGTTATTCTCCTACAATACAGTTCGTGCTCTCTACCTTTTGACTACAAGGTATATGCTATCTCATGATGAGCAGCTCTACCTTTTTCTTCTTTTTCCATGTTTACTTTGTTTGTTTCCCTGGACTCATCCAGAACCTGATTAAATAACTTTGTCCTGGGCAATTAATTGATCTGAAAACAGGAAAAGATGACCACTAGCCAGAGAACATTTGGAAAAACCACAGAGGTGAGCTGTGAGTTACACCCCTAGGAGGGCCAGGGACCCAGTGCAAGCTGATGTAGTAGTACTCTGTAGTCTCATTCTCTTGTCATGATCTTCAAGGTGGTGCACTGTGACATTCTCTGAAAGATGAGGAAAAAAGCTGGGCAAGCACAATCCTTTAGGGTACACCTGATTGCTTTTACCACTAATATTCTTGTGTGGCCAGAAGGGGAAAATGTAATTTAGCTGTGTAAGGAAATATTTGCTGGGTTAAGTATGTTCACATCAGAATACTGCACATTTTTCCAGGCAAGCTGTGGGAGGTGTGTTGAGAAAAGTCTTAGGATGTTGCAAACTTCTGGGCTGCACTAGGATCCTTTGAGTTACTAGCCCTGGTCTAGGGGGGACCATACTGCTGCTTAGAGTTTCTGTGACTGAATGACAGGACTTGAAACAGTATTCTTTCTGATATTTGGAATTTATTAATAAGTCTGGACACCACTGTGCTGTATTTGGTGTTTGTCAGTATCTCATGATCTTTGCAGAAAGGAATGTTTTTCTTTGCATTGATTACAATCTGCATGGTCAGTAAGGAGGTGTTCTCACTGTAAGCACCTGGCTTGGGGAAGCTCAGCTCCCCTTGGGGCTGCCCGGGCAGCTGGAGGACCGCATAGCTTCTCCAAAGAGGGATTCACAGCAACAGCCTGGCTTACATGCTCTGACATGACCCGTTTACAATTCTTTCGCTCTGCACTGATGCATAGGAAACTTAGAGCAATACCCTCCTAGATTAGATGCTCAGTGAGGTACCCACATTTTCTGTCATTATCACCATGTTGTAGTTAGTATTTCGGTTATGCCATATTGGCTGTGCCAGCTGGAATTGAGAATTTTGCAGTGATACTAGAAGATTAATTGGCCTATTAATAGGTCATATTACCACAGAACCAGACATATCCCATATTTTTATATAAACACAAAATCATGGGGCTTTTTTCATGCTTTATGCTGAACAGTTTTGTGTGGCTAAATCTGAGGAAATCAAGGACTGATACACTACAGATACACTATTAGCAACACAATCTCTTTTCTCCTCATGTGTAAGATTGTTACTACAGTGAATTTTCTAAGATTTGTCCATTCCAAATTTTGGAAACTTTAAGGGATGAAATATGTTTGGTCTTGGTTTCTTTATGTTGCAGTTTTCCTTCTGGTTTGGAAAACTCAGTTTGAATGCATGTATTGGAAACAATAGATTGAAATAAGCGAGCGGTTAGAAGGTAGCAGAAATGCATTTCAGACTTTTGGTGAAAGTTTATGCGGTCCTTTCTAGTCACCTTCTGCTGATGCCATTGTTCTGTCAATATGTTAACAGACCTAAATTGTATTGGATTATTAAATAGCTACTGCATTTAAGACCAAGACACATTGCAGTGATGGTCAATGTGATTTCAATCTATAGAACTGCATGTTTACCTTATGTAAGACTACCTGATCTACATGTCTGTTACTGAGGACTGTATCTCATCTGCTTATCCCATGACAAATGCACAGATCATCTCCTGTATGTAAAACCAGCAGGATTTAGGCTCTATTTTGGAACTGTTCAGGATCTTTCTGGAAGAAGGAATTATATTAGTATGACAGAGCTACCTACCTGTATGTATCATCCCAAAAACGAATAACAAGGAAAAGAGAAAAAGAAGTGGTTTAGTTCTGTGGAAAGGTTTCACGCTGTGCATTTCAATGGATTTAACTTCTGTCTCTGTGGATGTGTAACTTTATAGCATTGGTTCCCTAAGTATATGTAAAATGTATTCTGCCAGTAAACCAGGTTTTGTGCAGTCAATATGCATATTTATTGGTAAAACATACGTACACTGTCATCTGTCAAATGTTTTACTTGATATCCAATTTCAAATTACTAAAATAAAATAATTGCATTAGGTTTCAGATGCATATTAGTAATACGTAGCTATTCTCTTATCATAAGAGGAAGTTCTGAACCTCACTAGAGATTGTAGTTCACAATACCAAACCCTATTAAAATGGGTATAAAATCTTGCTGCAATGGCAGTTTGAGTTGTGTTCCCTTTGTAAGGAGCACTGAGTAACACATTAAGTTCAGCAGAGAATCTAGAGAAAAGGGGTATCCAAGCATTAATCATTCATCTCAATGCTTCATGGAAGAAATCTCAGTGAAAACAAAAGCAAGAAACTCAAATATTCTGAGAAGCACTTTAAAGTAGCACTAGTTTCAGCTACCAGGTATTTGCACTATCAATCAAAGTATATTTATTTATCAGTTGAATCATATATTAAAACTCCAGGCTATGCAGAATAAGAGGCAGAAGAGAAAATATTGAATGTATACATGCAAAAGTACCAAAGCCTACACTTTCTGGAAATAATACATACATGTCATTTGCTGACAGAAAAATAGATTGTTGTAAAAAGAACTCCAGAAATGACCTGACATCAGAATCACAATTTCCTGTGTCACAGGTTAGTGAGAAATTGCTTCTTTACAGCCTAACAATTCAAGGAATAATGACCTAACATTGTTCTACTGTGAATTGGGGCCAAGAGATATATTTTTACAGGTAGTAACAAATAAGAATAAACCTTGCAAAGAACTAGAATGCATAAATCCTAAAGCACACCAGAGAATTCACCGATTTTGACATAAGCAATCTATAGACAATATAACCAATTTGAAATATATTAAGTGTGATTGCAAATGTTACTTGTCTCTTCAGCAGAACCAGGCTGGACTTCTGTGGGCAGTACATAGGGGAACTGTTATTTAAGAATTTGGGGTTGTTCTGATTCCAGATGTTAATGCTACTTATTTATTTAAAAAATGTAAAGAAAGTTCACATTGCCTTGACAGAGTTTTCTGACGCCTCACGCTGTTCAGCCAGCAGTGTCATACATCCATGTCCAAATTTTTCACTCATCATCATAAGATGTCAGTCAAGATTCAGAATAAAAATTGATATTTTGGGTGCCTGACTTGAGATAACTCACAGATACTTGATTTTCAAAGAAGGCAAGCTACCTCTGAAAAATATTAGCATTGAAGATCACGAGCCCTTTCCAGAACCCTTAGCATTTATACAACATGGGCTGTTGTTCTGCAACCCTTGGAGGTGTTATCTTGAGAAGAGGGTCCTTGATACACAGGAACTCTCTGAGATGTGGATGATGTAGTCTTGTTTCTAATATTTTTAGTCCTTTACAGCCTCGTAAAACTAAGATTAGTGCAGCAGTCCATGCTTTTGCTGAAGCATCCTCTACAAGATTTGTAATTCCTCTGAAAGACTTAGAAAAAGTGACTTACAAAAGCAAATAAGGTGAGATATTTTCAAACACTTTATATACCCTGAAAGTCAGGGCAGTAGAAAGAAGACTGAGCTCTGATAAAGCATTTCTTCTTGAGACAGCACTATCTGGCAGCCTGAATTTGGGTGTAGGAATTAGGATTTCCTTTCCAGCTTTATCAGGGACTCTTTATCTGGCCTTGGATGAGATAAGCGTTAGATTTCCTAATTAATACTTAAGAACTGTAAAGGTTAAATGAATAAAGTTTTTTTGGCTGGGGGAAAGCACAAACTTTTATTAGAATCACTGTCCACTGTAGATAATGTTTCAGCAGTCTGAAATCAGTGCAAATCAGTGAAAAATTTTCATCAGTGTATATACACTGATACATAGAGTGTATGTGCATAATAGTATAAGGAATAAAGCATCAGATTACACATTTTGTACTGAGAGGGAGCTTTGTTTTTCTCCAAAATCCAACAAATTTTCTGTCCTGGAGTAAATTAAAAGTCTTCTTAGTTGTCCCTCATGAAATATAGATTCTGACAAACCTCATGAACTCCGTATCAATGGCTGAGTATTGCTTTCTGTAAACTGCCAGCTTCAGTTCATAGATTCACAGAATGGTTTGAGTTGGAAGGGATCTTAAAAATCACCTAATTCTCACCTGCCTGCCATGGGCAGGGACAATCTCCACTAGACCAGATTTGCGTTCCAGAAGCTGTGCATTTTGTTTTCACATCTATGTCAAAGAGCAATGGTTCTGCAGTGCTACCTATATTTCTTTCTCCATATAAGCACGATGTACTGCTCTCTCTCTATAACTGGAAACACCATGAGAGGTGTAGATCCAGACTCAGTTTTTCATGTTAAACTTTTGGTTTGGGTTCTGGAGCTGAGTTCCTACCCTTAGAGCAAAACACACTTTCTGTTTCAGATCTGACTGGAGGCAGGGACCTCTCACCATTTGAGAAAAGGCCAGGTCTGACAAGAGCAGCCACAAGTGAGACACTTCTTGAAAACTGTACAGATATGACAGGCCTTGTGTCTTTTGAAGAAGCTTCTGTTCTTCTTTTAAGTAATAGATGGTCTGTATACTCCTAGTTCATGGTGAATTCATGTTCAAATGGTTTGCTTATCATTTTACAGCAGTAATTTCAGTGTATGTGTTCATGTGAATAAGGCTCTGCTTTACCAGGGCATTGCAATTTGTGTTTAAAGTTGCATGAGATCTTGTATAGTCTGAAATGAAAGGCAGGCTTCCAAGCTGTTTTTTCAGTAAGTAGAAGCACCACCTCCTTTGCTGATATAGCATAGACTTATCCTTTTGTAAATTAGAAAAAGAAACAACAACCAAACAAAAACAAACTCAAAACTCAACAAACTATCAAGAAATTACCACTGAAGTAACAGCTTGGATATACTTTGGAGGGAGGAAAAAATAAAATAAGACTTAATCAAAATGTAGAATGCAGGAAGATGACACCTGCCTCAAGGAACTTACCACCGAAGCTTTAAACAAGAGACAACACATACATGGAAGAAGATAGGAATCGGAGCTGCATATCATCCCTATGAGTATTGTCTCATTGTCTACCCGCAGTTACATTTCCCTCAGGTACCAGGGCAACTTTATTAAAAAGAACTGAATGTAATTTGCCAAAAATCTTTCCTGTTCCCCTAGCAAAATCTGAGCCAGCATTGCACAAGATGTTGTTAATTTATTAAGTATAATTGTGATTGATTATATTCTACAGCTATGAGGTGCGTTTAGACCTGGCGCAACTTCATTGACCCCAGAGCTGATGCAGCTGTTTAAATCAGGGCAGAACTGATCATATAGTACTACTACTACCCACTTGGACTTAAACCAGACATAAAGACAGAAGTTGCACGAAACATGATTTCATGCCTCTATCTCCTAGTGATCATCCCACACATAATTATTTTCTTCATTCTAAAAGGGAAGCATATTTAAACATGATTTTTTTCCAGGTAGCTTCTACCCATAAGTATCCGTTGGAACACTCAACTGGGCCTTTGAATTTATCATAAAGATCTATGAAGATTTATAGAAATAACTTCTATAGATATGAACAGAACAGAGTGGAGCATCCTCCACTGGTTTTTCAACTATTTTCTTGAAATATCTGCTTTAATGAAAAATTGCATCTCTCTTTCAGAACTATGTGAAACATTTTAAAAGCCACATTTGTGCCTTTTGAGGCTAATCTAACTTCCTCTGTGGTTAGTCAGATTTGTTCCATTGACCTAACAGAAGTGGGACAGATCCCAGATTAGCAATCCTATACCTGGTTGTATGCCAGTCTTTAATCATTATAAGAGCTTTTTTTAAAAATTGTGATTAAAACCCTCTCTTCCCTTAGCACAGAACATTTTTTAATGTATTCTCTATATCCACACATTCATGGTACAGCAAAGTATAGCAAGTGTACATTGTCACATATCTTTATATCCCTTCTTGGTTTCATCCCCATCAAGTTACACAAGAGCAGGAGGGAAGACCAGAGGGAAGAGCTGCACTTTGACCTCTTGTTCATATTTTGCTTCTTTTATGTATACCAAATGTCAGTCATTCTGTCGTCTATTTAATCTCGGACACCTATGGAAGATTAAGAGAGGACAGTTCAATGAGCAGAGCAGGAGAGGGAAGGATGGATGAGCTACAGCAGTCAGATAATGTAAAAGCCACCTCAAAGTTCTCAAAAAAACTCCAACCGTCACCAGCCATCATCTTTCTGAGAAAAAGGAGGAGTTTCCATTTAGGTTTAAAAATTGTCATCTTCTAAAGGATTGACATGTATGAATTCTGGAGAGGAAAACTGTCCGTCTTAACTACATAACTCCTTTTGAATTAATCCTTTCATTCTTCCTTCTTTTGATTAAAAAAAAAATGTTCTTGGCCAACAGTCTGGACGTACATGTGTTTGTAACTACGCAGCAAGAATTTAGAACATATCTAATATTAATTTTTTGCTTCTCTGTTTGGTCCATCCAAAACCTTCTTATTCTTACCGACCTTCCAAGACAGCAGGTCATCTTACCCCATTAAAGCAACCTACCAATACAAGTGGGTTTTTTGTTTTCTGCAGATCAAAGACTTGTTTTGTTCCTGCTTTTGGTAACCAAAGCCCCCCTTTACATTGTGTGGTGCTCTTTGGTGGTAGGTGCAATGAAACTCCTCTTAGCACAAAACCATCCACTTTCATGGGGTAAGGTTACATGGCTGTGCCAGCATGAACCTGCATATGTGCCATGGGGAAAGGTGGGAATGTCTTCAGATGAGATAGTGGGTACATGCTAGTTCTAGTATTTGAGCAAAAGAAAAGTTGCAGTGTTGATTGCCAAAATAACCTGTCACTTCACAGTCTCCCTCAAGATATCTGAATGAAATAAATGGGATTTGAGCTGGATGGGGAGCCAGTTGTCATCCTCAAATATCAGTCTTCTAATGCCATTAAAAACAAACAAGCAAACCCCAAAAAAACCCCAAACCAACAAAAAACCAAACTCAACAACAACAAAAAAAAAAAAACCTAATGTGCAAACTTTTAGACAGAATGCGCCCAAACGGGTAGGCTTAAAATCATAGTCCTGAGCCTGGGGTCCATCCAGGTTGCTGGAAGAGGAAGGCTTCTGAGCAGCATAAAGCTCATTTTCCACTTCCCTGGACCTGGGCTGCATGTCTGGCAAATCTGCTGGCAAATGTTAACACTGCCCAAGGGACTGAGATGAAGCTGGGGGCTGATGTGGCATGCGGTTGCCATGGTACTGGCCATAATCCTGCCGGAGTCAGATACCCTGATGATACGACAAGTTTCAGCTTGCTCGTGGGTATAGCATGATGACCCTCCCCAGCAGCATCTGGTTGTATTTTAAACTTTTGATAAATTCCATAGCCAAAGAAATCAAAACAAATCAAGTAACAGGCCCAGTCTGGCCAAAGTCCAAGTTAAAACTGCTGCATTTCTCATTAGTATGACTGTTAATGCACCACATCAGTGCAAAAGCCAAGATCTTTTGGGGTAGAAGCAGGGT